>JAKCWG010000896.1:0-426403 GCA_021464415.1 Lonicera japonica
CCTAGACCTGTTATTCTAGGGCCAAAAAAAAAAAAAAAAAAATCTGTTCTTACCTTTGATAATCTGTTCTTGGTATCTACGGATTTGCTTGTCTTGTTTCAACGGAGTTATTCAAAGTCGAAATCTTCATTTTCATTGCTAAACAATATTCGCAAATCTGTCCATTCATAATCTGTCCAGATTAAGGTAGAGCTCGATTTGGTGTTTGCGAAAATCTGTAGTTGCGATTCTCTTGATTCCTAGTTAACTTGATATTGCGGTGGCTTTTGATAGTCTGCGGCTATATTGCAAACATCATAAAGCCCACTTGTAATTCTTGGTCAAAAACCCTAGTTGTGGCGGCTAGTCATTCACACATAAAACCCGAGACTTGACTTTGTTTCTATTTTGAAAGTTGTGGCGGCTAGTTGGATGAAATACCCTAGACTGACTTTTATTTCTAGGTTTTTGATAGTTGTGGCGCTATGGTCAAAAACCCTAGACCTGTTATTCTACGAGAAAAAAAAAATAAAAAAAATCTGTTCTTACCTTGATAATCTGTCTTGTATCTACATTTGCTTGCTTGTTTCAACAAGTTATTCAAAGTCGAAATCTTCAGTTTCATTGCTAAAAAATATTCGCAAATCTGTCCATTCATAATCTGTCCAGATTAAGGTAGAGCTCGATTTGTTGTTTGCGAAAATCTTATTGCGATTCTCTGGATTCCTAGTTAAGCTTGATATTGCTGCTTTTGATAGTCGGCGGCTTATATTGCAAACATCATAAAGCCCACTTGTAAGTCTTGGTCAAAAACCCTAGTTGTGGCGGCTAGTATTTCAAACACCATAAAACCCTAGACTTGACTTTGTTTCTAGGTTTTGAAAATGGTGGCGGCTAGTATTGATATAAAACCCTAGACTTGACTTTTATTTCTAGGTTTTGATAGCTGTGGCGGCTGGTTCATAAAACCCTAGACCTGTTACTTGGGCAAAAAAAAAAAAAAAAAATCTGTTCTTATTTTGAGAATCTTTCTTGGTTCTACGGATTTGCTTGTCTTGTTTCAACGGAGTTATTCAAAGTCGAAATCTTCAGTTTCATTGCTAAACAATATTCGCAAATCTGTCCATTCATAATCTGTCCAATTAAGGAAGCGATTTGTTGTTTGCGAAATCTGTAGTCGATTCTCTTGATTCCTATTAACTTGATTGTGCGGTGTTTGATAGTCGGGCGGCTATATTGCAACATCATAAAGCCCACTTGTAATTCTTGGTCATAAACCCTAGTTGTGGCGGCTAGTATTTCAAACACCATAAAACCCTAGACTTGACTTTGTTTCTAGGTTGAAAGTTTTGGCGGCTAGTATTGATATAAAACCCTAAACGTGACTTTTATTTCTAGGTTTTGAGTTGTGGCGGCTGGTTCATAAAACCCTAGACCTGGTTCTAGGGCAAAAAAAAAATAAAATAAAATAAAATCTGTTCTTACCTTTGATAATCTGTTCTTGTATCTACATTTGCTTGTCTTGTTTCAACGGAGTTATTCAAAGTCGAAATCTTCAGTTCATTGCTAAACAAATATTCGCAAATCTGTCCATTCATAATCTGTCCAGATTAAGGTAGAGCTCGATTTGTTTTGTGCGAAAATGTAGTTGCGTTCTCTTGATCCTAGTTAACTTGATATTGCGGTGGCTTTGATAGTCGTGGCGGCTATATTGCAAACATCATAAAGCCCACTTGTAATTCTTGTCAAAAACCCTTGTGGCGCTAGTATTTCAAACACCATAAAACCCAGACGTGACTTTGTTTCTAGGTTTTGAAATTTGGGCGGCTAGTATTGATAAAAACCTAGACTTGACTTTTTTTTCTAGGTTTTGATAGCTTGGCGGCTGGTTTCATAAAACCCTAGACCTGTTATTCTAGGGCAAAAAAAAAAAAAAAAATCTGTTCTTACCTTTGATAATCTGTTCTTGGTATCTACGGATTTGCTTGTCTTGTTTCAACGGAGTTATTCAAAGTCGAAATCTTCAGTTTCATTGCTAAACAATATTCGCAAATCTGTCCATTCATAATCTGTCCAGATTAAGGTAGAGCTCGATTTGTTGTTTGCGAAAATCTGTAGTTGCGATTCTCTTGATTCCTAGTTAACTTGATATTGCGGTGGCTTTTGATAGTCGTGGCGGCTATATTGCAAACATCATAAAGCCCACTTGTAATTCTTGGTCAAAAACCCTAGTTGTGGCGGCTAGTATTTCAAACACCATAAAACCCTAGACTTGACTTTGTTTCTAGGTTTTGAAAGTTGTGGCGGCTAGTATTGATATAAAACCCTAGACTTGACTTTTATTTCTAGGTTTTGATAGTTGTGGCGGCTGGTTCATAAAACCCTAGACCTGTTATTCTAGGGCAAAAAAATAAAAATAAATAAATAAAATATATTCTTACCTTTGATAATCTGTTCTTGGTATCTACGGATTTGCTTGTATTGTTTCAACGGAGTTATTCAAAGTCGAAATCTTCAGTTTCATTGCTAAACAATATTCGCAAATCTGTCCATTCATAATCTGTCCAGATTAAGGTAGAGCTCGATTTGTTGTTTGCGAAAATCTGTAGTTGCGATTCTCTTGATTCCTAGTTAACTTGATATTGCGGTGGCTTTTGATAGTCGTGGCGGCTATATTGCAAACATCATAAAGCCCACTTGTAATTCTTGTGATCAAAACCCTAGTTGTGGCGGCTAGTATTTCAAACACCATAAAACCCTAGACTTGACTTTGTTTCTAGGTTTTGAAAGTTGTGGCGGCTAGTATTGATATAAAACCCTAGACTTGACTTTTATTTCTAGGTTTTGATAGTTGTGGCGGCTGGTTCATAAAACCCTAGACCTGTTATTCTAGGGCAAAAAAAAAAAATAAAAAAAAAAAAATATGTTCTTACCTTTGATAATCTGTTCTTGGTATCTACGGATTTGCTTGTCTTGTTTCAACGGAGTTATTCAAAGTCGAAATCTTCAGTTTCATTGCTAAACAATATTCGCAAATCTGTCCATTCATAATCTGTCCAGATTAAGGTAGAGCTCGATTTGTTGTTTGCGAAAATCTGTAGTTGCGATTCTCTTGATTCCTAGTTAACTTGATATTGCGGTGGCTTTTGATAGTCGTGGCGGCTATATTGCAAACATCATAAAGCCCACATGTAATTCTTGGTCAAAAACCCTAGTTGTGGCGGCTAGTATTTCAAACACCATAAAACCCTAGACTTGACTTTGTTTCTAGGTTTTGAAAGTTGTGGCGGCTAGTATTGATATAAAACCCTAGACTTGACTTTTATTTCTAGGTTTTGATAGTTGTGGCGGCTGGTTCATAAAACCCTAGACCTGTTATTCTAGGGCCAAAAAAAAAAAAAATCTGTTCTTACATTTGATAATCTGTTCTTGGTATCTACGGATTTGCTTGTCTTGTTTCAACGGAGTTATTCAAAGTCGAAATCTTCAGTTTCATTGCTAAACAATATTCGCAAATCTGTCCATTCATAATCTGTCCAGATTAAGGTAGAGCTCGATTTGTTGTTTGCGAAAATCTGTAGTTGCGATTCTCTTGATTCCTAGTTAACTTGATATTGCGGTGGCTTTTGATAGTCGTGGCGGCTATATTGCAAACATCATAAAGCCCACTTGTAATTCTTGGTCAAAAACCCTAGTTGTGGCGGCTAGTATTTCAAACACCATAAAACCCTAGACTTGACTTTGTTTCTAGGTTTTGAAAGTTGTGGCGGCTAGTATTGATATAAAACCCTAGACTTGACTTTTATTTCTAGGTTTTGATAGTTGTGGCGGCTGGTTCATAAAACCCTAGACCTGTTATTCTACGAGAAAAAAAAAATAAAAAAAATCTGTTCTTACCTTTGATAATCTGTTCTTGGTATCTACGGATTTGCTTGTCTTGTTTCAACAGAGTTATTCAAAGTCGAAATCTTCAGTTTCATTGCTAAAAAATATTCGCAAATCTGTCCATTCATAATCTGTCCTGATTAAGGTAGAGCTCGATTTGTTGTTTGCGAAAATCTGTAGTTGCGATTCTCTTGATTCCTAGTTAACTTGATATTGCGGTGGCTTTTGATAGTCGTGGCGGCTATATTGCAAACATCATAAAGCCCACTTGTAATTCTTGGTCAAAAACCCTAGTTGTGGCGGCTAGTATTTCAAACACCATAAAACCCTAGACTTGACTTTGTTTCTAGGTTTTGAAAGTTGTGGCGGCTAGTATTGATATAAAACCCTAGACTTGACTTTTATTTCTAGGTTTTGATAGTTGTGGCGGCTGGTTCATAAAACCCTAGACCTGTTATTCTAGGGCAAAAAAAAAAAAAAAAAAAATCTGTTCTTACCTTTGATAATCTGTTCTTGGTATCTACGGATTTGCTTGTCTTGTTTCAACGGAGTTATTCAAAGTCGAAATCTTCAGTTTCATTGCTAAACAATATTCGCAAATCTGTCCATTCATAATCTGTCCAGATTAAGGTAGAGCTCGATTTGTTGTTTGCGAAAATCTGTAGTTGCGATTCTCTTGATTCCTAGTTAACTTGATATTGCGGTGGCTTTTGATAGTCGTGGCGGCTTTATTGCAAACATCATAAAGCCCACTTGTAATTCTTGATCAAAAACCCTAGTTGTGGCGGCTAGTATTTCAAACACCATAAAACCCTAGACTTGACTTTGTTTCTAGGTTTTGAAAGTTGTGGCGGCTAGTATTGATATAAAACCCTAGACTTGACTTTTATTTCTAGGTTTTGATAGTTGTGGCGGCTGGTTCATAAAACCCTAGACCTGTTATTCTAGGGCAAAAAAAAAAAAAAAAAAAAAAAAAAAATATCTGTCCTTACCTTTGATAATTTGTTCTTGGTATCTACGGATTTGCTTGTCTTGTTTCGACGGAGTTATTCAAAGTCGAAATCTTCAGTTTCATTGCTAAACAATATTCGCAAATCTGTCCATGCATAATCTGTCCAGATTAAGGTAGAGCTCGATTTGTTGTTTGCGAAAATCTGTAGTTGCGATTCTCTTGATTCCTAGTTAACTTGATATTGCGGTGGCTTTTGATAGTCGTGGCGGCTATATTGCAAACATCATAAAGCCCACTTGTAATTCTTGGTCAAAAACCCTAGTTGTGGCGGCTAGTATTTCAAACACCATAAAACCCTAGACTTGACTTTGTTTCTAGGTTTTGAAAGTTGTGGCGGCTAGTATTGATATAAAACCCTAGACTTGACTTTTATTTCTAGGTTTTGATAGTTGTGGCGGCTGGTTCATAAAACCCTAGACCTGTTATTCTAGGAGAAAAAAAAAATAAAAAAAATCTGTTCTTACCTTTGATAATCTGTTCTTGGTATCTACGGATTTGCTTGTCTTGTTTCAACAGAGTTATTCAAAGTCGAAATCTTCAGTTTCATTGCTAAACAATATTCGCAAATCTGTCCATTCATAATCTGTCCTGATTAAGGTAGAGCTCGATTTGTTGTTTGCGAAAATCTGTAGTTGCGATTCTCTTGATTCCTAGTTAACTTGATATTGCGGTGGCTTTTGATAGTCGTGGCGGCTATATTGCAAACATCATAAAGCCCACTTGTAATTCTTGGTCAAAAACCCTAGTTGTGGCGGCTAGTATTTCAAACACCATAAAACCCTAGACTTGACTTTGTTTCTAGGTTTTGAAAGTTGTGGCGGCTAGTATTGATATAAAACCCTAGACTTGACTTTTATTTCTAGTTTTTGATAGTTGTGGCGGCTGGTTCATAAAACCCTAGACCTGTTATTCTAGGGCAAAAAAAATAAAAAAAAAATAAAATCTGTTCTTACCTTTGATAATCTGTTCTTGGTATCTACGGATTTGCTTGTCTTGTTTCAACGGAGTTATTCAAAGTCGAAATCTTCAGTTTCATTGCTAAACAATATTCGCAAATCTGTCCATTCATAATCTGTCCAGATTAAGGTAGAGCTCGATTTGTTGTTTGCGAAAATCTGTAGTTGCGATTCTCTTGATTCCTAGTTAACTTGATATTGCGGTGGCTTTTGATAGTCGTGGCGGCTATATTGCAAACATCATAAAGCCCACTTGTAATTCTTGGTCAAAAACCCTAGTTGTGGCGGCTAGTATTTCAAACACCATAAAACCCTAGACTTGACTTTGTTTCTAGGTTTTGAAAGTTGTGGCGGCTAGTATTGATATAAAACCCTAGACTTGACTTTTATTTCTAGGTTTTGATAGTTGTGGCGGCTGGTTCATAAAACCCTAGACCTGTTATTCCAGGGCAAAAAAAAAAAATAAAAATAAAATCTGTTCTTACCTTTGATAATCTGTTCTTGGTATCTACGGATTTGCTTGTCTTGTTTCAACGGAGTTATTCAAAGTCGAAATCTTCAGTTTCATTGCTAAACAATATTCGCAAATCTGTCCATTCATAATCTGTCCAGATTAAGGTAGAGCTCGATTTGTTGTTTGCGAAAATCTGTAGTTGCGATTCTCTTGATTCCTAGTTAACTTGATATAGCGGTGGCTTTTGATAGTCGTGGCGGCTATATTGCAAACATCATAAAGCCCACTTGTAATTCTTGGTCAAAAACCCTAGTTGTGGCGGCTAGTATTTCAAACACCATAAAACCCTAGACTTGACTTTGTTTCTAGGTTTTGAAAGTTGTGGCGGCTAGTATTGATATAAAACCCTAGACTTGACTTTTATTTCTAGGTTTTGATAGTTGTGGCGGCTGGTTCATAAAACCCTAGACCTGTTATTCTAGGGCAAAAAAAAAAAAAAAAAGCCATGAGACTAACTTTTCTTTTAGCATTCAGATTCCATAGGACAAAAAATTCCGAAATTTGACTTTATTTCTTTTAGCATTCAGATTCTATAGGTTCCAAGGGTTCCAAAAATCACTTTTTCACGAGACGAACTTTTCGCCCAATTTTGTCGAGATTTGGCTTCGTATTTTGTCCATATTTCATTGGGATTCCTGTTTCTTGAGTTCTTGGTGAAAACGTACTTGTCCTAGCATACAATTAATCTGTTGGGTTGTGATAGGTCTGTTTGGGCAGCCAAGAAAAGGGTTCTTGCTCTTCGATTCGTTTGAAGTTCCAAAAGGTGAAAATTGAGAGGAATATCAATACATTGAGAACTAAACACGAGCGGTAAAATTAGAGTGATATTATTTTGAGCGAAACACGTAAGGGAGTGCAGTGAGGAAAATTTATTTTTTTTATATTGTGCTAACCTCTGTTTTGCAGAAATATGTCGAGTTTCGATCCTAGGTTATTCCAAGAAGCCATGACGAGCACCTTACAAAAAATGATGAGAGAAGAGTTGGGTGTCTTTAAAGAGCAGGTGGAAGAGATGAGTGAGGAATTGAAGAGAATGCGGGTGAAGGTAGACAAAGTTGAGAGCACTCAAATTGAGCAATCCGGCATATCACATAATGCTCAAAGAAGTGGGAGACCGCAGCCTAGGGAACGGCGGGCTGATTTTGATAACTACTACCGAGATAGTTTTGACGATGGGGATAGCGATGTCGATTCGGCAATCGCTAATCGGCGGAATGGTAGGCGGTTTGGTAGGGGATCTTATCGGGAAGATGACAACATGAATGGGATCAAATGAGAATTCCATCCTTCCAAGGAAAAATGACCCCGAGCCTATCTTGAGTGGTCAAGAAAGTTGAATTGGTCTTTGCTTGCCATAATTACTCCGAGTCCAAGAAGGTGAAATTGGCGGCCATTGAATTTTCAGATTACGCACTTGTTTGGTGGGATCGCTTGATGATAGAGAGAAGGCGAAGCGATGAAGGGCCCGTGGAGACTTGGGATGAGATGAAGCGTTGATGAAAAGGCGGTTTGTACCCGATCACTATTATCGGGAATTGTACCAAAAATTGCAGGGGCTTACGCAGGGAAATCGTAGTGTTGACGAATACTATAAGGAGATGGAAGTGGCCATGATTCGGGCCAAGGTTGATGAAAATAGAGAAGCTACCATGGCGCGGTTCTTGAGTGGGTTAAACCGGGAAATTGCCAACGCGGTTGAATTGCAGCCATATGTTGAGATTGAAGATATGGTGCACACGGCAATTAAAATAGAGAGGCAGCTCAAGAGGAGGGGTAGTTTCAAGCCAAGCCAAAGTTCTTACTCTATTCCATGGAAACAAAGTCCGTGGAAGAAGGATGACAAAGCAACCACTCCGAAATCGAAAGTTGATTCAAAATCGAAAGTTCCTAGTGGAGGCCAAGCTAAGACAGCCCCTAACACCACTAATACTCCTACTACCAGAAACAGGGACATTATATGTTGGAAGTGTCAAGGGAGAGGCCATGTTTCCACTCAATGCCCGAATAAGAGAGTAATGATGCTTCTTGATAATGGAGAATATGAGACGGATGAAGAAGGCGCTGAAGCTATGCCACCTTTGGAGGATGTAGAAGAAGAGGAGAGCGCCATCCAGGGTGAATTATTAGTTGCAAGAAGAGCGCTTAGCACGCAAGCAAAGGAGGATGAGGAGCAGCGCGAGAATATCTTCCACACTAGATGTCTAGTGCTAGGCAAGGTGTGTAGTTTGGTGATAGACGAGGTAGTTGCACTAATGTGGCTAGCACGACGATGGTGGAGAAGCTAGCATTGCACACGACTAAGCACCCAAGGCCTTACAAACTGCAGTGGTTGAATGATAGCGGTGAAGTGAGGGTGAACAAGCAGGTTTTGGTGTCCTTTAGCATTGGTAGGTACGAGGACCAAGTGCTTTGTGACGTGGTTCCCATGCAAGCCGGCCATATGTTATTGGGGAGGCCATGGCAATATGATAGGAGAGTTAAACATGATGGCTTCACCAATAAATATTCATTTGAGATGAACAAGAGAACAATCATTCTTGCACCTTTACCGCCACAGCAAGCCTATGCCGATCAGTTGAAGTTGCAAAGTGAGGAGGAGCAACGGAGAGCTGAAAAGAAAAAGAGAGAGGGTGGTGAGGAAAAGAAAGAGAGTGAGGAAAAAAGAAAAGAACTTGAGAAAAAAGAGAGTAGAGTGGAAAAACCAGTGACTTTTGAGAGCAAGTTTGAGAGAAGGCAAAAGAATTTCTATGCGAGAGCTAGTGAAGTGAAAAGAGCGATGCTTTGTAATCAGCTTCTTGTATTTGTATACAAAGAAGCGCTTTTAAATACTAACGAGCTAAATTCTTCTTTGCCTAGTGTTATTGTCTCTTTATTTTCTTTCTTTTTGCAGGATTTTGGTGACGTCTTTCCGGAGGATACGCCAAGCGTTTACCACCCATCCGAGGAATAGAACACCAAATTGATTTTGTACCCGGGCCTCCATTCCAAACCGGCCAGCCTATAGGAGTAATCCGGAGGAAACGAAGGAACTTCAAAGGCAAGTTACGGAGCTGTTGGAGAAAGGGTATGTGAGAGAGAATATGAGCCCATGTGCGGTGCCAGTTTTGCTAGTGCCGAAGAAGGATGGAACATGGAGAATGTGCGTGGACTGCCGAGCCATAAATAATATCACGGTAAAATATCGTCACCCCATTCCACGTTTAGATGATATGCTTGATGAGTTGCATGGGTCTAGTATATTCTCTAAAATTGATTTGAAAAGTGGATATCATCAAATTAGGATGAAAGAAGGAGATGAATGGAAAACAGTCTTTAAAACAAAATATGGTTTATATGAATGGTTAGTTATGCCTTTTGGTTTGACTAATGCACCTAGCACTTTCATGAGATTAATGAACCATGTTTTGAGACCTTTTATAGCAGATTTGTTGTAGTCTATTTTGATGATATTCTTATCTATAGCAAGAGTCTAGATGACCACGTAATTCAATTAAAATATGTTTTGGATGTCTTGCGAAAGGAGAAGTTATATGCTAACCTGAAAAAGTGCACCTTTTGCACGGATAAGCTTGTATTTCTTGTTTTGTTGTGAGTGCACAAGGGATTCAGGTTGATAGAGAAAAGGTGAAGGCTATTCAAGAATGGCAAAGTCCTACAAGTGTTGGGCAAGTGCGGAGTTTCCATGGACTTGCTAGTTTCTATCGGCGATTCGTGAAGGACTTTAGTACTATTGCAGCGCCATTGACTGAAGTAATCAAAAAGAATGTGGGATTCAAATGGGAGAGGAGCAAGAGAAGGCATTCGAATTACTAAAAAGCAAGCTAAGTAACGCCCCTTTGTTATCTTTGCCTAACTTTGCAAAGACTTTTGAAATTGAATGCGATGCTTCAGGAAATGGAATTGGTGCTGTTCTTATGCAGGAAGGAAGGCCAATAGCATACTTTAGTGAGAAGCTAGGTGGGGCGACCTTAAATTACCCTACGTACGACAAGGAGCTTTATGCGTTGGTGAGAGCGTTGGATACTTGGCAGCACTATCTTTGGCCAAAGGAGTTCGTGATTCACACGGATCATGAATCATTGAAGCACTTGAAGGGGCAGCAAAAGCTAAACAAGCGCCATGCCAAGTGGGTGGAGTTCATAGAGACATTTCCATATGTGATCAAGTACAAGCAAGGTAAAGAGAATGTTGTAGCGGATGCTTTATCACGCAGGTATACTTTAATTGCTACTTTGGATGCTAAATTGCTTGGGTTTGAATACATCAAGGATTTGTATTGTGATGATGCTGATTTTCGAGATATATTCAATGCATGTGAAAAATTAGCATTTGATAAGTACTTTAGGCATGAGGGATTTCTAATGCGTGAAAACAAACTTTGTGTGCCTAAATGTTCATTGCGCGAATTGCTTGTGAAAGAAGCGCATGGTGGGAGTTTAATGGGACACTTTGGTATAGCTAAGACTTTAGGAGTATTGCAAGAACACTTCTTTTGGCCTCACATGAAAAGAGATGTTGAAAGAATATGTGAGAGATGTGTTACTTGTAAGAAGGCAAAGTCTAAGTTAAATCCCCATGGTTTGTATACTCCATTACCCATTCCTAGTGACCCTTGGGTTGATATTTCTATGGATTTTGTGTTGGGCTTGCCTAGGACTAAACATGGGAATGATTCTGTTTTCGTGGTGGTTGATAGATTTTCTAAAATGACTCATTTCATTGCTTGTCATAAAACTGATGATGCACCACGAATTGCTAATTTGTTCTTCAAAGAAATTGTGCGTTTGCATGGCATGCCTAGAACCATAGTTTCTGATAGGGATGCAAAGTTTTTGAGCTACTTTTGGAAGACTTTGTGGGGAAAGTTGGGTACTAAATTGTTGTTTTCTACTACATGTCACCCCCAAACTGATGGCCAAACGGAAGTAGTAAATAGAACTTTATCCACTTTGTTGCGTGCCATAATTAAGAAGAACTTAAAAGAGTGGGAAGAATGTTTGCCTCATGTTGAGTTTGCATATAATCGATATGTTCATTCTGCATCTAAGTTTTCTCCTTTCGAGATTGTGTATGGTTTTAATCCTTTAGCTCCTTTGGATTTATTGCCATTACCTGTTGAGCATGCTAACCTAGATGGCAGGAAGAAAGCTGAGTTTGTTAGACAGATTCATGAGAAGGCGAGGCAAAACATTGAGAGAAGAACCGAGCAATATGTGCGACAAGCCAACAAAGGAAGGAAAAGATGGTTTTTGAAACAGGAGATTGGGTTTGGTTGCACTTGAGGAAAGAACGCTTTCCAGTTCAACGGCGTTCTAAGCTTTTACCGAGAGGAGATGGACCGTTTCAAGTTGTGCAAAGGATCAATGACAATGCATATAAACTTGATCTACCAGGTGAGTATAATGTAAGTGCTACATTTAATGTCGCTGACCTAAGTCCGTTTAGTACAGGTGACGAATTGAGGACAATTCCTTTTCAAGAGGAGGGGAATGATGAGCCTGAGGATAGCACGAGAGCTAGATCATGGAGTGAAGACTATGCAGATCCCATCCGGGTTCCAAGTGGTCCAATCACCCGAGCTAGAGCAAGGAAGATGAAGGAAGCACTCGTGAGCATGGTCCACGAGTTGATGAATAAATCTGACGCTTGGAGAAGCATTCAAGGAGATGAAGAGCACGAATGGAAAATAATGCTTAGCCAAGAAGACGTAGAATAATTAGGGCGTTTTTATTATTGTTTTTATTAATTTGCAGCCCAAGGATTATGTATTATTTGTATTTAGATTGATGGGCTTGCTAAGAGTGTTTTGGGGCTTATTTAGAGTGTTCCATTATTTTTGTTGCCTTAGAATTGGGCTTGTTTTTGTATTTTCGTTTTTAGGGTTTCCCTAGGGTTTGATTAGGGTTTGCTTATTTCTCCTCCTATTTAAAGGAGGCTACTCTTATGTTTGGAGGCAGCTTGTTTAATAATACGAAATTGAGAGTGTTTTTCACCTCTTGTGTTCCAAGAACACTTCGAGCAGCCGGAATTTAATTCTTGTTGTTCTTCGACTTATCAATCAATTAATCCATCAATTGGTTGTTTGTCTTCGACTATACCAAGGTTCATTCTCATTTTAGGGATTGGGTCGAGGTTCCACCTCCATCATCTTCGCGTGATTCCAAGGTTCTTACGTATTCAACGTTAAGGGTCGCGGATTCGTCATATCGGATAGAAATACGGTCGTGAATCACATCAGGTGGGTACTTACCTATAAAACCAATTAGTGCATGGTTAAGTTTACTTGCCAATCGATTAGTCCTAATAAGCCACAGTCGTGTAATGGTTGGAGATAAGTTTCGACGTGGTAAGGTGGATAGTTTTTAGCATGCTAACAAGAGGGATTGATGTAATTGGTTGGTTGGTGTTTTATTGAATTTATCGTTATTGTTGAACTATCGAGATTGTTGTTATAAATATTTTATTGTTGATAAAATATTCTATTGTGATACTTGTATTCACATGTGTTATGTGCTGCCTCCTTTCATTTTATTATGCCACAGGTAACTCGAGACGGGGTCGGTTGTGAATTAGCGAGTCGGGTGCGGTTTAGAATATTATTTTTTGAGATGGTGGAGAGCGTTGTATTTTAATTTGTATAGTGGAGAGATTGTAGATTCTATTTTTACAAATTACTTTGTATATAAAATTGAGTTTTATTTCATTTTTAACATGTTTTCAGATCCAGCCGGGTGAAGTGGTTACATTGTTGGTATCAGATGTTAAGTTCCATTGCCCCTTCGCCTTTGGGTAGGACGTGTGATCTTAAATTTCAAGAACAAAATTTTTAAATGGTAAGTAGATTGTGACATCCCATAGTTTTATATTAATGAAAATGTATAATTATAATAGCGTGTAAGGCTTGGGGATAAGTTTCGACGTGGAGAGGTGGGTGATGCGAGTAGTTTTTAACATGTTACTGAGAGGGATCGGTTTAAGTGGGCGGTTGGTGTTTTATTGAATTTATCGGTATTGTTGAGCTATCGAGATTATTGTTGTGAATATTTTATTGTTGATAAAATAATCTGTTGAGATTCTTTCATTTCTGTTTATTATATACTGCCCCCTTTCAATTTGTTTTGTCGCAAGTAACTTGAGATGGGTCGGTTGTGGATTAGCGCGTCGAGTGCGGTTTATAATATTATTTTTGTAGATGGTGTAGAGAGCTATATTTTAATTTGTATAGTGGAGAGATTATATATTATATTTTTTCACATCACTTTGTATATAAAATGGAGTTTTATTTCATTTTTACTGCGTTTTCAGATCTAGCCGGGCCGTCGTTAGAAATTTTTTTAACATTCCCATGCATCGCATGGATTAACAACTAGTATTTTTTCTAATACGGCCTCTCTTCTCTTAATGCGTCCTATTTGCGACTCTTCAGTCTTAATACCTATAATTGCATTAGTTTCTCCCATTAACCTCTGTCTTCTCTCCACATATATTATCGTGAAAAAAGAAACGGCTCATCAAACTTCACTCTTTTCTTTTCCTCTTGATTGATCGAGTTTTTTTCTCATTCTAATTAATAAATCAAAAGGATTCGTTGGCATCTACTACCTTACCCACTTGGCCTTGCCACCATTAATGCAAAGTAGTAGAAAATAGCCCCCTATGGTTTGGATTTCTTTATTGTGCTGGCTTAAAAAATGTTTTTCTTAATCTTTTTCCTGAAGGAACCCACCCCCCCCCCCCCCCCCCCCTTCTTTATTTTGATTTTATTCTTTCTTTTGATTTTTTTGCTTTTTTATTGGATTTCATCCAACCCTGAGATTGATTGTATAATATGATATCAAAACACATTACTTTTGTATTAATATTAAACATGAAAGAGTGAAGAAATCGTAAATTGGTTATGTGCAGAATCAAGAATCCCTCTTTTTATACATTACTAGATTTCAGTGCACACGTGATGCATGTGCTATTCTAATGTAAAAAAATTATAAATTGGCACAATGTTCAAGAGCCTAATTACATTGAGGGTTTTCGCAATTTTATTTTATTTAAAAAAAAAATAGCCAGCAAGGGTTAATTTGGAATTCTAAAAAGCTAATACGGCTTCATTTGCCTTCCGGCTTTATATAATAGTAGATAAGGTGGATTTTTAGTCATAAAATGTGAATTCATGAATGATTTTTGATTTGAGTATTCAATTGTATCTTGATGACATAATAAAAAAAAATATTTGATACATAGCATATTAGTATTGATTTTTTATTTTAATAGGAAAATCCTTCTCAAATTCAAATAAAATACCAATTATTAGTATGATAAATCTTAGAACATAAATTGTTACACATACATCGAATCTAATTGAGTATCTTATTTATATATGTTGGCTAAAGAAAATTATCAAAAAAATTGTCGTGCTTCAGTTTTTCGCTAAATAGAAATTATTTTTCTTTTTATTAATTTTTTTTTGGTAGAGCACGACAATAAAGGAGTAGATGGTTGTAACTTCCACCACATCAAAACAACAAAGAAACTCATCTCATATTCTTTTAAAGTTATTGTCCTTTTTCTTGGTTTATATAATATATATTAATTTATGGCAGTGGCAAGTGAAGAATAAGAGAGTTATTATTAGATTCTTATACTAACTAATGTCAAAAGAGATACAAAATCTTCGCTTATTTTTTCTTTCATATATATCACATGTGTAAGGTTATGTTTAACTACTCTCTACATCTTAAATTAAGATTTTACTATATATATATATTGCGACCATTGTTGCATTTTCTATAATTTTTTTCATCTTTCGTAAAATATGTCTTTGTGAGCAACAAACTTGAAGACTAAGAAAGGCTAAAATCATAACAATATTATGAACTTGAATGTGATAGTTTCATATATATATATATATATATAAGAGTTTTTGAATATTAAAATGTAAGTAATAAAAGATTGTATGGTTGAAATTAGAAAATACATTTTTTTATAGGCGCACAGTGAATTAGGTATGAGTTACGACAAAGTATAGATAGGAAACTGCTGTTGACATGCACCATTTCACTCTCTAACAATCCCTCTTAAAAAAAGTCCACTATTCTATTGATAGACCCCACTTTTTTTATTTTTAATTAATGGTTAAAAGATTAAAATCAAATTAATAATAATCACTAACTCCAAATCACTTAAACACAAATTATAAACCTATTAATTAAAATCACTTTTTTCATCATCGAATATCCAAATCATTCATAATCCCTCTCCGCCACGCCACCACCATCCAAATCATCATCCCTCTAGGATATTTATACTTTTGTTGCTTCCTTACGTTGTATTTCATTCCTAAATCACTGGATACAAATAAACGAAAAAATAATAAAAAATAATATATAATAATAAGAAAGCAAAAACAAAACACAAAGAATGTTTACTTAGTTCCTATTCGGTTCCTAGAAACCAGGTGATGTTCATCATACTCGGCCCAAAGTAACCGAGTGAAACATATGTTACTCGGTCTAAAGGAACTAAGTGAAATTGAAAGAATAATTACACATATTAAGATAAAATTTATATTACTATTAATTAATGCTAATCAATCTTAAAATTAAATAAGGGAGTGTTAAGAGTGCTAATAAGATAAAATACTTACTTGAGATGTCTTAAACTTATTTTTTATGTGTCAATAGCAACTCCATATATATATTCATGATCTATCTAGATTTTGTAATTTGCGAGTTTAAAGCTTTAAAGTCTCATCAACCACAACTTCCATAGCTTTTATATATATATATATATACTATGTTTTTAAACATGAAAGTTTGTTAAGATGTTCACTAGAGAAAAAAATAATCATATTTGTTATGAAATTTTACTTTAGTAGTAGCTGTCTCTCCTTCAAGAAATCTTGATTCTGTAATTGGATACTTTCTACAAGATATTTCCGCAAAAGATGTCTCTTCAAAATATAGAGTTAATTTTGCTAGCCAAATTTGAAGAGCTATTTTTTACTAGCTAAATTTGAAGAGAGATAATATCTCTTCAACGCATAGAGTTAATTTTGCTACTTTTGTCGGAGCCTATTTTATTTATGTGGCTCTTTAAAAAAGTTATACTTTATTCTTTTGAAGAGTTTATTGGAGATGCTCTTATAAAAAAAACAAAAAAATTATTCCGCGCGAGAAATTTCTAACCAATTTGGTTGATTAATTGTTGGTCCTTAACCTTGACATGTGATAATTGTTTCCCTTTTCATTATGTGGAACCAGTGGTGAACCTTGAGTTGTCCCTCAACTTTTCGGGTAATGAAATACAAAAAATAATGATGTAATTAACATCAAGATTTTGAACTAATTTATCAGTTGTTTTCCTATGCTAAACATATTCCTGGCTCTTAGAAAAAGAGCGAGATGCACTTTATTTTTTTCTCCTTTTGATTATAATAAAGCAGTATATGATATTACTAAGTACATATGCTTTTAGTGGTTGTTGCCAGATCTTGTATCTATCGATTTGATCTATACTATTTAATCGACCTTGACTTGATGACTGTTTAAGAATATATATATATATATATATTTAGCAATTGTTTCACCACATAGAGACACCACCGACTAAGATGTGCTAATAAAGAGATCAAGTGTTTGGCTCTGCTCGATACCCCTTGAAGCATAACATTAACTTTGAAGAAATTTTCATATCGACAGGAAAATTTTCACAACTGGGTCAATAGGAATAGTCAAATGGAGGACAATTGTTTACCTTCATAGAGACACCGACTGAGATGTCCTAATACAGAGACCAAGCGTTCAGCTCTGCTCGATACTTCTTGAAGCATGCCATTTACTTTAAAGAAATTTTCGTATCGACAGGAAAATTTTCACAAGTCCCAATCTGGGCGACTAGGAATAGTGGAATGGAGGGCAATTGTGCCACTCGAATAATTTTTGTAAGCACTAAAGGCTAATAGTTTTTCCACTAGAGGTTTCAAAGAATTTGATTGACGTATGAAAAATAGAATCTTTAATGAAACTTAACTTAATTTTTTATTTTTTTACAAAGTCATAATTTTACAATATAACTTTATTTGCATAATACAATTTTTTTTTGTACAACTATGAATCAATATATCCACAATCACCACAATAAGAGTAGACATACAACAACCACATAAGTGTGGACCAATAGGGTTTGACAATCACATCCATATAGGTTGAACCAAGAACTTCCCTGTTAAGAGGACAGGAAGGATGATAACGAGCTACATGGCCGTTGGCATAATAAAACCTAGTATTTGTTTTTTATTCTCTCTATGTCAAATTACAAGTCCCACTTTTATTTTTGTATTTTTGGCAACAATCAAAACAAAAGTAACAGTGTATGCAACCTTACCATGGTCAAATGAAAACATGGAAAAGTCAGCAATAGTAATGTACCTTGCAAAGACTTTTGCCCACAATTTCCATTTCAATTACAGAAATATCCCATCACAGTTGGGCTTTCAACTAGTTGTACCAAACTGTGAATTGGGTTTATGCAGCTGATGGTGTATATAAATAGTGGTGATTACATGTGTTCAAGCGAACTAAAGAACACAATATCTAAATACTTACCGTGAAAACCATTGTCTCGAGAATGATAATCCAACCAAGGTACTTTGAACATTTTTGTCTTTACGTTGTCTTGCTTTTGATGCTACCATGTGAGAAACAATTTTGGGGAGTCACTTCAATAGCTGGAGATGCTACAATGATGAGGCCGGGGTGCATGGAGCATGAGAGAGAAGCTCTACTCAAGTTTAAACGAGGCCTCGTAGATGACTCCAGCATTCTCTCTTCTTGGGGGAGAAAAGCAAACAAAAAAGACTGTTGCAATTGGAGAGGCGTCAAATGTAACAACCTCACTGGTAACATAGTCACTCTAGATCTTCAAAACCATGAACTTTCGGAGCCTTTCAGAGGTAAGATCAGCCCTTCTTTGCATGAGTTGCAGCATTTGAGGCACCTTGATCTCAGTAATAATGATTTTGGAGTGAGTCATATCCCAAATTTTATTGGTTCACTAAGTAGATTACGATACTTGAATCTGCAAAATAATGAATTTTTTGGTACAATTCCTCACCAGCTTGGTAATCTTACCAACTTGCGTGCTCTCTATTTGGGAGGTTACAAAGAAAAATTGGGTGTTAAAAACCTAGAATGGATTTCTAATCTTCGTTTTTTACGGCAGCTTTACCTAAGTTCTATTGACCTCGAGAAGACTGATTGGATGCAATCTATTGATAAGCTCTCTTTCCTTTCAGAATTGCATCTTGTTTCCTGCAAACTCCCCGGAATTATTCCTCCTGCACTTCACCTAACAAACTTTTCTTCTATTCCTCTTGCTATAATTGATTTTTCTCGTAACAGTTTCACTTCTTTTTCGAGTTACAGTTGGCTGTTTAATTTCAGTAGTACCACTACACCAATTCAAGTTATTTGTAACGGACAAATTTTTAGATGTGTAACAGATTATAACCGTTACACTTGTATAACGTGCTTAGTCCGTTACTAATATTCGATAACCGTTACTAATATAAAAAATATTAGTATTTTTGATTTTTTAAATAATTAAAAGATTAAAAAAATATCTTTTAACGGAATAACCGTTACTTATTCCGTTACTCAATTAAAAATAAAGCATAAAAATGCTTCCCAATTTTTCACCTCTCGCGCTTAATATTGATTATTGAAAAAACAAAACCTAAATCAATCCCACCCAAATTTTCACTGTCCTCGACAAGACAACATACGAACCCACTCTGATAGAGAGATCTAAAGCTCTATCTCTCGCCGTCGTCATTTTCCCGCTCTTGTCGCCTCTCCTCTCTGCATCTTTCTCCTGCGTAACAAACCCTAAACTCGCCTCTCCTCTCTGCATTTCTCTCCTGCGTAATAAACCCTAGACTCGCCTCTCGTCTCTTGCCGGTGTTAGACTTTCCACTGATTGCTCGAAGCCAAGTCGTCTACTCGCCAAACTGTAATTTCTTCATGTAATTTCATATAGGATAGGTCCGAATATATATAAATTGCTCAAATATACATGTTCAATCTTGCCATACTTTTTATCTGTTTATTAATTTGGATTGTGTTATATGTTTTTCTTTAGATCTGTTTTGTTCATGAAGTTCGGAGGATTATATACAAAAAGAAAGCCCTTTTCCTCCTTCAATTTCCTTTTATTGTTGGGAGTTATTTGAGATCGAGTGAAATTTCTTGTTGTTCCTAGTGAGATTTGTCAATCGATTTCTGCTAAATATGTTCTCAATCTGAAAAATTATAAATTCTAAATATTTATTGTTCTTATTTTTCATGCTGACCTAACTGACATTTATCACTTAGAATGTGTCCTCTTTGTACCTCAAATCCATTCCACTGTTGAGAATCTATCTCTTTGAGGACCTCATGTAATCTTGTCCATTCTGCTTAAATGATTGGTTATATCTTAATTTCTCCATTAGATGAACTTATCTATTTTCCTTTTTTTTCCTACACCATGCTTATAAATACATAATAGCGTGGGTTGTTTACAAAAAATGGGGATTATATGATAGGATGCCTCTTTTTTTTTTGTAAGAGATTGATGCTTGTATACTGTTTGCTTTTAGTATAGTTTTTTTTTATTTGTTGGCCTTTTAGTTATCCTCTTCTAGCTTTTTTTTTGGGGTAATTAACTTACTTTCTTAAAAAAATGGGTTATTTGGATTTTTTTCCCCTCTTTTGAGTGAACCTAAATTTTTTAGATTTTTTAATATGATTATGAGTGAGGGGTACTGAAGCTAGAATAACCTAAAGGGATTTTTTTCCATGTTTCTTAGCTTCCAAGCAAATCAAGTATTCTATTGATAGCTTTTGATCAATGACACGAAAATCTCTATCATATTTATTGCTTCACAAAGAATAATTGATGGTATTACTTTTAATGTTATCAGTATTATGGATAGTTTGCATTTACTAATTTTTACAAGCTTCTTTTAATTTCTTCCTTTTATGGTATAATTTCATGTATTTACTAATTGTACATCTTTCATCTCAACTTTTAGAGAGGCATGATTCATCTAAGCCCTCTAAGTTTTTATTTTTATCCTTTTGTACATTGATTTAGACCCTTAAAATAAATATCTTTCTTCTCGGCCCTCCAAGTTTTTTTTTAATCCCGAAAATTCATGTACGTAGCCTGATTGAAATCATGTCGCGAGGAGGCTGGAAATATAATATTTTGCAATGTTTGGTTCTCTTGTGCTCAAGTATCAGTCTATCATATGAACTCTTTAGATTTTATCAAGTAATTATTTATTCTCTTGTTCATATAAAAGCCACATATCCTACCATTGGTAAATCTTTGTAGTGCTGGCCTTCAAAATACAAGCTTTATTATATGTGTGTGCGCGCGCTTGTGTCTATCTATATGCCCATAATAACTAATCCTTTATTTCCAAATTATGATTCCACCTTCATTTATTGGGACGTCCCGAAATAAGAACAGGGCTTTGTGGGAATAATCTCACAACATTCTATATGCCTAAAATAACTGCTCCCTCATTTCCAAATTATGATTCCACCTTCATTTATTGGGACGTCCTGAAATAAGAGCAACGCTTGCTTTCTAGGAATAATCTCACAACATTAGATACGTATTATTATTGAGCTTTAATTGCGTGGAGTTCAATGTTTTTCTTAAAAAATGCGAAGGTAAAAATAGGAGGCTCTTAGTTTGGGTGGGAGGGAGTAGTAAAATTAACACTTGACATTATTAAATACTTTAGTCCATGTTCAGCTGTTTCCGTAATAATCTCACTCATATACGCACTCATGTTCTTCCAATCATGCTTTCTTTGGTTGCTATAATTGTTACATCTAGATTTTCAATTATTCATTTATATATGTTTAATCTACAGATGTTGTTTTTGATACAAGCAAAGCGATTGACTTGAATCCTTCAATGCCTAAAACATATCTTCGTAAAGGGTAAGATCTTACCATTTAGCAGGTGGCTTTGGAAGTAGGTGCTTTTTTAGTAGTTGGAGATTCAAGATTTACTAATTTGATCAAATAATGTGACCAGGGCAATGCAGGTAGTGTTGTTGACTGCAAACCAGCTCCATTAAGTAGAAGTAAGTGTGTCATGCCTCAGTTTTTGGGACATAATACATATGTATCAGAGTAGACCCGGCCCATTATTAAGTGAATGTGTAGATGTTGCAGGTTGTGTTTTTACGGCTCACAATGAGTCAAAAATCGTTTGTGGCTGCTAACAATTAGCCAAAATCATTTATATGTGACCCAGCTTGACAAGGAAGTCAGGGCTTTAACGTGGGAGTTTGTCACCACCAACATATCCCACATCGGCAGTGTAAAGGGGAGGTTCTTGGCTTATACGCGGATTCAAGGTACTTAAATAACAATTTGGACTAGTCATTTTGGGTGAGAACCCGGGTTATTACGGAGTATGTTTCAAACAAAATGTTTTTTGTAATTTAGATATTAGATAACATATATCTTAATTTTATCTTTGTGTGCATGTGCATTCTTTTATTTGATGATTTTTTCTTGCATATTCAGAGGAAGTGGGTGAGCCACCTAAGCAATTGTTGGATGAAGCCCAACAAATGTTATGACCCCTGGCTCTGAATCATTAGATAAAAGTGTCGTAACTCCAAAGGATGTGGATCCCGAATACTACCGGACTCCAAATCAAAGTATAGGTAGTGGCAACTTTTTGTACCCATTATATTTGCTGATTTTGTAGTCCAATAGATGAAAAAGATTGTTAGCTTCAATGCCAAACAAAGGTTGCCTCTAATTTATTTTTCATTTATTTAAAATATATATATATATATAAAGTGAATAAACCTGAAACGAAAAGTTTGATTTGGATCAAGTCTAGATGATTTTGAAACATAAATGGAACCGAAATGAATTTTTTAATTTAGTTTGAATTTCCCTAATTTATTTCCCTACTAAAACTAAAAATACCCCAAGTAATAATCTATCCCTCGTGGTTGGATAGAGAGGAACCGGAAAGAAATGAAAGCAATAAAATATAATCTCTTTATGTAACAAGTAGTGCGTTGACACCCGAAAAAACCAAAAGAATCATTAGGCTACACCAACACACGATGAATCCTAATAGTAATGGAGCTCCTGAACTTAGTTTTTACTTGCTTAGAGTCTAAGCAGAGGGACTGTTGAAGATCTCTTTTGAAAAGGTAGTTGTGGGGTTTAGAGATTCCAAGTCTTTTTGCTTCTTTGTTTTTTGGTTTTTTTTAGGATCGTGGAAGCATAAACTGATGATACTGCTCTGGCTCTTGAGCCAAGAACTTAATAAGATGCCTGTTTTCTTTTTTCCTCAATTTCTATTTTGGAATTTGGAAACTTTGGGGTTTTACGATTATGGGGCAAAACGAAAAATATGTATATCACTATATAATGACTAAAAGTAAATATATATAATTTGTACTTTGAATATAGTATTCTAAAGTATGTCTCTCTTTATCATAAGCACGATACTCTTTAAATTGTGATTTGTTCTTTATGGCTGTGTTAAGAGTTGCTTGGTTATGCTCTGGTTGGTTTCACAATGTTTAATAATTTATAGAATGAAAGCACCAAGTTAATTGATTTTCAAGAAGAATTAACCGTTTCCTTTAAATTTTTTTAATGCCGCGGAGAATAAGAGTAATGGCATTCTTTGAATGCTTAGATACCACTCTTATTTTCATCTAAAAAACAATATATATGGACAGGAAAGCTTAAACAAAGTTCCTTTTTGTGACAACTTAGTTCATAAATTATAGAATCCAAATTCTGGCCATTGATCCAAAGTAACTATTTCCTTTAGATTTTTTTCTTTCTTTAATTCTTTTTGCAACGTAAAACGAAGGAAATGAACAGTGGGGCTATTTTTTATGGTTGGTGTGGCTGTGAGATTTGTGTAGATTATGTTTCTTCCGAAAGGGTTGTGGTGGGCTTCGAAATTAATGATCCAAATAAGCCTATTTCTACGTTAATGCATTTGCTAATTTTGATTGTGTATAATGTAGTCCATGCCCGTTCCTCATTGCAATCATGTTTTAGGTAACATGATCTTCACTATTCTTTAAGGGAAATTTGGATCTTTTTCAAGATAAAGATTATCCATGTCCCTAAATATATATAAATTCCTTATTTTCCTCGTATATAAATTAGGAAAGAAATCCTACCCTTGAGTGCTTAAGTTACTGCATTTAGGGATTTATTTAGGGTGCTCAAGTTAGTACACTCTTTTTCCAGGGCTAATTACACTATTCAAGTACACTTTTCTTTCTAGTAATGTTTAAGATTTTCATTTGTGCATTTTGATATTTTTCGCTTAGCAAATATTAATCCCAAAAATATTTTCCTTCTTTAACCTAGCTTGTTTACTTTCATTTGATTTCATTTACAGGGCAGAAGACCGACGCCCATAAGCCTCGCTCCCATTTATCATCTCTAAAGTTTTATCCACAAAAGTAATGCAGCTAATTACAACCGGATGTTTAAATTATGGTTCCCTTAAGATAGTAATGAGATTTTATTTGCCTATGTTGCTGGGGATAATATAATTTGCTCGGGCCTTAGTTGAAATATATCTAGTTTACTTTTATCATTGTTATGTGCACTTTGGAGTTTTTTTTTTTTTTTTTTTGGATATGACGGTTCTTTATATTTTGACTTGGCAATTTTGGTTTTAGCATTTTTATGTATGGTTAGACAACTTTAGTACCTTATACTTGTGGATGAACATATTTTTGTAAGAATATTGGTTTGTTGGTTTTTCGATAAATATTAATTTGTTGGTTTTTGGATAAATATTGATTTGTATAATGCCATTTGATCATTATATAAGAATTTGTATTGTGATGCTAAAACTGGTTGCATCTATCATTCTAGAAACTTTTATTGTGTTGTACAGGGATGCTGGAAAAAATATATATATATTTTTAAAATTAATTTACACTTTGTAACAGCTATAAACCGTTACAAATATGTAATGAATTTTTGATTAGTAACTGTTATAATCCGTAACAAACCATTAAAAAATTAATTACTTTTGTGTATAGTTGTAACGGTTGTACAATATTTTTAACGGATTAAATCCGTTGCTAAAATTAGTATAAGTAACGGATAAGTAATATTTTTAGTCTGTTACGAAATTATTTTTGGCAACGGTTTTTGGCTAATTTTAGTAACGGATATATCCGTTACTAAAGTGTTTCCCACGCCTAATTACTAACGGATTTTTTGTGTTAGAAAAATTTTCAGCAATGGACTAGATCCATTACAAAAGAGCCATTTTGGTGTAGTGTACCGTTGTTGAAATTGACATGTCTTATAATCCATTAGGAGGTGATATTCCTGATGCTTTTGGGAACATGATGTCCCTTAAACATTTGAATCTTGGTTATGGTTCCCTTGAAGGTGAGATCCCAAAATCTTTTAAGAACTTGAGTTGCTTACAATCATTGAAGCTAATTCAAAACAACATAACTGGACAACTTGTTGATATTTTTCAGGCATTGAATGCATCAAAAAACTCATTGAAGACTTTGGATTTACGAATAAACAAAGTTAGTGGTTACTTACCTGATTTTACTAGATTTTCATCTTTGAAGGAATTGTGGCTTGGTGCTAATAAATTGCAAGGGTCTTTTCCAAAAAGTTTTGGTCAAATCTCTTTTCTTGATTCTCTAGGCATGTCCATGAATGAATTGAACGGGTCATTCCCTAACCTAACATCATTCCCTTCATTAACATACTTGTACCTTAAGGAGAATAAGCTAAAAGGGAGACTACCTGACTTCATAGGAAAACTTTCCAACTTGAAGGAATTAGTCTTGTCTTTTAACTTGTTAACTTTGGAGTTCACCTCTGATTGGACTCCTCTTTTTCAATTGGATTATATTGAACTTGCAAACTGCAAGTTGGGACCTCATTTCCCAAATTGGCTTCAATCTCAAAATAAATTTTCCGTGCTTGATATCTCCAACGCTAGAATTTTAGATGCAATTCCTTATTGGTTTTGGGATCTTTCACCTAGATTACAATACCTAAACATCTCTGAAAACCATATCCATGGCATCCTACCCGATTTATCATTCATGTTTGATAAATTTCCAACAATAGATTTGCAATCGAATCATTTTCAGGGTCGAGTACCCTTATTTCCTCGCAATGTGTCATCATTGAATCTCTCTAAAAATATGTTCTCTGGACCAATTACTTCATTGTGCACAATTGAGCCAGAGCTCTTACGTTCACTCGACCTTTCAAATAACCTATTATCAGGTGAGCTTCCTGACTGTTGGATCGGCGTGAAAAATTTAGAATTTCTTGATTTAGGAAACAACAATTTCTTTGGGAAAATTCCAACCTCTTTCGACTTCCTACATTAACTTCAATTTTTGAATTTGCACAAAAACAATTTCATTGGGGAACTCCCTTCATCTTTAAAGAACTGTACAACTTTGGAAGTTCTTGATATAAGTGAAAATAAGTTATCGGGACAAGTACCGGCTTGGATAGGGACACACCTAACAAGTTTAGTTGTCCTTACTTTAAGAAGGAATGAGTTCAACGGAAGCATACCTCTTAGCATGTGCAATCTTAATAGTACTCAAGTCTTGGACTTCTCTTTGAACAAAATATCAGGAATAATTCCACACTGCATCAACAAATTAAATTCTTTGATTCAAACAAAAAGTTCAAGCGCAAACATGTCTTTTGGACTTCAAGGACGCACTTATCCTAGCGGCATAACAATCATTTACAACAAAGGAGAGTACATGGCCAGTGCATTGGTGCAATGGAAAGGAAAATTGTCGGAATACAGAAATACGCTTGGACTACTAAAATGCATTGATCTTTCTAGCAATAAACTAGTTGGAAAAATTCCCCAGGAACTCACAAGTCTTGAAGGATTAGTTTCCCTAAACCTATCAAGAAACAATTTGAGTGGAGATATAATGCAAAATGTTAGTGAGATGAAGATGTTGGAAGTTCTTGATTTGTCCAAAAATCAGCTTTCTGGTGAAATTCCTACCGGCCTTGCAAGTTTGACTTTTCTTAGCGTCTTGGATCTATCAAGTAACAATTTTTCGGGTAAAATTCCATCTAGCACTCAACTGCAGAGCTTCAATGCTTCTGCGTACACTGGAAATCACGAACTTTGTGGGCTTCCATTAACAAAAAACTGCTCAGAAGATGAATCGGCTTCGGTCCGTCCCTCTTCTCATCGTGGCAAAGGCTACACCAATGAAAAAGACGCGGATATGTTTATAACACCAGGGTTCTATGTAAGTGTGGTTCTTGGTTTCACTTTCGGGTTTTGGGGATTCGTTGGTCCTTTATTGCTTCGAAGCTCATGGAGATACTCTTATTTCATGTTCTTGGACAAGATGAAAGATTGGACCAGTGTGACCATAGCAGTAAATATGGCAAGATTGCAGAGGAAGCTTAGGGGCTAATTGGTTAGTATATAGTTCCATTTTCTTACTCCCTTCGTCCCAATTTAATTGTCCATTATTCCATTTTTGGATGTCCCAAAATAGTTGTCCACTTTCTATATTTGGCAAGTCATTAATTAGAATACTTTTTATCATTTCCAATATTACCCTTTAAGTTATCACCACTTTTTTATTGTGGGTCCCGCCACCTTTTTTATTAGAGGAAAAGTAAAGGTCATTTTTGGAAATAACCATTTTCTCTTAAGAGTAATCATTATGTCTCCTTAAATTTTAGTTTCTCAAAGTTGGACAATTAAATTGGGACGGAGGGAGTATTTGTTTTTCCTTTACATTTTACTCACATTTCCAAGTTAATTGTCAAGCAAAAAAGCTACTATTATTAAGATATGACTAGTCTCGTAAGGGGGCATGTATAGCAGTGTGTAATGATGTGCTCCCTCTGTTCCAAATTAGGAGTAACGTTTGACTTTCACAAAATTTACTGGAAATAGTAATTTCAATAAAATCCATGATTTAAGAATAAATATAATTTACATACTCCCTCAGTCCCATATTAGGAGTCAGTTGGCATTCACAAATTTTATGAGAAACACTAATTTCAACATAAGCAATGATTAAGAATATATCTCATTTAGTGTCTTGAGATTTTGTCCAACGATTACATCTCAAAAAAAAAAGGGAAGGTTGATTCTTAGTTTGGGACATTTTGTAAAGGAAATCAAACTTGACTTTTCATTTGGCACTAAGGGAGTGTAGAAGTAGTTACAGCCCATTTAGTCTTATGAATTAAAATACTAGTTCAAAATGTCCTTCTTTACTCGAGTTTTGTGGCTTTAACTATTTTGTAACAAACAAAAATGAATAATACTCTGAAAATATGAAGCCTACAAAAACATATTCACAACTTCCTCCTTTTTATGAAGAAAGTGCTCAGCCACAGCTTAACTGCTTTAACTGATGAAATTTATCCACATTTTTTCCTTATTTTTTTTAGTTGAAGGCAGGAAAAGATCAATTCCAAGGTGCAAGCGCATGTTTTCAGGTTCACAATGACGTACAAGTTTTGGGAGATCACGCGAGTGAAAGAGATATGTCCTAGGACTATTCATAGATTATGATTTGTACTTGGATATCTTATGCTTATTGTCATTAATAAAGTTTATTTGATTTTACTTTATATTCTCTAATAAATAATATATATTAATACTAGTTCATCAAGTACGTGACTTGATTGTGGGATGCTAGTAATGTTATAATAATATTATTTAGATGTCCCTAATCATGTGTCAATAATCTAGGATCACATTGATACAATGATTAGAGTATGGGTCAGCTGATGACTATGTTCCACAAGTCATGGATATGGAGATATCAAGCTGAACACACTGATACTTGTTAGGGAACAAAGTATTGGACCGACCCGCTTTGGGGACACTGCGAGGAGTGTTATATAATGTCATCAGTGATGTTTCCCATTAGTGATATCATCCTCAGACCTGAGATTGTCATGGTTACCAACATAGGGATTAGCATGTTAGACATCATCAAACATTGCTTTTGACAGAGTAATTATAAAGGTGATGATCAAGCATACTATAAACTATGTAGAGGTATGTGATTGATCAAGATGGGATTTGTCACTCTCATATAATGAGAGAGATATCTTTGGGCCCCTTGATAAGTATAATTAATATTTGCATGGCCATGCACAAATGAGGTGTCATTTGTATAAGATTAATTATACTTAGAGATCAAGAAATAAAGATTGAACTATACAAGAATGACACTTGCCTAGTCTTGTGTTCAATCTAGATATCGGTTGACAAAAGGAGTTAATATGTGGTATATCAATTTAAGGTTGTGTCGTTTTGACCTTTATACCCTTTTGGGTAATAGTAATGTTTTACTAGAAACCGCTTACTATTTGTATAATAAAACGGGCTTTTAATTATACTGCCAAAAGAGTATAAACCTACAGGGTCGCACACCAAAACGAGTTGGATCAAAAACGAATTGAAAACAGGCCAAGTTGGACTTGGGCCTAATTTGTTTGTTGCCTAGGGTTCTCACTAGGATTCCCCTTTAAAAGGAACCTTTGTTCTTCTTGACCACTTATGGAAGCTTATAGAAGCTTATGGAATTTTCCAGAACCTTATGGAACGTTATGGAAGCTTATGGAAGCTTATGGAATTTTCCAGAACCTTATGGAACGTTATGGAAGCTTATGGAATTTTCCAGAACCTTATGGAACGTTATGGAAGCTTACGGAATTTTCCAGAACCTTATGGAACGTTATGGAGGCTTACGGAATTTTCCAGAGCCTTATGGAAGCTTATGGAAGCTTATGGAATTTTCCAGAACCTTATGGAACGTTATGGAGGCTTACGGAATTTTCCAGAACCTTATGGAACGTTATGGAAGCTTATGGAAGCTTATGAAATTTTCCAGAACCTTATGGAACGTTATGGAGGCTTACGGAATTTTCCAGAGCCTTATGGAATTATGGAGAAGAGTCTCCAACCTTCTAGAGTATTCTAAAAGGACCTAGATGCAGAACTTTCTAGAATATCCTAGTTGTAAATAATCTTGGTAGATTATTCTAGAGTATTCTAGTTAGAGATATTTGTATAGAAAGTTCTGGAATGTAAATCTAGACCATTGGATTGATTTGATCATGACCGTCCATTAAGGAAAGCCTCCCCTATAAATAGGTGGAGGGTTCATTTGAAGAACCTAACAAAACAAAAGAACCCAAGAACCCAAAAGAACCGAAAAACGGTGCTAGTACACCAAGCAAGGATATGATCTCGTCCGTGTGTGCATACCGTAGAGGCGTCGTATTTTCTACGCTAGAACGACAACAACAGAAGGATCTGATCCATCGTGTTCGTTTCACAAACTCGAAATCTCCACAAGGTATGTCTTCTGTCGATTTTATTGAACTGTATAGATCCTAGGGTTTAATGATTAGTGCAGAAATTTTTGTATATGATGCATGTTTGCTGCCCTAATTCCCTACAGTGGTATCAGAGCGAGGTTATTTACTGTTCTTTAATTTCCGATCATGATTATCGTCGTTTTATAACATGAAGATATGTTCCTGTTTTAAATTTCGATTAAAATCATATTCGGGTTATAGTATTATGCTAGGTTTTATTAATATCGATTAATGGATTAATCGTTTTCTGTAGCATGTTTTTATTTTCTTTAATCAGTTTACATATATGATATGTTAATTTACAATCTGATTAATAGAGATCTGATATGTCAAAAACGCAATTACTGAGTGACTGTTATCGACCTGTTTATGATGGTGTTTAAACAGTTTCGATTAGGGTTTATCTTTTGGCATGTTATTTGATTAAAATCTTTATGCTGTCATGATTTTAATTCCGCAATTATCATACAAGCATGTCAGAATCGTTCTGTTAGGGTTTACGCAATTGTTATAGACCTGATAAGATCACGGCTAAAGGGTTCTTTAGCCATGGGAAACAAAGTTAATTAGTAGATTTAAATCTTTAGCCATGCTATATCACATATTTATTGCTTTATGCTTCTTTAAATATTATGTTGTATTATTATAAGACTGTATAATTATGTCCCAAGAACAAAAGAAATTGTTTGTGCCTTTCCAACACTGATAACTATTAAATTTATGATTATTATAGAAGACGCCTGCCAAAGCAGGGTTATCTTAGATCATCATAAATTAATAGAATGGAAGTCGGACATCCATAAGTCAGAAAAGTGTTGGTTTGATTTCACAAGGCCATCAAAACGGTTTTGGGCCTTGAGGCAAAGTGTTGAGAAGCCGAAACATAAGATGTAAAACTCAACAAACCAAGAGTTGCATATGATGTAATTAACAAATGTTGTTTACCTAATTAACAAAGTTTAAGTGAAAAGCCAAAGCTTTCTTAATACCTTGTGTAATATGGATCTTGGACCTACTATGTCCTATTGGGACATTTGCATGTGAGACATAGTAGGAGTTTTATTTAAAATAAGCATATTAAACGTTTGCATATGTTATTTTGCTGAAGATAGATGACGAACAATAATAACACAACCGCTTTTTCGATGCGATCTGTCCTTGAGAAGGAAAAACTAAATACAACCAACTTCCTAGACTGGTTTAGGAATCTGAGAATTGTTCTCAAACAGGAGAGGAAAGATTATGTCCTCGAAAATGCTATTCCTGAAGAACCGGCAGCTAATGATCCTCGTGCACAGAAAGATGCATATCAGAAGCATCTAAATGATGATTTAGATGTTTCGTGTCTCATGCTTGCTAGCATGAATGCTGATCTGCAGAAGCAGTTTGAAAATATGAATGCATTCGACATGGTTAAGGAACTGAAGAGTTTGTTTCAGGAACAAGCTCGAGTCGAACGCTTCGAGACTACTAAGTCTTTGTTTTCATGCAAGCTTTCCGAGGGAGGCTTAGTCAGTCCTCATGTACTCAAAATGATTGGGTACATTGATCACTTAGAAAGGTTGGGGACAACCATTAGCCAAGAGTTGGCCACTGATGTCATTCTCCAATCGCTGCCTGAGTCATATGATGGGTTTATTATGAACTTCAATATGCACAGCTTGGAGAAGACATTAACTGAGCTGCATGGGATGCTGAAAACAGCTGAGCAGAACATTGTTAAGAAAAGTAAGAATAATGTTCTGATGGTTCAAAAGGGAAAGGGTTTCAAGAAAAGTGGAAATGGCAAAGGAAAGTCCAATGCCAAAGGCAAGGGTAAAGCTCCAGTTAAGAACTGGAAGAACAAGAAGCCAAATTCTGAGCCAAAGCCTAATCCACAAGTTGAAAATGATAGGGCAAGTGATATTTTGGCCTTCATTCATACTGATGTATGTGGACCACTAAACACAACTGCCAGAGGAGGATATCAGTACTTCATCATATTTACTGATGATTTCAGTAGATATGGTTATGTTTACTTGATAAGACATAAATCGGAATCTTTTGAAAAGTTCAAAGAATTTCAAAATGAGGTACAAAATCAACTTGGCAAGACTATTAAAGCTCTTCGATCAGATCGAGGAGGAGAATACTTAAGCCAAGAATTTGATGATCATCTTAAAAATTGTGGCATTGTTTCACAACTTACTCCACCAGGAACACCACAATGGAATGGTGTATCTGAGAGGAGAAATCGAACACTGTTAGACATGGTTCGATCAATGATGAGTCAGACATATCTTCCAATATCATTTTGGGGATACGCTCTTGAAACCGCAGCTTTCACACTAAAAGGTCTCCATCCAAGGCTGTAGAAAAGACACCTTACGAGTTATGGACTGGAAAGGTTCCAAGTCTGTTTTTTCTGAAGATTTGGGGTTGTGACGTGTTCGTTAGACGACTAATCACAACTAAATTGGAACCCAAATCTAATAAATGCTTCTTCGTAGGATATCCTAAGGAAACTAAAGGATATTAATTTTATAATCCAACCGAGAACAAAGTGTTTGTAGCTCGGAATGGAGTTTTCTTAGAAAGAGAATTTTTTTTCAAATAAAACAGTGGGAGCACGATACATCTAGAAGAAATTCGAGATGATAATAATCTTAATGAAGAGCCTCAACAAAGTATGCAAATAGTTGCAGAAACTCCTGAAGAAGTTACAGTCTTACGAAGGTCAAATAGGCCACGTCGCGAACCTAAGAGATTATCACTTTTCGTCTCAGATGAGCAAGACCTAATGTTGTTAGACAACAATGAGCCCTCGACTTTCAAAGAAGCAATGGAGAGCTCTAGTTCCGAGAAATGGCTAAAATCCATGAAATCCGAAATGAAATCCATGGATGACAATCAAGTATGGGACTTGGTTGACATGCCAAATGGCTGTAGAGCCATAGGTTGCAAATGGGTTTTCAAAATTAAGATTGATAAGGATGGCAAGATCGATGTCTATAAAGCTCGCTTGGTTGCAAAAGGATATCGACAAATCCATGGTATTGACTATGATGAATCCTTTTCGCCAGTTGCCATGTTTAAATCAATCCGGATCCTTTTTAAGCATTGCCACATATTATGACTATGAAATATGGCAAATGGACGTCAAAACTGCTTTCCTCAATGGATACCTTGAAGAGGATGTGTACATGACACAACCTGAAGGTTTTGTCGATCCAAGACATGCTAACAAGGTATGCAAGCTTAAGAGATCCATATATGGTCTTAAGCAAGCTTCTCGGAGCTGGAATCTTCGTTTCGATGAAACTATCAAAGAGTTTGATTTCAGAAAGAACGAAGAGGAACCTTGTGTATACAAGAAAACTAGTGGGAGCGCGATAGTCTTTCTGGTATTGTATGTAGATGACATACTACTCATCAGGAATGATATTCCTATGCTTGAGTCTGTTAAGACTTGGCTGGGAAATTGTTTCTCAATGAAAGATTTGGGCGAGGTAGCCTACATATTAGGGATCAAGATCTATAGAGATAGATCAAGAAAACTAATAGGACTGAGTCAAAGTAATTACATTGACAAAGTTTTACGTAGGTTCAATATGCAAGACTCTAAAAGAGGGTTCTTGCCAATGACACATGGCACAACACTCAGCAAGACTCAGTGTCCTCAGACACAAGATGAGCAAGATCGCATGAGTAGAATCCCGTATGCTTCAGCTATAGGTTTTATCATGTACGCTATGTTATGTACTCGTCCCAATGTAGCATGCGCATTGAGCATGACTAGCAGATACCAGTCAGATCCAGGTGAGAGTCACTGGACCGCTGTCAAGAATATCCTCAAGTACTTAAGAAGAACTAGGGATATATTCTTGATTTATGGTGGGGAAGAAGAGTTGGTTGTAAATGGGTACACGGATTCTGGTTTTCAATCAGATAAGGATGATTTCAGATCACAATTCGGTTTTGTGTTTTGTCTCAACGGTGGAGCTGTGAGTTGGAAGAGTTCCAAGCAAGCCACAGTCGTTGATTCTACAACAGAGGCTGAATATGTTGCTGCTTCAGAAGCAGCAAAGGAAGCAGTATGGATAAAGGAGTTTATCACTGAACTTGGTGTCATTCCTAGTAGCACCAATCCAGTGGATTTGTATTGTGACAACAATGGAGCTATTGCTCAGGCTAAAGAGCCAAGGTCACACCAAAAGTCCAAACATATTCAGAGACGTTATCACCTAATTCGTGAGTTTATCAGTAATGGTGATGTAAAGATATGCAAAGTTCCCACAGACGAGAATGTAGCTGATCCTTTGACCAAGCCACTTTCTCAATCTAAACATGATCGTCATTTTAGTGCACTAGGCATTCGTTTTATAAATGAATGGTCCTAGTACAAGTGGGAGACTGAAAGAGATATGTCCTAGGGCTATTCATAGATTATGATTTGTACTTGGATATCTTATGCTTATTGTCATTAATAAAGTTTATTTGATTTTACTTTATATTCTCTAATAAATAATATATATTAATACTAGTTCATCAAGTACGTGACTTGATTGTGGGATGCTAGTAATGTTATAATAATATTATTTAGATGTCCCTAATCATATGTCAATAATCTAGGATCACATTGATACAATGATTAGAGTATGGGTCAGCTGATGACTATGTTCCACAAGTCATGGATATGGAGATATCAAGCTGAACACACTGATACTTGTTAGGGAACAAAGTATTGGACCGACCCGCTTTGGGGACACTGCGAGGAGTGTTATATAATGTCATCAGTGATGTTCCCCATTAGTGATATCATCCTCAGACCTGAGATCGTCATGGTTACCAACATAGGGATTAGCATGTTAGACATCATCAAACATTGCTTTTGACAGAGTAATTATAAAGGTGATGATCAAGCATACTATAAACTATGTAGAGGTATGTGATTGATCAAGATGGGATTTGTCACTCTCATATAACGAGAGAGATATCTTTGGGCCCCTTGATAAGTATAATTAATATTTGCATGGCCATGCACAAATGAGGTGTCATTTGTATAAGATTAATTATACTTAGAGATCAAGAAATAAAGATTGAACTATACAAGAATGACACTTGCCTAGTCTTGTGTTCAATCTAGATATCGGTTGACAAAAGGAGTTAATATGTGGTAAATCAATTTAAGGTTGTGTCGTTTTGACCTTTATACCCTTTTGGGTAATAGTAATGTTTTACTAGAAACCGCTTACTATTTGTATAATAAAACGGGCTTTTAATTATACTGCCAAAAGAGTATAAACCTACAGGGTCGCACACCAAAACGAGTTGGATCAAAAACGAATTGAAAACAGGCCAAGTTGGACTTGGGCCTAATTTGTTTGTTGCCTAGGGTTCTCACTAGGATTCCCCTTTAAAAAGGAACCTTTGTTCTTCTTGACCACTTATGGAAGCTTATAGAAGCTTATGGAATTTTCCAAAACCTTATGGAACGTTATGGAAGCTTATGGAAGCTTATGGAATTTTCCAGAACCTTATGGAACGTTATGGAAGCTTATGGAAGCTTATGGAATTTTCCAGAACCTTATGGAACGTTATGGAGGCTTACGGAATTTTCCAGAACCTTATGGAACGTTATGGAGGCTTACGGAATTTTCCAGAACCTTATGGAACGTTATGGAAGCTTATGGAATTTTCCAGAACCTTATGGAACGTTATGGAGGCTTACGGAATTTTCCAGAGCCTTATGGAAGCTTATGGAAGCTTATGGAATTTTCCAGAACCTTATGGAACGTTATGGAGGCTTACGGAATTTTCCAGAGCCTTATGGAACGTTATGGAATTTTCCAGAACCTTATGGAACGTTATGGAGGCTTACGGAATTTTCCAGAACCTTATGGAACGTTATGGAAGCTTATGGAAGCTTATGGAATTTTCCAGAACCTTATGGAACGTTATGGAGGCTTACGGAATTTTCCAGAGCCTTATGGAATTATGGAGAAGAGTCTCCAACCTTCTAGAGTATTCTAAAAGGACCTAGATGCAGAACTTTCTAGAATATCCTAGTTGTAAATAATCTTGGTAGATTATTCTAGAGTATTCTAGTTAGAGATATTTGTATAGAAAGTTCTGGAATGTAAATCTAGACCATTGGATTGATTTGATCATGACCGTCCATTAAGGAAAGCCTCCCCTATAAATAGGTGGAGGGTTCATTTGAAGAACCTAACAAAACAAAAGAACCCAAGAACCCAAAAGAACCGAAAAACGGTGCTAGTACACCAAGCAAGGATATGATCTCGTCCGTGTGTGCATACCGTAGAGGCGTCGTATTTTCTACGCTAGAACGACAACAACAGAAGGATCTGATCCATCGTGTTCGTTTCACAAACTCGAAATCTCCACAAGGTATGTCTTCTGTCGATTTTATTGAACTGTATAGATCCTAGGGTTTAATGATTAGTGCAGAAATTTTTGTATATGATGCATGTTTGCTGCCCTAATTCCCTACAGCGAGAACGTACGGTTATTACTACTTGTTTCTCAATGAATATATTTCTTCAGCAGTATTTTAGGGCACAGTATTTTGGGAGGTTATTAAAGTGTTTGTTTCCAAGTTGGCAATTGTGTGAAGAAGCTTTGGTTTCTACCTGATTTGGCCTTTTAAAAGTTTTTGTTTTGCCTACTATATTATGTACGTCATGTAGTTTATCTTTTGATGCAATATGGGTTGGTTTCTCATAATTTTATCTCAATTAATACTTTCAAGTTCTTATATCCTTTTTTTTATTTTGAAGTATGGGATTAAAGCGTTCTCAGAATTTTGGGAAGCTAAGCCACATTAACCTCTGTGACTCTCTGGCTACAAATTGGTAGCCTTTTCTGTTAATTAGGTCATTTTTCATTGTTGCCTTATGTGCCAATGTTGATTTGATTACTGCTGCTCATTGAAGTTCTCTTTATGGAACTTTGCTATTAGAAAATATAATATCTTGCGGTTTGCCCATCATTTAATTAGGGGGTTTTGATTATGGAATATATGTCCTATCTATGGGGATGTTATCTTCAACAGAGCGTATAGAAAGCTGTGTTACTGAATATATTAAACCATCATCACCTCGTCGGTTTATTTGGTGTACTTAACGATGTCTCTTTCCTCAACTTGATCTCATAAAACAAAATTTATAGTTGGCTAGTGAGATAGGACTTTTAATTTGAGATGTAAGGCCCCGACCCCGGCTAGGTCCGAAAACGCAATAAAAATAAAATTTAACTTTATTTTACTATCAAAGTAATCTGTAAAAATATAGTATTACAATATTAATTCATTGGTGAATGTCTATGTAAATTTATTAATATTTGCACAGTTCATATCAAAGCAATTTAGAAATTAGAAGAAGGATCAACATAATTCAAGAAAATTAGTTTAGGTATTACACTAAATATTTTACATGTTACATTACTAGACAGTATTTGTTTGTTCATATATATATAAGAGGGATATAGGTCTTCAAAGTAGTTAACTCAAGAAATTAAAAGGACAATTAGTTATGACCAATATTCATATAAGTCACAAATTAAAACAACAATGAACGATGACCAAAATTTATATAAGTCTTCCACAAGCGAGTCCAAATCATTAAATTCATTTGATGTGTTTGGTATGTTTCCTCATAATAGTATTTTATTTTATTTAAAAAAATAAAAAATGTGGATCATATAAAAAATTAATAGAGCGGCCATATCCGGTGCAAGCTTACATATCTTTATAGTAAACTCTAATATGTTAGAAGTTGAAAAAGGCACATGTTATTTATATGGGGCGAGTACATTTTTGCCATTTATAATTGGACAAATAAATCAAAAAATTATAAATTTTCTAATTCACAATTTGAGAGACAATTAAATGGGCCCAAATATTTATACATCTTTTTGTGAATATAATATATGAAAACAAGTTTTAAGCAAGTCTTTGGGGGACCGGACAAGTTTTATAGAAGGTTTCATACGTTTTGGGATAAAAAACTAGGTGACCTGAAAACTCAACCAATGAAGTGAGCTATTAGATGACCTGTCACTTTCCTATATTAATTAACATCAACCCCATCTTCTACTATTGATTTTGAATGCATGAATTTTCCTAGTTGATAAAGTTTTTGAACAAAGGCAATAAGCAAAGAGTATAGTTGGCAAACAGTAAGATCCAACCAATAATTTAAAAGACTAGAGGTGAGTTTGGGGTATTTTGTTCAGGCAAAATAAGGTGTAGGACTCATTTTTTAAAATTATTTTCTCATAATATGTAATAAAATTACAAAAAAAAAAAAAAATTACAAAAACATGATCCAACATTATTGAAAAAGAAAATAAAAACCCGGCAAACACAATAAGAATCTCAAAAGTCAAATCATCAATCCAAAATAGCGCGCCTATTTATGTTACAAACGGTGCATCCCATAAAAATATAATTTTTACAAAAAGTTTGATATTAATCAACTAATATATATATATATAAATATATATTAGACATGTAAAAATTATAAAAATATTATTTCACATAAAATTTTAAAACGTTGAAGGAAAAAAAATAAGTGCAGTTTAAGAATATGAGGAAAAAAACTGTATTTTTTTTCTTTAAAGCAAAAATATAGGGAAACAAATTTAGAGAAATAGGAATAAGAAATATAAATCAAATAAAATGGAGTACTACTAATCCATTAAAAATTAAATAGGAAGATAGAACCGACAAAATAATGCATTGGATGCGTCATATTTGAGATGCCACGGAAGGGCCTCGGAGCAATCTTTGAGCGCTCCTCGAGACCTACGCCTCAATCACTTTTTTTCAAAATTAAAGCCATATTTCGTATAGATATTGTAAAAAATATATATATCATTAAACCAAATTAATAATTTTTGATCGAATTAATTGAGATATTATTATTGTTATTAGTCCTTCTTACATTATTAAAGTGCCAACTCATACTAAATCATATATTCTTTGACTAATCAAATTGAGTATTTATGGAAATTTGTTGAGTTCTCATTACATCAATATATATAAATATTAACGTTATAGTTACATGTTGTAACTTATTTATAATCTTTCATAATATATGTTTTTAACATCTGTTTAATTTTTTTATAAATGAATATTAATTATTCAAAAAACATATTATTAAAAAAAATATTGGCAGAATAAATTTAAAAAACATATTTTTTGAATCAGTTAACAGTTAATTATTTAGTATGTTATTTTTTGAATCACTTAAATTACAAATCAAATATATAAGTCACCTAAATAATTGAAAATTCTAGAATATATATAATTGTAAACAAATAGGTTTAAAATGTAAAATCTCCACGAAGATATCAAATATTTTGTAATGGAAACGGTTAGAAAATTTAGCCATCTGCCAGTTAAAGAAAGGAAAAAGAACTAGCTAAGTTTTCTATATGAAAGATTATAGTTGTAGCAAGTCGAAGTCAATGGCAGTCATGAGGCCACAAAATTGAGTATCAGTCAAATTAGTTGAAACTTCTTGTGGAATAAAAGCTATTACTAGTCCCAGATGTTTGTGGATATAGCAAAATTTGTTAAAAGAGGTTTCTCGCTATGCGCTCGATAGTATCTCGAGGAATTAGTCTCCACAATCGTGCAATGAATATCCCGGGCAAATAAAAAAAAAGGTTATTACTAGCAAGCGAGCTTTTAATCCTCATATATGATTGTCCCTATTGGTCTACACTGAGACTAGCTTGAGAAATTTTCTATTGGACATTAATATGGCATTTTTTTTCTATATTTTTCATTTTTACGTATAAAAATGAGTTGAAATAAATGCCATATAAATTTGCATATAAAAAAATTGCCATTTTTCTAGGTGCGGTGAATATGTTTAATACAGAAAAATAACATATAATTAGTTCAAAGGTCGCAAAAATTTCTATCGTTTATAAGTTGGAGTCACAGATCGCAAGAATTTCTGCCAAGTTCTAATAGCGCCTTTATAATTAAGAATTAAAGAAAAATTCACAGAACAAAAATAGCTATTTTGTTAAAGAGTAGTTGAGACATATCTAGATTTGGTGAGAGAAATAGGTTTTGAAAAATTAGGGTTCTTAGGAGATTTGAAGGTTTTAGAGTGAAAATTTGTGTGATTGAAGGGAATATGTGGGAAATTGGTTAGATGGAGTAGTGAGATAAGTTTTGTAAAGAAATTTGGTGTAAGATAGAGATTTTTGGTTGAGAAATTCATAATGATGGCTAGGGTTAGGGTTTGAGAGAGATTGAGATGGGTTTGAGAGATTTGAGGTGATTTGTGGTTGATATGATGTAGGAAGTGGAAGATTCTTGGTTTAAATGGAGTTTTGATGAAGAAAATAGATAATAGATGATGGTTCTCAAGGTTTGGAAGGGTTGTAGTGTGAATAATTTCAAAATGGAGAAGAGATAAGTGAAGATAAAACAGGGGAAATAAAGGATAAAAAGTAACTACTTCTCAGCTGCTGCTCAGTCGACTGATGAACCTCCTTCAGTCGACTGATGAAGCCTCAGTCGACTGATTGTTGATGGTCAGTCGACTGATCACCCATTCTGCCTTGATTTACTTGGTTGGAGCATTTTCAGTCATAATCACCTAGTGCGTGAGTGTTGTATGGGGTTAGTGCGTGAGTATTGTATGGGGTTCTTGGTCAAGCTAATAGCACTTGTGTTGTCACATTTAATGGGAATGTGACTAAGACTTAATCCAAAGTCCTCTAGTTATTGTTTAATGTATAAGGTTTGAGCACAACAACTTCCGGCCACTATATATTTGGCTTCGGCCGTTGAAAGGGCCACCGAGTTTTGTTTCTTGCTTGACCAAGATACTAGCACATGTCCTAAGAAATGACAAGTGCCAGTAGTGCTTTTCTTATCGATTTTGCAATCGGCAAAATTCGCATCGGAATAACTAATTAAGTTAAAAGAGTTCTCTCTTGGGTACCATAAACCCAAGGAACTAGTACCGAAAAGATAACGGAAAATCCGTTTTACGGCAAGTAAATGTGACTCTTTAGGATCGGCTTGAAATCGTGCACAAAGACATACACTAAACATAATATCCGGTCTAAAGGCCGTTAAATATAATAGACTACCGATCATACCTCGATATTTCTTGATGTCTACGCTCTTACCAATCTCGTCTTTGTCGAGCTTCAAGGTAGAACTCATAGGAGTGCTCATGGATTTGGAACCTTCCATGTCGAATTTCTTCAAGAGCTCCTTCACGTATTTCTCTTGATTGATGAAGATGCCTTCTTTGCATTGCTTCACTTGTAATCCAAGGAAGTAGTTCATTTCTCCCATCGTGCTCATTTCGAATTCCTTTTGCATACATGTGGAAAAATCCTTACAAAGATTTTCGTTAGTAGAACCAAATATAATATCATCAACATAGATTTGTACAAGTAGCATGTCATTGTCATGATTTTTGATAAATAAGGTAGTATCAATTTTACCTATAACAAAACTATTGTTAATCAAGAATGAACTTAATCTATTATACCATGCTCTAGGTGCTTGTTTTAAATCATATAATGCTTTAGATAATTTAAACACATAATCCGGATAAACATGATTTTCAAAACTGGGAGGTTGTTTTACATAAACTTCCTCTTCAATAAAACCATTCAAGAAAGCACTTTTCACATCCATTTGATACAATTTAAAAATTTTAAAACATGAATAAGCAAGTAGCATGCGAATGGCTTCTAAACGAGCTACGGGTGCATAAGTTTCTTCATAATCAATGCCCTCCTCTTGATTGTATCCTTGGGCAACAAGTCTAGCTTTATTTCTAACAATTACACCACTTTCATCCTTTTTGTTACGAAATACCCATTTAGTACCTATAATAGTGTGATCATTAGGTTTGGGAACAGGTGTCCACACTTTGTTTCTCTCAAATTGATTAAGCTCTTCTTACATTGCCATCATCCAAGATTCAGCTTGTTCGGCTTCAATTATGTTTTTGGGCTCATATTGAGAAACAAATGCCACATTATTGCATACATTTCTTAAGGATGATTTAGTCATAACCCTACTAGATGGCTCTCCAAGAATTTGATCAATAGGGTGGTTGGACACGAATTTCCAACTCATAGGTAAATCATTCAAGTTTTGCTCGGTTGTGTTTTCTAACTCCTTAGGAGGAGCTTGAGCACTCGAAGTTTCTTCCTTAAATGTATCATTAATTTGAATATCCGAAACCTTTTGGATAATTTTAACATCTTCATTAGAACGTACTATGGGTGAGAAAGGATTTGACTCATCAAATACAACATGCATAAACTCTTGGACTACTAAACTTTTCTCGTTATAAACGCTATATGCTTTACTATTAGTGGCATACACAAGAAAAATTCCTTCATCGGATTTAGCATCAAATTTACCTAAGTGATCACGATCATTCAAAATAAAACATTTATAACCAAAAACCTTAAAATATGCAATTTTTGGTTTCTTGTCATTCCATAACTCATAAGGTGTTTTATCTAACTTTTTATGAATGATAGTACAATTAATCATATAGCATGCGGTGTTAACGGCTTCCGCCCACAAATACTCCGGCAAAGAATGTTCATTAAGCATCGTCCTAGACATCTCTTGAAGAGATCTATTTTTCCTTTCAACGACACCATTTTGTTGAGGAGTTCTAGGTGCCGAAAAATTATGATCAATGCCATGCTCATCACAAAAAATTTCAATATCAACATTATCAAACTCTCTAACTCTATCACTCCTAACATGCACAATAGAAACACCTTTTTTATTTTGAACTTTTTTACAAAATTTTGCAAAAACATGTGGAGTTTCACTTTTATGGGATAGAAAGAACACTTAAGAAAATCTAGTGTAATCATCAACAATAACAAGAATGTACAATTTGTCACCAAGGCTAGAAATCGAAATAGGACCAAACAAATCAAGATGCAACATATCAAGTGGTCTAGATGTAGTAATATCCTTTTTAGACTTGAAAGAGGATTGTGTTGTTTACCAAGTTGACATGCATCACACATTTTATCTTTAACAAATTTGGTTTTAGGCAATCCTTTAACAAGCTCTTTCTTAGACAAAACATGAATTAAATCCATATTAACATGTCCTAGTCTCCTATGCCATAACCAAGATACATCATTTATAGCGGATAAGCATTTAACATCTTGTTGTGATAAATCATCAAGTTCAAGAGTATACATATTGTTAGTTCTATATGCAACAAGTAGAATGGAATCATAACTTTCTTAACAATGCAACGATCGGATTTAAAAATAACTTCATAACCCTTATCACATAATTGACTAATGCTAAGTAAATTATGCTTCAAACCATCAACTAATAGAACAATACATGTAGAATGCTTACCAACCTTACCTATACCGATGATTTTGCCCTTGGCGTTGTCCCCGAAAGTCACATTCCCTCCTCGCTTGGGAATAAGACTTAAGAAGTTGTTCTTGTCTCCCGTCATGTGCTTTGAGCAACCACTATCTAAGAACCACTTGGTTTTGCTACCTTTGACTTTCAAGCACACCTATACCATAACCTTAAGTTATTTCTCCTTTAGTACCCAAAATGTGTTGGGTCCCTTTGGGTTAGCAAACATAAAGGTTCCTTTAGGAACCCAAGCAAGTTTCCTCTTAGGGAAACTCTCATTCCTATAGTAACAATGATCCACATAATGAGCATTTCTACCACAATATGAGCAAAGATGAGTGGGTTCATGAGGTGTGTATGTTTTAAAAAAAAATTGTAATCCTTTTGATTGTCAATTTGGTTGTAACCCAAACCGGCTTTGTCGAATACACACCTTTGCATTCCTAATAGTTTATCCAAATTGTCCCTTCCATTGGTGAATTTGGCTAGGCTATTAGTTAGATCATCCACTTGATCTTTCAATTTGACATTTTCTACTATAAGTGTGTTTGGAATTTCCTTTTCTTTTCTTTTCTTCAAAGTTTTGATTTCATTTTTCAAAACCACATTTTCTTTCTCAAAAGTTTCACACTTGTTAGAAGCAATCAAATTTTCCTTTTTGAGGCTTGCATATTTTTTAGATAAATTCTCAAACTTGCTATGCAATTCCTTAAACATTTCATATAATTCATCGTAGTCATTCTCATCATGAGCATCATCATTAATAGATACGTTATCATCAATAAATGAATCATAAATAGAGTCTACATCATCGTCTCTTGCCATAAGGCAAAGATTTGCCGTCTCCTCGTCGCTAGAGTCGGCATCGAACTCACCCTCTTCGGAATCACTCCAAGTGCCTTTGAGAGCATGTCTTACTTGTTTGAAGGCTTTGTCTCTTTTATCTCTTCTCTCCTTTCTTCTAACCAGGAAATTAGTTTTGAAATGTCCCGGTTCATGGCAATGTAAACATTTCTTGACTTCTTCATTTTCAACTCTTGTTTGAATTGATCTATCATTGTTCCTTTTGGATGAAGAACCAAAGTTGTTTCCTTTTCCTTGAAACTTCTTCTTCTTGGCTTGAAATTTCATGAAATTTCTAGAGAGAAGAGCCATGTCTTCATCACCACCCATTGACTCCTCATCATCCTCTTGTTGACATGCTTTGAGAGCAAGAGTCTTCTTGGCTTTTGAATCAACCTCGTCTTCTCTTTCCAATTCTTTCTCATAGGTTTTGAGAGACCCCAAGAGTTCATCCATGCTTAGTTTCTTGAGGTTCTTGGATTCTTGAATGGCCGTCACCTTAAGTCTCCATTTCTTTGGAAGCATTCTAAGAATCTTTCGAATCTTGTCTTCATTGGAGTAGACCTTTCCAATGAGATCTAAAGCATTAGTGATAATAGAGAACCTGCTATACATAGAAGCAAGTGATTCATTGGGCTCCATTTTGAAAAGTTCATAATCATGAACAAGCATGTCAATATTGTCATCTTTGACTTGTGAGATTCCTTCCTGAGCAACCTCTAATTTGTCCCAAATTTCTTTGGCGGTTTTACAACTCGAAATTTTTTTGTATTCGTCCATAGTTAATGCACAATGTAGAGAATTTAAGGCTTTAGCATTAAATTGGATTTTCTTAATGTCATCCTCATCATAATCGGAAATTGATTTAGGAGTGACATTACCCCTTTCATCGGTTTTCGTAATCTCATAGGGTCCAATGACTGTGACCCTCCATTATTCAAAATCACTAGCTTGAAGAAAAGTACACATGCCATTTTTTCAATAACTATAATTTTTGCCATCAAATAGAGGTGGCCTAGTGGTGGAAGAACCTTCGTTAAGTCCGGTTCCTTGATAGATAGACATGATCGTAAACTCTAAGATTGTAAAATCAAAACAAGAGTACAACCTCTGATACCAATTGTAGATCAAAAAAATACCCTAGAGGGGGGTAAATAGGATTTTTAAAACTTAATTGAATTTTTAAAATCGATTTAAAAATGTTTAATGTCTATATCAATCAAGCAATCAAGAAACAAAGTTAATTCCAATCACAAAGTATAAATATCACAATATAAGAGATCAAGAGATAAAAAAATTGAACTGATAGAAGTCGAAAACTTTTTGTCCACACGGTTCGACTTGTTAGCCCCTACTTCCGCGCTCGGTTAGTACCCTGAGAATTTCCACTATTTCCGATCTTCTTCCGGGTGAAGATCAAACCTCTACAAGTGTATTCTTCTCACACACTCTTACAAGTATTGAATATCTCTCAATACTCTCACAAGACTTTCACTCTTGCTATCTTAAGAGACAAACCTCTCTTAATGTTTGAAAGAAAAGATTTGGTGACTAACACCAATGTACAATAGCTCTCAAGTGTATGAAGATTACAATTTTCTGCTCACGCTAAGAGATATCAATTTTGATCAACAAAATATAGCTCAAAATAAAGATGATTGATCAAAATAAATGTTCTTGAATCTTCGAATATTGAATGTAGATGAATAGAATAGTGTATAAATGATTCAAGAGTGTTTAAATAAGTCTTATATGGTGTATATATAGTCTAGGAAACCATATGGCCATTTGGAAGGAGTTGGTAGAAGTTTGGTACCAAAAGTGGTAAAAAATCTGAAATCCAACGGCTACTTTCTGGGCCATCAGTTGACAGAGCAAGGCTCATCAGTCGACTGAGTGGCCATCAGTGGACTAAGCAAAGCCCATCAGTCCACTGATGGTCCCCTCTGGTCTGCTGCCAGATTGACCAAAAATCCCATTTTCAACCTTTTGCAAATTAGCTCAAAAATCAATTTTGAAGCTAGGAGATACTTAAATATGAGTTTCTAAGACTTCTATAATGTAAAGAGCTCCGAATTGAGTTCATTTAATATTTAAAATGAATTTGTTCCAAAAACAATTTTTCCCAAAAATAAGATTTTTGAAGGAAACTGATTCAACTTTTAATTTGATCAATCTTATAATATTGAAACATTGTATGAGCTATTTTGATGATCAAATGAGAATCTTTACAAGGAAACTAAGGCACTCACTCACATATGCAATAATGAGTCTTCGAGGGCTTTGTTTGTTTCTTCGTTTCTCTTCTTCCTTGGCTCATTGTACTTTAGAAATCTCATGGAGGATGCATTAACTAAGAGTTGTGTGAGGTGTAATACTTTGATTTCAATGCTTTATAGATGAATGATCTTGATTCCGGCTTTTCGGTTAAGTCCACATATGATCAAATTTATTGTGGCTATAACTTAAAAACATCAACTAAGTTAAATTACACAAGATTAAGTTTATTGTTATTATCAAAACAAGATTAGTGACTTTCAAGTCAACACAAAGCCAACTAGGAATTGGACAACATAAAACCTAATAGGAATATGATTCCTATACAGAGCCAAATCTTCAAGAATAATCCCGTACTTATGATACTAACAATGCAAAACTTTAAAACTTAGTTGAGAGTAGTGATAATTTGTAAATACTCATAAATGATATCGCAATGTACCGAACAACTAATCACAATTTGTTTTAAGAATGACCTTAAATAAAAATCATTTATTTTCTTGATATATCTAATGTACACTCAAATTTGTAATGTTCAAATCCAAGGTGGCTCTGGGTTGGGGCTTGCATCTGGGGGCTTAAGCCCGCACTTGGATGTAAGAAAATTTTGAGACAAATATGGTAATGATTCTACTAGGTTTTGCGAATTTTTTAAATTTGGACGCTTGTATTGTAAAGTCATTTCTTTTCTGGATATATCTAAAGTACACATAAATTTGTAGCATTCAAAAACACCCTCAATTATTAAAAATAATATTTTTCAATCTCAATCACACAACTTTTTATTCCTTTTACATTTTTAAAATTTAAAAACTAATACCTCTTATTATATAAATATATAAAATACTCATTTATTTCTCTCTCGAAAAAACACATATAAGGAATATTTCTCGTACATATCAAATTATAGATACTATATATACGGATTAAGGCTTTTGAGGGTGGGGAAATGGATGAATTTTTGATGAAACTAAAAAATTCATCAAAAAATTTAAATCGGAAGTAGATTAATTAAAAAATTGTTATATATATATATATATATGCCCATTTCTGGCCATTAAAATTTTAAATATTTAGTTAATCAACTTCTCGGTTGAATTTTTTGATGAAAATTGGTGAGGATGATTTACAAATCATAGAGTCTCTACCAAGTTTTATCAAGAAAATATCATATTTTTACCCCCTCAAAAGGGCTGATCTGTATACATGATATATTTGTTTGATATTAAATTTTCCATATATATCACACACCACACATACATAATACATTACACAGAGTGGTGAAGACAGGAAATTTTAAAATTAATTTCAGAGTCACTGAAAAAGGATTTAACTTCAACTATCAAGGGTTATGTCTAATAAAAGGGTATATAATCCTAATTCTTAGTATGAGAATAGTGATTATAAAATGAAACTTTTATTGAAATTTCAAAAATACCCCAAATGAATTTAGACATGGTAAAACGATATAAGAAAACGAAGAGCCATAACCTGATTAAAATTGTAATAGAGCTTTTCATTAAAGAAAAACAAATGTAATAGAGCTTTCATTTTTCTTTAACTTCGCCGTTTTTACTTGACTTCATAGAATACAGAAATTAAGGATAAACTAGAAGGATTGTTGAAATATTGGATTTGAGTGGCTCAGAGCGAGCGAGAGAGAGAGAGAGAGAGAGAGAGAGGGGTGAGGCAAAGTTTGAGAGAGCATTAGATTAAACTATAATACGTGTCGTAATATATAATGCTTTAAGTAATTAATGTAAAGTATGTTGTATTAAAAAATTGGTGGATAGTGGAGTTATTATTTTAGAGCCCTTAGCACCTCTCAAATATTATTCCTCCCTTTGTACCAACTAATTTAGATTGGGACCCAAGTAGAGGGTAAGGTGGTCAAATGCACATTTTAATTTTTAATGTGTTTTTATTTTTAATGCACTTTTTGAATAAATTTACTTTGAAAAGTAAAAAAGTGGACTTTTGACCACATTATGTTAAGCAAAAATATTGTTCTTTGCCCAGCGTCTTATTACAAATTATCTAAACTTTTTATCCTCGTGTACAAGTAAACGCAATCTGTTTAATTTTGGTAATTTAATAATAATAAATTGACATTTAATTTTGTAACATTCCTTTTGACACCTCTAACTAAAGCGTTATTATCTTGAAATACTAAATTACCAAGGAGAGTCACCTAGATCGTAGATTTTTTTTGCCCCCTAGCATTAAATTTAGGCTCCGCTACTAAACTGATTGTAGCAAAAAGTACACGAGGGAAGGTGTGTAATTTATTACTTTATTTTTCCATTATACTATTGCAATTAAACATGGTTGGTATTATTGGGAGAGTAATTTTCTTATTAACAAAGCAATTACAACTTTATAAACATACAGTTAAGGACAAACATACTAAGTCCCGAGCACGCCCTCAATTTGGAAAAAAAAATAATCATATATGTATAACAAATTAAAAAAATATATGTTGGATATCATAATAAATAGTACGATAAATTTTACCAGTCCATAAATTAATATATACTACTTTCTCTACCTCAAATTAAGAATCTCACTTCAAATTTACAACTTATTTATATGTCCATTGATTCATTATGTACCAAAAAGGAAATTGAACTTTCAATTTGAGACATTCCGAAAGTGAAAGTATGAATTGTCACTTTGACACATGCAGTGAATAGTTATTACATACTAAAGCAGTTAGCTTTCAACTTTGTAAAAACTGCAATACAGAATAAAAAGGTAATGATATAATATTTTTAGTAAAACATTTTATGAACATTTTTGTGGATGCTATTGCCCAAAATTTCTTTTGACAAGAAGTACAACCTTACACATGTTTATAGAACTTCTCAATTTGTTTGTACTTTTAAAATTTTTCTTTGTTCTTGTAATAGTGAAGGTGGACAAATAAATCCGAATGATTTGATTTGTGATAATAAGTTTTAGAAGAATTTTTTACACAAATTAAAAGGCTTATTTTAACTTAACCTAGTATTTTTAATTTTTTTTCATATTATTACAATTTGTGGTTTCTTTTGAGTAAGAAGCTAGAAACTGCAGTATTTTGTTTTTGAGTCCCTCCATAAAATTCTTGTTTATGTCCTTGCATACAATACAACTTTTGAAAGTAGAACTACACTGTAACAAATAGATAATTGCTTTAGTAATATAAGTAGTCTCAAAATTCTCTTCAAACTACTTAAACATTAACTAAAGTAAAATGTAATACCCCATGTTCCGTTTTTCGTGTTGAGCTTCTCTTAAGCCTAGATATGGCTTAATCTCCGTTAGAGAGCGAGCATTGGGTTCTGAGCCTTTGTAGTTGATTCGATACTTCTATCATGTCTTGGTAGACATATTAAGTTTGAGGGAGCAATCGTTACGTTATTCGAGTGGTTCGGGTTAAAACCGAGGCGATAATCGCTTCTCTCGACTTTTCGTGATTTGTCGATTTTTGTCAACTTTGAGAGGCCATAACTTCTTCATCAAATATTCAAATGACTCTCTATTTACGGCCACATTTTCATTTCTTTTTCCTCTACAACTTTTATGTTTGGGCCGAGTCACAATTCAACCATTTCGAGGTTAGTTTTGGGCTCAGAAAGTCATTTGCTGCTGTAGTGACTTCCATGATCAATCATGGAAGGCCATGATCGATCATGGTCCTCCAAAGGAGTTCCAGAAGGGTTCATGATCGATCATGGAAGGCCATCATGCATGGTTTACCTGAATGTCGGTTTTGATCATATTTAACCCGTTTTTAAGCTATTTAACACCCCTACAACCCCATTTTCGAACACACAACATCAAAGGGAGTGAGGGGAAAGTCTAGAGAGATCTAGAGAGAGAAAAGAGATTATACACATCTCTCATCTCTCATACAAGATTTGAGCCCCAAATCACCTTTTCCTTCACTATTCATCATCTTCTCCACCTTCTTCAATCATTAGAGCTTGAGCTTGGAGCTAGGGCTTAGCGATTAGACTTTTGCACATCATCAACTCACGCATTCGGCTTGTATAAGTTGGGAACACTAGTACTAAACATGTTTCTTAAGTTATTACTCATTGAATTAGAGTCTTGAACTCAAATTGAGGATTTTTATCAAAAGCATGTGTTGTTTGCATTTCTTGGGGTTTGGGCTAGATAATTCTTAGAATAAGTGATGGATATTGATATATTATCACTTCTATAACATAATTGATCATCTAGTTTCACGATTTAGCATGTGTCCCTAGATATTCATGTAAAAACCACTTCGTAGTTATCCGTATGACTTATAAATTGGGGGTTTTGGGTTTTGTGCACATAAAGTGATTGATTGAGGACTATAGATGGTAGATATACATAGATATGTTGTTAGGTGAGGACATTGAGTATTTCCCTTGAAATTTGCACCGAAAACCCTTAGAGAGGAACCGTACGTGATGACTTTCAAGTCTAGAACTTTATATACAAGAGAGTAAAGATTGGTGATGATAATACAACTTCAAGACACCCTAGAAATGTTGCTACTTTGGTTTGGTAGGCTGTAGATGGTCGTGGCTCTAAGTACATGTAGTTGAATTTGCCATGGATATACCAGATGAGCAAGAATCATAATAACCAATACTTGGTTTGATAGGATGACGTGAACATCATCATAAAACACATACGGCCTTAGTTTGATATCCATAAAATATAATGAGATATATGACAATAATAATGAACTAGTTGGCCTTATAATGTCAATAACCACGTGACGATGACTGTATGGAGTATACACGTGATGAAGACGCTTGTAGAAATGATTAACGGTGATGTTAATGATGATAAATGGATAGTGGGCGATTGTATGATTATATTTATGATGATTATCCATATGTGTGATGTATGATTGATGATGATGATAACATTCATTATGGGAAATGAATAAATGTGACGTTTGTTACTGTGATAATACATATGGGCTGGATATGATTGATCGAGCATCGGGTAGCTCTCGGTGAGTTGAAGATAGGCCACCTATTGCCACCCATGGGTGAAAATCCCTAAACTGTGCACGAAAAAAATAAAGTCGGTGACTCCGCCGGTGGTTGTGGTTGCTCACAAAGGAGAGCCCACTCTTTGTATTTTGCCTTCCCACAGGACTATGTGTTCTGGATTTAATGAGTTTTCCCAGCAAGCGAAGTAGGTCCCGTGTGCCACAATGTAATGTCTCATATTTAATTTCCGAGCCAATTCTCTTCTTCAGCTTTATTGCCGTTAGATCATGAACATTGGGTTTTGAGCCTCTTGTATTTGAACCGACACCTCCAGCATGTCATATTAGGTATGTTAAGTTTGTAAGATCAATCATTTCATTATTCGGGTGGCCCGAATCGAAAACGAGAAGTGATCGCGTATTTAGAACTTTTCGAAAAAGTTAATTTTTGGCTAACTTTGGGAGGCCATAACTTTTTCATCTGAGGTTCAAATGACTCCCCGTTTGAGGCCTCATCTTCATCTCAATACCCTATGCAAGTTTTATGTTTTGACCAAAAGGAAAATCACACTCCTAGGTGGTCCAATCAGCTTGCAAAGTAAGCAAATTGTAAAAATTTGGTTGTTCGGAACACTTCGGCAGAGTGCTGTCTTCGGTGGATTTTTGGGAATGATCCATCCATAATTTGAGGAATCTTCCTCTTTAGAAGTTGTAGGACATTGAATTACCTTTTCGTGGACATAAAGATCACCTCAATCGGAGTTCCAAGCAAGAAGTTATGGTTAAAATAGTGGACCAGATTTCACCCATCAGTTGACTGATGGGGTTGATCAGTCGACTGAAGGGGTCCTGAACATGATTATAAAGCCAAAACAGAACTCATTTTGTCCATAACACATACACCAACATAGAGAGCTTCAAGGGGGTGATTGAGGGGACCCCACGATGCGGCATACCCTACACCATCTAGGTGGTCCATCGGGGGGGGGGGGGACCCAGCCTTGGGGGCTGCACACCCTAGCCTTGGGGGCTTTAGATCGCGATCACTGTGTACAATTGAGTAAATCTTAGATGTCAGATATAAGACGAGATTGATGGTTATTAGATTGGTGCCAACAATTATCCTACGATTATATTTCTTTATGATACTTTGTTATTGTCACATTTTTGTACCTTGTCGATAAATTCTTATTATATAATCGGGGCCGGGATAGTATTTGACATGCGTTTGGTATAAAATGGTATATATACATATATGCATGGTTTTAAAAATGTATTCTACTTATAAAAACCTCATAGTTCCCACTGAGCCCGTGTTTGGCTCACTCCCATTTTCCAAATCAGTTTTGCAAGTACTTCCTTGGGTTGGCAAGAGCACGCGATAGAAAACCTCTTGTGACTGTATAAGTTGTGGTTGTTCGCGGACGACTTATATCTCATGAGCTATATATATATTAATATAAGTTGCACAATTTGTATCATTGTTATATTCAATTTTATATATAAGTGATGTACAAGGCCTTTTATAAACTATTGGGACCTCGTTGGAGGAATTGTTGTTTATTGCACTGCTTGATGATTTATGACTTCAAAAGTGTGGAGTTATGTCTCTATTTAAACTTTCTTTATAATTTATAGGTTGGTTTTATTGAAATTATAGACTCCACATGCCAAAATTTTCTAAAAAAATGCAGCCTTGTTTGAAACTTTATATGATATCAGTTATAAGTTATGTATTCTAACCCGCCGTCGAGCACGGCACTGTGATTAACTGGGTTCTTGGAGGTTCAAACTTCATAACGGGATTTGGGGCGTCACACACTACTTACCCAATTGGGAGTTTCTTGGAAAGTAGTTGGGCTACTAATGGTCATCACCCTGCTAGGGTATCGCCTGGTGTAGTTCCTTTTAGAGTGTCGACGTGGTTAACTATTCGAAGTGTTATTCCCGAAAAAATGTCTTGAGGGTTATCTCTTAATGACTTACCTAGAGAACCAAATCCCTGAACCACTCCCCACTCGGAGGAGACATGGACAAGAGCCTTCGGGATCTGTTGCTTTGGGCATAGACGACCGCGAGGAGAAACTGAGGCACTATACTAGAGATCTGATACAGATCGATGTGTTGTGGATGTGTATTACTTATATTATCATTATTATTGTATCATATCATATATTGTATGGCATGGTTGATTATATACTGCCTCGAACGAGGGTAACTTTTGTAAGAATGATGGAGACACTATCGTAAAGAACATAAAAAACATAGGAAGGCGTTGGCCACTCATAATGTAGTAACACATAAAATGGAAAGTATTATTAGCTAATGGTCATAGAAACATGGTATACAAGCGTGAGAACGTGGTTTGGTTGTGAGAACGAGCTAGTGGTAAAGCATTGTAGATGGAAGCATTGTAGATGGCCAAGTATGAAACCCATAACCTACTATAATTAAAGAGAAAACAATGAATACTTGGCCAATAGTCACAACTTACATTATAGGTACTAAATAGCATTGTATATCATTGAGTTACACTCAAGAGTGAATCCACGTAGTATGTCGAACTGTAGGAAGTTAGAGTTTGTGCTGAAGTAGTTCTATATCCACGATTCCCTAGTAATGTGAGAATTGGCTTAGGGCATTCCATAGGAGGTTTAGAGACGGAATAGGTTGATCAAATAATTGGCTTCCGGGTGACTAGGATAGAATTCTTAGTGGGATTTACATGCATGGGTGTGTGAGTTGCATTGCATTGCATGGTTTTCGAACTACTGTATTAACGTTCAACAATTACTTTTTATATAAAACCTATATAGTTCCCACTGAGCCTGGATTTGGCTCACCCCGTTTTCTAAACAGTTTTACAGGTTAAGCATCGGGGATTGGCGCGTGGTCTCCGAGTCTAGTAGCCTCTGATGTACGAAGACTGTATTTTGCGTTCTTTACAAAAAGGACTTTATTGTATAAAGTGATTAGTCTGGTTATTTTATAAAAAGATCTTCTGTATAAATTTTAATATTGGTTGTGATATATAAACCATCTTCGATGTTAACTTGTATTGAAAAGTGTTTTCATATGTGGAGTGGTTTTAATTGTAAGTTGTAATTTCTGTTTGATGGGAATATCTATATTTATAAATGGGTTATTTGTGTTACTAATTGTAAGCAATTGGTTTTGATTTTAACATGATGGTTTGCTATACAAAAAACTCCACATGTCAAAATTTTCTGAAACAGGATTTCTTATAATCATGATTTTTGTGTTATAAATCCGCCGTCGTGCACGGCATCCGTGATTAACCGAGTCCCGGAGGTGAAAATCTGATAACAGGATTGGAGGCATCACATAAAATCCTTTGTGGCTACATCCACATTGGGCCTAAATAGTGATATCTAATGTGCATAGTTTTTAGTAATTACAATTATAATGTAGGAGAAGGTATAAAGGGAGAGAACAGAGACTTCAATGGGTACTGTAACATTTGAAAGAAACAAAACAAACTTCGGGGATCATATTACCTAGGTTGATTTTAGGGTTTTTATCAAAAACCATTTGAGATTTGATAAGCGGAATTAAAACCCTAGGTCTAATCAATTTTACTGTCGAAACCTGTGTTGTGTTGTCTAACAATTAAATCAATCAAGCAATCACATAACACTAGAAATTTATGAGGTATCCCTACTTGCGTAGGACTAATCCTCGGGACTAACCAACTGTGCTTCACTATGATCAAAACGAAATTACATACTCGATGACTTACAAAAATTGCTTCCCCACAATTAATGTAACAGTCCCGTCAATTCCTTGAAAGTAGAATCCAACCGCAGTTGGCTTGGCGTAGCGCTTCCCTTTATTTCGGCTTATTCGTCGCCTCCTTTACACGCACTTGATCACAATCCTTCACCTCCATATGCGATCTCCTTTATCGCGCGTTAGCCACTTCGCTCACCTCGTCTTCAATCGCAACTAAAGACACTCCCGCAGGACCGTGAACGTTTGGAACCCTAATTCTTAAAGTTGAAGAACAATAGTCCTATGACATATAAACAAAACTTAAGTGGTGTTTCAAAACTCTCATAAATTGATTATAGCGTTTAGATATTTTATCTCTTAAAAAACTCTCTAGAATCATATATTTTTGACCTAAACTAATAGTTTATATTTATAGAAAAAATATAGAGTCAAAATTCTTTTTAGAATAAGTTAAAATATTGAAAAACATTACAATAAAAGATCGTGCTCTAGAAATTTGTGCCAGTCCACTACATATCAAAAAAATGTGAACCGGTCCAAAAATGTGAAAAAGCAATTCTCGAAAAATTCTTATTGCCCGACCGGTACACATCAGCCTTAGGCGTACCGGTCCACCAAGAAAAAGTTGCAGCCTCACTAATTTTCCATCTTACACGTGGACATGGCAAGGAATGAAAGAATAATGGGCTTGGCCCATTTTCAAAGCTTTAACACGCTTTTGACTTTTTCAAAGCTTTCCCTTATTTAATATTTAATTAAAAATCTTTTTATTATTTAATTTTTTTTTTTGCTATATTTTGTTGTATTAAATTCGTTTGAACACTAATCCGACTCAAATTTTAGAGAAAACTTTATACAACATGTTAGATATTAAAAAAATAAATTTCCTCAATAATTTGTGTCAACTAAGCTTTTTGAAACTATGATAAAACTTGGTAAAAATACTTAAAAAATAGATTTGACTCAAAAGCTTTTTTTAATTTCAAAATTTAAGCTCAAAACACCACCTATATTTTGAATCAAACCATATACTCAACTTACCTTAGATCCTGAATTATGTGCGATGAATTCGGTAAGTTCGGCGAACTTCCGTTGATTGTTGGATCTTTGAATCTTCAATTTGACTCAAACAATTATAATGGAAAAAGTATTTTTGGCATCAGAATCGAGTCAACTAAAAATATAAACCTAGCAATCTCCCCCTTTAGCTATTCCGATGACAAAACATATACAGCTAATACATACGCTTTCGACGCGATGTTTATAACTATCTTATTACAAGCTCTAAGTTGACTTAGTCTATACAACAACAAGACTCAAAGACATACCTAACTCTAAGTCTCGATGTCGGCTGTAACACTTCACAAAGCAAAGAGCGAGCTGGATAATATACATGTTAATCCTGAAACACCAAAGCTTAACAAACACCTAATGAAGCATGGGCGTAAAGAGATACACTAATCAAATAGCAAAAAAATTATATATCTCTCCCCCTTTTTGTCGTAGGAATAGACAAAGTAATGAGTATGGAAAGTAGCAAAACATAGACAACAAAATCATGCAAAGCAAATAATATCAATTAAAGCAAATAGCATATCATGTTAAACCAAAGAGATTCTAGCTAGCAAAGATATCCACTAATTTCAAAACCTTCTAACTAAGTCCTTAAGAAACCCTTTCTATCACCAATTTCCAACTTTTTCATAGATTTGGTTTGGAGTTTCGAGAGCAAAATTGCACAAAAAAAATATTTTAGCACAAACACTCGACATGCATTGCTATGTAACATTTATCAAATCTAGAATATATCAATTAAATTTCAAAATACATGATTTCCATTAAATATGATACATATGCTATGCATATAACAATTCATCAACAATTCAGCATGTATATGTCAAGCAACACATAGTACAAATATATATCCCATTATGATATAAATATGGATCATACAAAACGCTATCGAATAATTATGAGTTTTGAAACACTCGCACATCCATATACAAGAGAATTTAGAAAGCCTCTAAGCCATTATTTTTCAACTAATTTCTTTTCTCCCACAGAAGCAATATTTTTTCTTTTCTCGTACAAAAAAATGCAATTTTGCATTCAAACTTGTAATGTTTTTGTGCAAGCATCTTTTCTTTTCTTCTCGATGGAGGCTTTTACCCCTAGTGGAGGCCAGCTATTTCCTTTTTGGTAGCTTACAGTTCTCCTTTCATTATGGTAGCCCTTTTCATCCCCTCTACATTTTTTTTTCTCGCATGCTTATCTTTTAATTTTTCGCTCAAAACTACATCACCAAAATCTCACTGCATAAATTACAATTGTTTTCTTAGACTCTCTCTCCCTAAAAAAAAATAATATATGGGAGCTTCTGAGGTTTCAATTTAAAAGCAAGAGCCTAACCCAGATGATTATTCAACACGCATCAATATAGATCGCGCAGTGTAGTGTATGAGATATACACAATAACTCTTACCTGATTGAAATAACATGCTACCGGTTATCGAATTGTCAAAGTATTATGTACATATATCTCCAAATTAAGCATTTAATTATGAAAATCTAGAGATATCCAGAATATAAAGCAGTTACAATCACATGCATGCAAGTAATGAATTTTCCAAGGAATTCAGGCAATATTGCAATCGAAAATTCAAAACCAAAATTCACTTTGCTTCGGTACGTATGTGAGGAGCTAAAACCGACCGAAGCAACAAACTCACCTAGCATAGCCATCCATCCAACCAATTCTATGCTAGGCGGACCCCCTATCACCTAAGTAGGTGCAATGATCCCTTTTGGGACCCAAACTTTCTTAATCCGTGGAGTCTTATCCTTCTTGTGTCCTTCACTATCCAAAATTCTAACCCTATTGCCTTTCTTCTTTTTTCCCCTCGATTTAGTTTCGATCTAGGAATTGGAACACTTTTTCGGCATTTGATTCAAAGCTTGCAGACAAAATTCTCTAAAGTGACCTCTCCTCTCCCAATACTCACACCAAAAGGGTTGTGGGAGTGTGTGCTTGTACACATCAAAAGGTATCACTTGATCTGCAAGAACTTCCGAATGGGAACCTTTTTGAAAAATTGGTCTTTGAGTAAACTTTTTTCCCGTTTGGACGTTCTTGACTTTCTTTGAACTTTGAAGAGTTCTATCAATGAAAAAATTTTACTTTGAAGAACTAGTACCCTTGAAATTGAATTTTGAGCAGTGGCCTTCACAAAGACGGTCTTGGTTTACTTTATAACATCAAAATTTGAGAATCCAAGTCATTCTTTGTTATTTCCACTATTTTGATTTGAAAGTATTGATTCAAGTTTCTTAGAACTAATTTCTAACCCAACTTTGACAGTTAAAGCATTTTCATGTTGTTGAATTAGATCACAAACACATTCTTCTAGTTGTTTGATTTTATCCTCATACTCCAAATTTACCTTTTTTAAACAACTAATTAGACCAAGACAATTTTCGTTATCGTTTTTAAGTTGTTTAATTTTCTTTAAAAAATCGGTATTCTCGGCCTTTGAATTTTCAAAAGTTGTTTTGTCCTTTTTCAAATCAATAATCTCTTTTTCAAAAAAATTATTTGTGGACGTAAGCTTTGAACTTTCCACAAAAAGTTTTTGACATTCAAGTAAAAGAGTGTCATAAGCGGATTGAAGATCCTGAAAGTCTTCCTCGACATCAGAAAGTGAATCCTTGGAAATCTCTTGATTCACATCTTCTAAGGAAACTTTTGAGGCAAAAGCTAAATAATCATGAGATTCCTTTGAGTGTCCAAATTTTCCTCATCATCACTAAGCGTGCCATGCATTCCCTTTTTGCCAAGCTCTTTCTTTAATCTTCTAATCCTAGTAAGGCATTCAAAATCTTTATGACCACTACCTTGACACTTAAAGCAATTCTCACTCGATTGGGGTTTATTCTCAGAATTCCCATTTCCCAAATTCCCAAAATTTTGACCACCATTGCCAAATTTCTGATTTTGCTTCATGAGTTTATTGAAATTACGCGCAAAATTAGCTATTTCTTGAAAATCAGACATAGAGCATTCATTAGATTCAGCTATGTTTCCATCTTTAGCTCTAAATGCAATGGTTTGATCTGCCTTATCCTTATAAATCTTATATTTTGAAAGCCGGTTAGATTCAAAAGTTTGAAGAGAACTAATTAATTTGTTTTCCGTTAAGGAATACAAATCCTTACTTTCTTCAATGGCAGTAATTTTTGGGTGGAACCTATCAGGCAAAGACCGTAGGATTTTCTTTACAACGCGGGGTTTATAAATTAATTCGCCAAGGTTGTCGAGAGAATTCACTATGTCTTTGAGCTTACTATAAAAAGCATCAAATGACTTATCTTCTTTCATCGTTATGGTTTCAAAATCTGTCAGGAGCCTTTGAATTTTAAAACTTTTCATAGTTGTGGTTTCTTAAAAAATTATAGTCAAAATATCCCAAGCCTGTTTAAAAGTAGTACAATTTGAAATTTTTTATATTCTTCCTCAGAAACATGAGCCATGATTGCATTCAGACTTTGAGAATTAAAGTTAGCTGCTTCTAATTCCTTATTAGTCCATGAGGCTACAGGTTTAGGTCCAATGTTCCCATCTTCAGTTTTTATGGGTTTAGTATAACCATCTAAAACAGTTTGCCAAATTCGCTCATCTAAAGATTGTAAATAAATAGTCATGCGAATTTTTCAATAGTTATAATTAAACTCATTAAGCGTAGGAACTTTGGATTTAGATGAATCAATTTTTGTAGCCATGAAAAACAAATAAAATCAAGCAAAGCAAATCAAACAAATAGACGCAAATCAACTTAGATGCAAATCCTAGCAAATTAAGAAAACCGCCTCTGATACCAATTGAAAGAAACAAAACAAACTTCGGGGATCGTATTGCCTAGGTTAATTTTAGGGTTTTTATCAAAAATCATTTGAGATTTGATAAGCGGAATTAAAACCCTAGGTCTAATTAATTTTACTGTTGAAACATGTGTTGTGTTGTCTAACAATTAAATCAATCAAGCAATCACACAACACCAGAAATTTACGAGGTATCCCTACTTGCTTAGGACTAATTCTCGAGACTAACCGACAGTGTTTCACTATGATCAAAACGGAATTACAGACTCAATAACTTACAAAAATTGCTTCCCCTCAATTTACGCAACAGTCCCATCAATTCTTTGAACGTAAAATGCAATCGCAGCTGGCTTGGCATAGCGCTTCTCGCTATTCCGGCTTACCCGTCGCCTCCTTTCACGCACTTGATTATAATCCTTCACCTCCATTTGCGGTCTCCCTAATCACGCGTTAGCCACTTCACTCACCCCGTATTCAATCGCAACCAAAGACACTCCCGAAGAATCGTGAACATTTAGAACCCTAATTTTTAAAGTTGAAGAACAATAGGATCTCATATAGTATAGAAACAAAACCTAGGTGGTGTTTCAAAACTCTCAAAAATTGATTGTAGCGTTTGAATATTTTACCTCTCAAAAAACACTCTAAAATCATGTATTTTGATCAAAAATAATAGTTATATTTATAGGAAAAATATAGAGTCAATTTTTTTTTTTTAAATAAATTAAAGATATTAAAAGAAATTACAATATAAAAATCATGCTCCAGAAATTTGTGCGGGACGAGTACATATATCATAAAAATGTGGACCGGTCTAAAAATTTGGAAAAGAAATTGTCAAAAAAATGGTACACATTAGCAAAAGCGTACGGTCCACCAAGAAAAAGTTGCACCCTCACTAATTTTTCATCTTACACGTGGACATGGCAAGGAATAGAAGAATAATGGGCTTGCCCATTTTGAATGTGCTACGGCTGCTGGCTCCTTTTAATTTAACAAGCTTTTGACTTTTTCAAAGCTTTCCTTTATTTAATATTTAATTAAAAATCTTTTTATTATTTTTTTTATATTTTATTTTACCGTATTAAATTCGTTTGAGTACTAATACAATTTAAATTTTAGAGACAATTTTATAAAACATGTAAGATATTAAAAAAATAAGTTTTCTCAATAATTTGTGTCGATTGGGCTTTTTGAATTTACGACAAAAGTCAGTAAAAATACTTAAAAAAATAGATTTGACTCAAAAGTTTTTTAATTTTGAAATTTAAGCTCAAAATACTAAATATATTTTGGATCAAACCATATACTCAACTTACCTTAAGTCTTGAATTATGTGCGATGAATCCGATAAGTTCGGCGAACTTCCGTTGATTGTTAGACCTTTAAATTTTTAATTTGACTCAAATAATTATAACGAAAAAGGTGTTTTTTGCATCAAAATCAAGCTAACTAAAAATATAAGCCTAACAACATTCGTGCGATACTGACAACAGAGATCGATTTAATCAACATTAGCCTACTCAAGCTAGCCTCACAGCATGCTCAGACATAGGTTGGGTCCCCTTGAAATCCAATTTTCTCCCACTTTATACCAAATTTTGTTCCCACCTCGGCCTTTTCTCTTATACCATTTAAAATTTGTAGTGAAAGTTCATCGATAATGTACACATATATACATGTAGAATTTTATTTTATTTTGTAGTTCGCATTCTCAATGTAGTATTATAGTACTTTTTTCCATTATAATAGATTGATTTCATCGTACACTCTGGATATATCATTACACACATAATGCAACATTTTATTATTTTTGTGTAATTCTTGATGATGTAATCTACACCTATAGTTTCATCCATAGGCTGAATAAATTTATGCAAAAATAAATAAAAATAAAACTAGTGATATTGACCCTAGCTTGTTGGTTCTAAATAACCATAAACTCTAGGATGCTTCATGTTGTATCATCAAGAATCAAAATATTAATATGCGCAAGCGTACCTGAATCCATAGCATGTGATTTTGTAACCAGGTGTTTGGCCTTCCAGATCTACACGTATTTCTTTAGAGAATCCTTTAAACTTTCTCTATACTCTCTGTGATGATGGGGGCTCACAAAGAATAGAATACGTACGTGCGATCTAGGGATCATAACCACAATATATAGATATATAGTAAACCCTACCATCTATTTAGTATTTCTATTTTAGCCCATCATAAAAATAGAATTATCCTTAAGTATCTACACATTTCCCACACCCTATTAGATACATTTAAGCCCAAATAACTTAAACTTTATTTGATCACTTTTAAAGTGGGATTAACCATTCAACAGTCGACAATACATAATTATTTCATATATAAGCCCAATTTTAGATTCAGGATCCAACATAGCTCTCTTTTGAAGCAACAAAAAATCAATATAGCAGAATAATATATATGCAATATAGACTATTAATTTTATGTTAAACAATATAGATTAGTCTGTTTGTATAAAGTCCTTGACCTCGTTAGAAAAAAACACTTTCACTGATAAGAACTCAAAATTATCTGAACCGTTTAAAATTGATTTATGCATATTGCATACTAGCTTCTAGCTAAAAGATTTTCCTAACTTTATAAGAGGCAAATTCGAAAATAGTAACTTGCCAATGAGATGTTCATTAGTTTAGGGTCCATCGAGTTGGAGATGTCGAAGAACGTGATGTTGCTGTCAACAGCGTGGTGACGAGAGCCAATATGTCGAAGTCAGGTTTCTAATCTTCTCATCAATTTAGCTTATTATTGTTTAGTTCAAAATCGATCTTCATGTTGGAATTAAATCACTTAAGTCATCATGTCAAATCATCAAGAACTAAATTAAAACAATAATTAAACCGCGTACCTGGATCCATGACAAACAAATGCGGAATGCGAGGATCGATAACAATAACAGCACAGATCGAGCGGGTACGTGGTCTTCCTCAACCAAATCGCTTTAGTTTCTTGATGGGAATTTTTAGTTCTCTTCCAGATGGGGAGAAGGGAGCCGTAATTTGATTTGGTGTGTTGGGGACCATAACCCTAATATCTACTTTATATATAGTCTAGTTAGGGTTCCCATAAAACTCTAACAAGCCCATACAAGGTATCTACACATTTGCCTCACATTTATTTGAGTAGTCTTATGGGCTTTACTAAAAATTAATTAGACCACTAAAAATTAGCACATTAATTAAATAGCAAATATAATTGAAATATTATAATATGTTGCCCACATAAATTAGAAAATATAAATTTTCTAACAATCTCCCACTTGGGCTACATATTATTCTTGAAACAATTATATCACATAATTCTTTAAGCGCGCATCCGTATGCTATTTATCCTTAGACTTCTCTTTAAACAATCTGGTCTATCTCATGTACGAGTAATGGAATTACCGCAGCTTTTATCACAGTAAGGTCGTGACTAAACCACGATTATCACCATACTAATACACTTAATAATATAGATCAAATGTGGATGAGTAGCATGGAAATTACATGCAATGTGATCTTAGACATACCTATTTCCAACTGACCCAACTTTAATGAGATCAACATTAACCGTCCAAACTTTATGTTAAACCACAATAGAAGGAAATAAAACAAATATTCAGAGTTAAGACAAAAATAAACCATCTTCTTTATTCTGCAAAAAATATGCGTCTAAATAAAAGCGCATCCAGGATACAAACTCCCACTAAACTAGCACTTTATTAGATAACACAAAACCCAAATGAGCAATATACTCATGAAATACCTTATGTGTTAAGCTTTTAGTGAACGGATCCGTAATCATGGAGTTTGTACTTATATGCTCTATAGACACGACAACTCTGAACTCCTTTTTTTAACAAAAAAAAACCTTAATATCTATGTGCTTTAGATTTTTGAAAAATTTATGTTGTTATCGAATATAGCACAATCAATTATTGTCACAAAATATCTTTAATGGTCTTTCGACACTATCTACAATTCGCAGTCTAGTGACAAAATTGTGCAGCTATATCCCATCTAAAAATCGAAATCAGAACACCATATGATCTCCAACTGATTTGATTTTCAATACGTCAATATATAATCCCTTTGTTCTCTTTAAATACCGTATAACCCTTTAATTGGCTTCTTTCCGAAGATATATCATAGGGTTTACTTAAATATCTACCAAGTATCTTTACTATGAACGCTAAACCCAAATGCGTACATACTTTATGATACATCAGACTCCCTATAACTGATGCATAAGGAATCTTTTGCATCTCTTTCTTTTCAACTTTATTTTGGGGCACTTATTGTGACATAAATTGTCTCCTTTAACAATGGGAGTATCTCCTGAATGACAATCTTTCATGCCAAATCTGGTAAGAATTCTTTTGATATATTTCTTTAGTGAAAACCCTAAGATACCCGAAAATAAAGTCGATGTATCTGTATTCTTAATACAAAAAGAGATATTATCAACATAAAATACCAAGACTACTCCCACTGAACTTATGATATACATAATCATCAACCGGATTTACCTCAAAACCTTACGAGATAATAACTTGATGAAATATGTAATACCATTGACGGAAAACTTCCTTAAGGCCATAGATAGATTTCTTTAATTTAACTTCTTCTTGAGATTGTTGAGTTTGCTATATAGGAAGTTTTTTCAACATTGTCTTGATGATCCTAATTTGCATATGAAACAATGTCAGAAATTTGATCATAATCATTGTCAATAGCAGTACTTGGAATTTGAATAAATTCATTTTCAAAGACAATGTATCTAACTTTATCTTCCCCCTCAAACTCAATAATCTCAAGAAATTTAGCATTTTCTGTCTTAATAAAGGATTTATTCAAGGGGTCATAAAATTTATAATCTCTCGATCTTTCAGTGTATCTAACAAAGTAGCAGCTTATTATATTGAGTCCAATTTCTTTTCATTATGGCCTTACCACAGCTGGACAACCTATTTTAGCAACTGCTTTGATATAACACTGCTTAAAAAATATGCTGCAGTCTTAAGTGTTTCTTCCTAGAGTCATCATAGTAGAAAAGAATAATTAATCACGCTCCTTACCATGTCCTTAAGCTTCTGTTTTATCTCTCAGCAACACTGTTCATACTAGGTTTGCCTAGCATGGTGTACTGTGAGACGATTCTGCATTTCTCTAGGAATTTCACAAAAGTCCAGAACGTTGTTTACCTTATTCGTTATATCTACCGTAGTATTTACCACCACGATCAGATTTCACGGCCTTAACTTTCTTGCCTAGTTGATTTTCAACTCCAACTATGAAAATCATAACAATGTTTGAGGATTGTAACTTCTCATTAATTAAATAAATGTACCCTTAATAATTGTCATGAACATAATAAAATACTATTAACCATTCCAAAAGGCCGTATAGAACAGTTCACATATATCGTCGTGAATTAGTTCTAAGACAATTGGATTCCTTATGGCACCTAGTTTCCTTATGTTTGTCCATTCCCCCTTTACACATTAAATACAGATTTTAAAATCTGTTAAATCAAGGGATTTTAAGAATTCCACAAGTCTCTTAATTCTCTATTTAGAGATTTATCCCAAATGCTTGTGCCATAACATGGAAGAATTCTTATCAATTAATTTATGCTTTGTATCACGTGAATCAATTTACAAGGTCTCATTATATGAGATGGTTGTATCCATATATAAGTTATCAATTAAAGAAATAGTAGCAAAATATTTGAATTTTAAAAAAGACTTAATTTTATTATTTTAAAATGAACAATAATAACCATATTTGTCCAAATAAAAATAAAAATTATGTCTAAATGACAATACCATATAAGTATCTCCCAAATTCAAAAGTAATTAGTCTTTAATGATAACTTAAAATTCCTTAAAACCTAAACTGTAACTGTTTTGCCACTGCCCTGATAGATGAATATTTTAACATCAATTGGCTTTTGGCTCCACATATAACCTCTAAACACACTTAGGTGAGTAGTGCCACCAAAATCTACTCACAAAGTAATCATATGTACATAAGTTAAACTAACTACCGAACAAACCATAATGAGAAGTATATCATACTTTACACGCCAAATGACGTATTTGAAGCATTATTACGTCTATCCTTCTTGCAAAATTAACTGACAAATTCTTTATCATGTTTCTTTTGCAATTACTATAGTGTTGTTCTAACTGCAGCTTCTTAATTTTTATCCTTTATCCTTTCCTTTAGAGGTGTTTGCTAGATGAGTAACCATTGTCTTTTATCGCTAAATCTTTTATTCTTCTTGCACACTGTAAAATATGAACTCATTAAGAGATCATTAATTTATCCTTATGAGTATTGTAACTCATTATAAACTAATTGTATTGTGCGGGAAGACAAATAAAGAAGTTGATACACGAGCAAGTCATTAGACAGCCCTAACTTTAGTGCATTTAGTTTGAAAGCGATATTAGATATTTTCGTAATGTACTTCCTTTATTTTCCTTTTCCTTATACCTTATTGAAACAAGACTAATTAAAAGGTTACTTGCTTCAGCCTTTTTGTTTTGGCAAAATATTTCTATAATTTCTTTAAGGAACTAAGTAGCATTTTTCTCATAAAGCCCCAAAAAATTCTTAGAATAAAAGCGTTATATTTTCAATTCTTAAAATTTGTGCCTTTAAGCACTGATACCGAATTTATGTTGGCAGAAATATAAAGCATAACTTAAAATTGAATAGAGAACAAATTATAAAATTACAAACTGACAATTAATGTAAATGTCATAACATATTAACAAACAATATATATGAATGACACAATTATCCAAATTATCAATAGTGGGTCCCCATCACAAGATACCTAGCACAACGTTGATATTTTGTCTTTGGACAGAAACATCAACTTGTAATTAGTCATTTCAACGCAGTAATCAAATATAAATAACAAATCCTGTCAAATAATAAGACTTCATTTGAGTCGACGTATTATTCACATGAAAAACTTGATCGTCATATTATATTTATTACCACAAGTGTACATGTTATTTGGTCAAACAATAACCTTCCTTTAGGCCGATTATTATTCGCATAAATAACAATTACACACATCTTAATATTCTAAAATAAATAAATTTACGCGATAGAGGTTACTTTAACAACTTATCGGTTCAATTTATCTATTTCAAAATATCAGACAATTTGTGCTTCGCATCCTTATAATCTAAAAAAAATAGATTTTCTGTATTAATGAGATTTGTAAAGTATAAACTTATCTTTCCCACATTGACGCGTACTGCAATTTTGGATTACTGGCAGTCTAGCGCTTTCGTGCCCAAACAAGACTGTAATAAGTACTCTCAATACAAGAATCAAATGTTGATAATAATTTATGTCAAACAAAAAACTTTTCTTTAGACTGACTTATTGCTCACATGAAAACCTGACAATTATAACACATTTATTCTCGCACGTGTGCTTATTATTCTGCCAAATAATAACCTTCCTTTGGGCCGATTATTAAATGCATAAATAATAACCACATAAATATCGAGAGAAAATAATGTCTATTATTTGGCCAAATAATAATCTTCCTTTTGGGCCGATTATTAATTGCATAAATAATAAGCATCAATATTTTAAATAAATAATAAGCCTTATCCAAACCCTTAATCACAATATATATAAAAATAAAATTCTTTAATCTTAATTCCATTGAACCTTATATTCATAATAAGTTCAAAACTGATGCAATAAGTAAATTCAAAAATAAGATAAAGTGGACCAAAAAGTTTCTCACAAATCCACACAATTAATTCAGCTCTTTTATGGAACCAATAAAATAAAATAAAATCAATCCTTTAAGTCGGTTTTCTTAATTTTATTTTATTTTCCTTTATGCTGCAATGGGTTAATTTCAAAGCCAAGAGAATAAATTTGGCGAACCTCAAACATGACATAGCAACATGATTTAAGAAGTACCAAACTATAAATGAAGCCACTGAATCCATAAAATATATATACACAAACCATATATTAAATTAAAACTGGATCCAACATATGTGAGAATATATTTATATATGTAAACAATTACCATATATGTATGCACTTATAAACATAAATATATAAATAAATATTATATATAATCTCAAAGAACAGTGGCCTGGATGGCTGGATCCATTAAACCATATATTTATAAATAAATAGTCCTTTATTACCTATTTGGAGATTTGACCACATATGCATATAAGTTTAAATTGATGATACTGCCGCATGCCGAATTGATTAGAGATTTGACCACATATGCATATATAACTAAACCACATATATATAATCCTTAGCTTCAAATAATATATATATATATATATATATATATATCAAAATCGCATCAAATCAGTGATGTCGGCTGGATCCAAAACAAATCGATGTATATATATATATAAACAAACAAACAACTAAAATATATCTCTGAATCCTTTAAAATTATTATAACCGAACCTTTAATATTATTATATAATAATAATAATGTTCTAAATCTCTTAATAATTTAATATGAAGTTCTCTCTGATACCACTTGTTAGAATTAAATCACTTAAGTCATCATGTCAAATTATCAAGAACTAAATTAAAACAATGATTAAACCGCGTACCTGGATCCATGACAAATAAATGCGGAATGCGAGGATCGATCACAATAACAGCACAGATCGAGCGAGTACGTGGTCTTCCTCAACCAAATCGCTTTAGTTTCTTGATGGGAATTTTTAGTTCTATTCCAGATGGGGAGAAGGGAGCCGTAATTTGATTTGGTGTGTTGGGGACCATAACCCTAATATCTACTTTATATATAGTCTAGTTAGGGTTCCCATAAAACTCTAACAAGCCCATACAAGGTATCTACACATTTGCCCCACATTTATTTGAGTAGTCTTATGGGCTTTACTAAAAATTAATTAGACCACTAAAAATTAACCCATTAATTAAATAGAAAATATAATTGAAATATTATAAAATGTTGCCCACATAAATTAGAAAATATATATTTTCTAACACTTCACTCTTTTATCATTCACTACGCTCATGCACCTTGCTTTCAGAATAGATTTTCGTGCACGATTTGTTTATATATAATTTAAAGAAAATGTTATGGTGATATTAAGTGTAGTGGTTAAAAGTAAAATTGATATTTTATAATTCAAATCCAATTGAAAAATAAAAAAATCTAACACAGTTTCAATAATTGCATAAATGTGTTCAAAGTAAAATTTACAGTATCCAATACAACCACTCTAGGGTAAATACAATAATTCTTCCACAACACTAGAGTCCTTGCATACTATGATAAGGGACGGAGCCAAAAAAATTTGTGAAGGGGACATTCAAGCATTGGTAAATACTCCCTCCTTCCATCTTAAATTAGGAGTTTCCTTTTTGGCTCATCTCAAATAAAGAGTTCCAATTCTTATTTTTTTTCCTCTTTTATCTTTATCTATATCTATGTTATATATAAAAGTACAAATAAGCTTAAGTAACGCTTAATTAGTATGGCGCATAGCTATTTTCATATACAATTCCTATGTAGATTCCAAGTTGGTAATCGATCCATGTGTAGAGTCCATATCAGCTAAAAACAGAAGTAAATTCCTCCTTAAATAGTATTAGACATTTTTTCTAAAAAAAAATAAACAAACCCAAAAAAAAAAAAGGGGGTGGCATTTTTTATACAAAATTCAATTATATGCTGTTACTTAGAAAATTTTCAAAAATATTTATTGTAATTTTAGATTTGTTGTTTTGCTTTAAATTTTTCCGAAACAATTTCGGTTATAGCTAAATTTTTCCTTTATACAGTTTATGAGCTTGAAATTTTCAGTTAAGCTCCATTTTATAAGATAAAGTCAATCAAATAAAACATACCTATTTTTAGATAAAGTAATATTTAAGTCAATTTATATAGGAGGAATACTATTTAGAGTAGTATCGTCCTTGGTGAGCGTACGTCTATGTAAATTTATTAATATTTGCATAGTTCATATTGATCGAAGCAATTTAGAAATTAGAAGAAGGATCAACAGAATTCAAGAAAATTTGTTTTGGTATTACACTAAATATTTTACAAGTTATATTACTAGATAGTATTTGTTTTTTCATATATATAATAGGGATATAGGTCTTCAAAGTAGTTAACTAAAGAAATTAAAAAGACAATTATTTATGACCAATATTCATAAAAGTCACAAATTAAAACAACAATGAACTATGACTATTATTGACTTCCTTATAATAGTATTTTATTTTATTTGAAAAAAAAAAAAGAAAAAAAGTGGAATTCCTTATCCAATTTGACAAGCTTTATAGCTTTTTTATTTTATAGAAACTCTTTGTACGTAGCGTAATATCTTATTAAATTTTATAGATTATATTAATATATTATTGACAGTAACTATATTTTTTTTATTACCAAAAAAAAAGGTACAACTAAGTCTCCTTTTTGTTTTGGTACAACCGAAAGAGGGGAGGAGGGGATGATGGAACTTGCAACCTCACACAAGTAGGATTTGAAGACCAATGATAGTTAAGTTAGAGCTATATATTAGGAGGAGATGATAATAAAATAAAACATTAATTTGACTCAGGTTTCTCCTATTAACGTCCTCGCGCTTAAATAAGTTTTTGCTTTTTTTTTTTTAAAATATACTTTTTTTATAGATCGACATAGGTTCGATAAGTTGATAGGTTTAATATTATTTAATTAGGTATAAAAGAAGGGTACAATTATTAATACCACAAATGAATCATTTAACACTCTAATATGATACTTAGCGACATTTTTCATGTATTTTTGGAACACTTTATTTACATTTATGAAAAGTTTTGCAATGCCAAAGCACTTATCTGGAGTACTAATACCCATACCCTAATCAATAAGAATTACAAAAATAAATGAATAGTAGAAATATAAACATGAAATGCAATTATATATGTACTTTCGCTGCAAACAAATGTAAAATTTAATAAATATAAATTACTAAAAACAATACCATGAAGGATACTGTAGAAAAATGTTAGAAATATGATATTGTTAATAGCAATTTTTTTAAAAAAATAGTAAAAAATAGTCACTAATGTGATCAAAAACTATCATATATAAATGGGCCAGTTAAAACTACAAATTTCGTTGTATCAACAAAGGCAAAAGCCAAAATTCACGTAGTTTACTCACTAATTGAAATCTATTTGAGTCTCCTTTTCGCCCCCCCAATAGAAATAGGTAGTGTTTGATAATATTTGATCACGTTGAAGCATGTGATATGCATCTCAACAGTATGAAAGAACATGTGAGATGAAATCATGTTAAAGAGAGGAATATAGCGGTTGGAAACAAAAAAAGCAACGCCTGAGAGAGGAGATATAACTGTATCCCTCTATCTTGAGGAAACCAAAAAGTGGGAAAGGAGACAAAAAATGGGAAAACGAAAAGCGAAAAAGGTAACGTCTTTAAAATATCTGATATTGGTAGTATAATGAAAATATTATTGGTATCTATACTATCTATATTTTATAATAGTAAAATGGAAGAAATACCTCCATTAATGACAATATTTATTATCTATTATATACTTAGTACTCTATTAATAACATCATTTATTATTATAATATTAAAATAAAGAAACTGTAATAATTGTAGTAATAAATGTTTTTTATTGTCAAGCCTTTATTTACTTCTTTTTAACTCTTTCATTTTCATAATATTTACATCTATACTTAATATATATACATATATATATATATATATATATTAGTATCATGAAAGAAGGAACAAGAAGTTGCCCTATTTTATTGGACTCAGTAATGTTTATTTTTTATTTTTATTTTATTTTTTTCAAATAATTTTTTTAAGCACAGACTATATCATTTTTTATTTTTAGCGAAAATGTATCAGTTTATAAGGGTCATTTTGGGTATTCAATGTTTTTATTATTTAGATTAATTAATTGTGTGTTTCATTGTATAATTAGAGCTATTTTACATGCCTTTGTATTAGTATTATATTATTTAATATGTGTTTTTTGTTATTATTTTTTTTAATAACAATTTGAATATCGTCCCGTGCATTGCACAGGTTTGTAACTAGTACATATGTGAATTTAATAAGTCAAAATTTCAACTTAAGCTAAGCATTATGGAGAGAAACATGGTGATTGATATCACCATTACAATATTAATGTGGGATATTTTTGAATCGTTACATACCATTTTGATAAGATGCAGAAAGATCAAGATTTTTCAAAGAGGATCAAATATATTTTATATAATGAAGAGGATAAAAGGTAGTGGACCTCAACTTAATGAAGATCTTGATTTTGGAGCGGCCCGAAGTTACCCAACAAATATCATAAGTGGAACCCAATCTATTGTACATAAGATGGCCCAAAGCAACACGAGACCAATCTATTGTTGAAGCTATTTATGTAGTATTTCTATCTACTTTATAGTTGAAAATATAATTTCTAATTTTCTATAATGTGTAAATGTATTCTTTTGCTATGAAATATATTATGTTATTGATAAAATTGTCCCCCCTTCCCACATGCATCCTACCCAAAATTATTTTCTGGTTTCACAACTTTGTCCCTGAACGAATGCATATATTAGCAAATTATTACAATTGTATAAAACCCTCTGGTTGCTCTTTTTGAGAATGGTTGGCTCAAACCATTGGTCGCACATGAAAAAATTGTACAACTTAACAAGAGTACGTTCATCAGTAGGGTAGTATCGACATATAGTAACGATGCATTTTAAGATAAAACTCCACATCTATGGAGTCAAAAGTGGATTGGTTTGATTCAAGGTGTATACTGTTGAAAATGGTTGTCTTAGTAATATGTGTGCGGACCAATGGGCCAAGCCCTTTCCCTGGCCCTAACTCGATTGCAGAGAGCACAATGGTTCTTTAATTTTTTTAACTCATGTTATTTTGATATTTTTGTGCTTGTATTATTTGTTTTAGAAGTTGCTTGGAATGTAGATTGATAATATAGTGCTCAAACATGCATGGAAGTTGGAAATCGACACCTTTGTGAAAATCAAATGATCGAGTATCAGAAGAAAGGGTTGTAAATGCGTATTCAAAATTATCTTTTAGTTAAGATTGGGACAATTTCACAACTAATACTTTTTCTTTCAAAAATTGTATTAATCGATGTCAATGCTAATGTTTTTTTTTCCTTTTTCTTGATATATGGGGTAACACCGACTTTTCGATGTTGGTGAGAACACTCAAAATTTTGTAGATATTACTTTAGGTCTTCAAAGTAGTTAACCAGAGACAATTATTTATTACCAATATTTATATTAGTCTTCCACAAGCCAGTCCAAATCATTTTCATTTGATTTGTCTTGTTTGATTTTCTCATAATTGTATTTTTTTAACTTTTTTTTAGAGTACATATTATCACTAATTTTTTGAAAGAGTACATATATATTTCTGGGCCATCAGTCGACTGAGCAATACCCATCAGTCGACTAATGGTCCCCACTGGTCTGGTGCCAAAAAGTCCAAAAATTCAATTTTTCACACTTTTGCAAATTTGCTCAAAAATCAATTTTGAAACTTGGGGAATGTTAAATATAAGTTTCTAAGACTTTTATAAAGTGAGGAGCTCAAAAATAAGGTCGATAGAATTTAAAACGAATTTATTTCAAAAACGGTTTTTCACTATGAAGAGGTTTTTGAAGGAATTTAGATTCAAACTTTGATTTGATCAAACTAGTAAAGTTAAAACAATGTATGAGCTATTGTGATGATCAAATAAGAAAGTTTACATGAATTCTAAAGAGCTTACTCAAATATTAAATAAACGAGTCTTTGAAAGCTTTATGGAGTTTCTTCAATTCTTCACTTGTTTTGGTCTTTGATCCTCATTGATTTGTAATGGTGAATGAGCTTAAATCAAGTTGAAGTGTGGTGTGAGATAAACAAATTTTGTAAGCTTTGTGGAAGAGTAATCTTCGTTTTGGCTTGTCGGTTTTTATCCAAGTGTTAAAACAATGTTTGTGACTAATACTTAAAACAACAACTTAGTTAAGTATACAAGATTAATGTTATTGTTATTATCAAAACAAGATTAGTGACTATAAGGTCAACACATAATATTCTGCTGAAAAATTTATAGTGCAAATGTAATTTTACATGATACTATAAAATATTACAATTCAAAAAATCTATTGAGTGCAAAGTTAACGTTGCATACCTTTTGGAGTTTGGTAAAACATAAACTCTTAATTTACAAAAATATTATTCCCTAATTTTTTGTAATTTAATTTTTCCAAAAAAGCCCCATTTTCTAATATCCCTTAAATTTTTATTGTAGTAGATTTATATAGTACTATATATTGGACATCAACTTTCTATTTTCTTTTCAATAGATTATATGATCAATTTTCGAGGGGTGTGCAATTCTAGACACGAAAAAAGAACTAATTTTGGCTCAAAATGCTCCAAAACACTGTAAGCCGAAGAATGGGCACTTAAGTATAAATATAAATGCATTTTGATATTTGCTTTCTAAAAACCCAAAAATTTAAACCGATGAAATAATTTCAGTTTTCGAAAAAAGTGAATCTAATTCAATCTAATAAAATAGTGTGAATGACCTTTCTGTTTGCCTTTGAAACACTAATAGATTGCTGTTTAGATGGGACATGGAGCTCACGTGGAGCTCACAATAATTGCAATACATTTATCATCTAAAGATTAATAGTCTTGGGACTAAAAAAAAAATCTATTAATGTAAGGAAAATCAAGTAATTGATAAATTAAAAATTATTAATTTAGATATTGTGTAGGACTTAACTATCTTTTTACTAGTTTGTTTTAACTCAATAAGTTTCCGTATAATTTAAGAGTTTCACTTTTCTTATTAATTCCATATTCAACTACAACATTTTTAACGTGGGACCATTTTTAATGTGGGACTATTGATTTGAGCGAACCATTCTAACAATATACGCATATATAAATGCACACACGAACTCAATTTCAAACTTTAAATGTGTATACAATACATTGCGTTACAATTGTGCAAGCTAATTTTTCTTCCCATTAAATTTCAAAACTTGAAATTGGGTTTCCAACGCTCTTTAAATATCTTCCGGCGGAAACAATGGTTTGGCACTCTCCGTAGTCTGTCTGTTGAAATTAGAGACCAAAAAAATGATGAATTTGGTTATTATGATAATTGATTTCACATATTGAGAAATTGTGAAGCTGGGTTTTGCTGGTTAGGTTTCTCAAAGGCTTGTTTGACATTTGACAACAACGTGGAGTATACAACTTCTTAAAATATTTCATACTTTGTCACAGAGATAATTACTGTAGCAATATGGGTAGCCTTGTTTATAATTTGCCTCTTCAAAGTTTGATTAATTTTACACTTACGTTCATGAAGTTCATTTTGTATCATGTCCGTCCTTAATGTTTACCCTTGTTTACACTTTAGTCCAAAACTCAACCTGCCACTAAGTTTTTAGACGAAAAATGCCACGTGTCACTTTCATCTTCGAGTCACATCAATTGCCCATGGCTTTTGTCATCCAAGAAACAAAATACTCAAATTTTGACATTATCTTTTATTTAAATGAGTCATATCCAGAAAGAAAGATAGAAAAAAAAAATACTACTTGTTAAATATGAACCATCTACTTTTCTAACTAATGGTACAAATTACTACTCTCCTTTAAAATCCATTAAAATATTTCAAATCTGAAAAAAGTAAATAAATGTGTATATATAACTAAGAAGGGAAAGGATGTCCTTATAGTTTAACACCCATATCTCTTCTTCCTTACCCATTTACCCATTAGAGAAGACCTATGGTTGAATAGATGGCAATGACCAAAAAAGCAAAAATTACAATTAGATATAGCACGTAATCATTTTATTTTGTTTTTTTATTTTCGTAACGGCTTTCATGCACTTCGATAATCTCCGATCATAGAATAGTGGTAAATTGCTAAATTGCTAGCCACCAGATTTGTAGGTTAAAAAAGCATTTTCCCTTCTACAAACTTGACCAAAAGAACTTTTAATCAAACCTAGAATATGGTAAACATAATGAATTACTAATGAATCATTATTGGTAATTATGTCCGAATGAAGGCATTTAGCTCACCTAAAAATACAATGTTGAAGGAACAACAAAATCCCTCCAAACGAAATCGTTGAAGAAATGAGATGCGACACGAGAGGAGTGGCCTATAATCGTTGAACTTAGCCCTGTTTCTATTTTTTCTTTGCTATTTTCATCTTTTTTCCCTGAAAAAAGAAAAAAAATTAATATGATCACAATCATGATATCAATTAATGCCCACCTATAATTTTCTACTGGTCATAACTCCCAATAGCCTTTAATGATATATCTACATTATAAAATATAATGATAGACTATAAAAAATAGTACTTTGCTAGTATGAAAGACGTTGTAAATTTTTTAAACTTACAGACAATTTATAACCACAAATCTGAGAAAGATACCCATTCTCACTCAAATTCTGTATTTAACTTTGAAAAAAATCTACTTTCATTAAATTCATAATTACAAGATTAGGGATATTTTTTTTTGTCTTTTACACAAATTCATTCATCTGATTTTTGCATCACTGTTAAATTAAATTCTCCATTACCAATTAAAAATAGGATGTGCTCAAGTATATAATATATATATTTTTTTAGATTTATAAAGAGACTGTAAAATTATTAAACTATTAAAAGAGGTTAAGTGAATTTTACATTAAAATTGAGACTCACAATTTGAGACGTCCAAAAAAATTCGATTTTTACACTCAACCATGTGACATTTGTATTAATGATCAATTAGATTGGTGTAGTGATTATATACAAATAAAAATAAAATACCTACAATTTCAAACATTAAAAAAAAATATTGGATTCTTAATTTAAAATATTTTTAAAAAATACTTGATCAATATGTTATGAATTTTTTTTTTCAAAATTACTAATTTAATTGATTAATGAAAGAATAATAACTACTTAGTATATATGGAATTTACTATTTTATATAGGTTAAAATATTATTAATGATAAAGATAGATTAAAATTTACTAATATTTATCCTTAACTAAATACGTGACTAATATTTGACCGTAAGTTTTAATAAAACTTACGGTCTTTCGGATAATCATTTTCCTAAAAAATAAGTAAATCTAACGACTATAAATAATTTTCGATTGGTATTAATATTTGTGGGCCAGTAAATTGACCTTATACACACAATAAGACATTAAGGGCCCGTTTGGTTGTGTAAATTAACTAATTTTAGAATCAGTTAATTTTCGATTGAATAATTGTGAATTTGCTCATTTATGAATAATTTAATTTCAATTCAAGTAGTGTTTGGTAAACTTAAACGAGAAATTCCGAGTGTTAGAATAAAATCACGTTCTTTATTATTCTATGTTATTTAAAATTTTGTCTAAATGCATCAACATCATGGGTAGAAACTAGATCTTCTCAAAAAATGGAGATAGAATGAATTATCTAATTCTAGAACTAGGCAATTTCAAGTTTTACTTGAAATGACTTAATTTGAGTTTTTGTGAATCAACTAGAATTACCATATTTACAATTGTTCAATTTACACAACCAAACACTAATAAATGAAAATTTTGTAAATTACTTAGTTGTGAATTATCTAATTCGCAATTTCAAGGACAACCAAACGGACCCTAAGTCAATACAAAAACCACCTGCACTCTAAATATACACCTAGACTTGGTTCTTCCTCACTCTTTACCACAAACTCCCTACTCCTCCTCATCAACTTTTTAACTAAATTTTAAAACATTATAACATTAAATTTAAAAATTAAATACTAATAAAAATTATATATTTATAAAATACTAATCGAGATTTATAAAATAAGATTTATCGTTACTATAAAATTATATTTAAAAAATTTCAACAAAAAAAGATAAAAATCACAAGAAAAACAAAAATCTTAATTTATAAGGGGTGGGGCTGGCGCTGGGGGTGGGGGTGGCGGTCCCTCTTGACTGCGATGTAGTTTCCCCACCGAATACATGGAAAAAAAAATAAAACGTGTCGCCCACATTAATTGAAGGAAGGCCTCTCAAACATGACTCAGCTCCTTTATCCCTATAAATACCATTCATCCCAAACGCAGTGGGTCACAATTGTCCCAAAAGAAATTAACTAGAAATCATGAAAATAAATTTTTGGCTACTTTCATTTTGCATCTGTCCTTAAAGTTCGCTCTGTTTTCACTATTGGTATGTCAAATATTGTAATAAAAAACAAGGGCATGTCCTTTTTTTCCTTTGTTATTTTTTTTTTGTCCTGACCACGTGACATCCCCACTCCTACATTGAATATAACTTATCCCCACTTGAAAAATTGGTTATCCTTGACCACTAGTACTTCTAATGGGAATCAAATCCTTTTAGTATAAGAATAATTCGCCTATTTTAAATGTAGATTGGCACTTGTAACCAACCTTGTGATTGAGGGGGGGAAATTTACCGATTTTACTTAAATTTAATACTACAACTATACCCTAAGTGACTCAAAATTCTGAATTTATAAGGTGGTGGGGGCAGGGGGCACCGTTGTCCCTCTTGATTGCAATGTAGTTTTGCTGCTGAATACATTGGTACGCGAAAGACAATAACGAAAATCACAAGAAGGAAAGGAAAACAAAACGTGTTACAATATTGATTGAATGAAGGCCGCTCAAACATGATCCCTTATCCCTATAAATACAAGCTAACCCAAACGCAACGGGTCACAATTCTCCCAAAAGAAAAGAAAAAGAAACTAGAAATCATGAAAATAAATTTTTGGCTACTGGTTTCTTATCTCACTTTCTTTATGCTTTCATGGGTTGTACTTTATGCACAACCAGTTGCTTATGATCACATTCAAATGGTGCATACTTGGATCCCCACTTACTGCATGAATACAAGTAACGCCTGCAGTAGACGTGTGACTAACTTTAATTTGTATGGTCTTTGGCCAGCAAATGAAAAGGGATACGTTCTTGGACAATGTCAGACAACCCCTCCAAATTTGACTGACGTTGTAAGCTCATCTCCACTTAAACTCTATTTATTATGTTATATTATGTAGATCCAAGGACTAAAATGCACACACGCACATATATATATGGAACATTTGCTTTACGTACTAAACTTCCATGCTAAGTTTACGGATTGAGCTATTTCAAGGTATAAAATGATGATTTTTTTAATGAAATTTGGTGAATATGATTTTCATGACTAGTAGATCATCTCCACCAAATTTTATCAAAAAATTTAACTGAGAAGCGAGTTAACTAAATATCGAAAATTTCAACGGCCAAAAATGTAAATTTATATTTTTTTAGTTAACTCACTTCCCAGTTAAATTTTTGGTGAAATTTGGTACAGATGATCTACTAATCATGGAGATCATCTTCACCATGTTTAGTCAAAAAATTATCCGTTACCCCTCAAATGGCTCAGTCCATAAACTTGGTACATATGGAAAATGTTCCCAATATATTTATAGAGAACTAGGATTTATAGAAAACTATATATATCAACTATTGAAATGAAACCTCAACTCTTAAGAAAAAGGACCATCTAGTATATGTGCTAAACATTGAATTTTTTTTTTCATTAAATTTATTGGAGGAGATGATATATTCTTTAGGAAGACATCCTCCGCCACTAAGTTTTATGAAAAAAAAAATCATATTCATGTTTATCCCTCGGAATAGACTGTTATTTTTTTTTAATAAAAAGAAAGAAAGAGAATACAACTGCCTTTAAACTGGCAATGATATATATACCAATAAAAATTAGCTTAATTTTAAAAATTAACCAAATTTATAAATTAATATTAGTGAAATAACAAGTAAACTAAAGTTCATTAATTCATTCACAAAATTATAAAATTTACAATTTCTATTCTTAAGTTTATATAATGCCCGTGATTAAAAAAATTATGTAATGTCGATTTAATTGAAATGTTTGAAGATTATAATTATATACATCATGCCCTCTTTTTTTTTTTTAATAAATACATCATGCCCTTTTAAAATATTGTAATGGGTTGAACTTGCAAGTAAAACTTGAAATTTCTTGTAGGTAAGTTTTGTAACAAACAACATCAATATTTTCGTGATCAAGATGAGTTACAAATTCAAACACAAACAATATAAAATATGAAGTGCAAACTCAAAATACGACCTAAACCGTGGAGTACATATGTACAAATCTATATCTATATCTATACTATATATAAAAGTATGAAAAAACTTAAGTGTCTGCTTAATTTTTTTGTAAAAACAAATATGCCCCTTAATTTTAAACAAAAGATTTTAAGATTCACATTAAATAAAACATTATAATTCGATATATTTTTATAATAGATTAGTATTCTAATTAAATTCAAACTCTATTTTATTTGACTAAAATAATTAAACAAAGACATATATTTGTATATTACTATTAGTATTTTAAATAAATTTAAACTCTACTTTATTTGGCTAAAATAATTAAACAAATTAGAGTTTGTATTGAATTAGGTGTTTTGTAAAAAACTTAAACTTCATAACAAACTTTTCAAGAAGTAAGCTATTTAATGGATCGCATTAAAATTACAAAGCTTTTAGCGTGAATTAGAATTTCGTTCCAAACCTCACTATAAAGGTATGGATATTAAACTCTAATTTACTTGATTGCTTTCAACATTATACTTAAATTTATATTAATTTATATATTCTAAAACTTATTTGTTTATTTGTAATTATGTTTAATGTTTAAAACAAACGAATGAAAATATTGTAATTGTAACCCAGTAAAACATTCATGTTAATTTATTTATTTCTTTTTACCATTTTAATATTTTTGATGTTATATAATCTATTATTTATGTGGATGTTATATTATTGTTTGGTACTAAAACATTCATGTTATTCATTATCAGGTTATAAAATCTATTATTTATACAAGTGCTATATTATTGTTTGGTACTGTGCATAATAATATACATATGTTTAATAGAATTAATTGTCTGCCAATTCTAAAAACTTAATTAGTAAGAATATATTACTCTCTTATATATTTGATCAGGAGTCTGCTTGGCACCTATATAATGAAAAAAATATCCACGCGAGAATTTTTTATCATTTATCTAGAACATTTTTCTATAGTTGACTGATTATATGATGTTCTTATAATTATTAATTGAATTTTACACTTGATACTATGTTTTGTTTATTTGTTATTATTTGTACTTCACACTAATTATTCAATTTTTACTATATACATATTCATTAATAAATTTAATAACCGTTGTCAACCACTAAAACCACGTGCACGTGCACATAGACTAGTTAATTCAATGCTTGATGTGGTCCAGTACAGGGCACTTCAACCAGATCTTGGAAATTACTGGCCATCTCTTACTTCCAGGTGGACCAATGAAATGTTTTGGGACCATGAATGGACATATCATGGTAGTTGTTCCAATAATGTTTTACCTCCTCTCCAATATTTTACTGCTGCCATTACACAGAGCAAGAAAACCGATATTAAACAATGGCTTAGGATTGCAAAACCCATGCCTATTCAACCATTGGACAATGCCTTATTCAGTCAATCAGCTATTGAAGACGCCATCAAAGCTGTAATCGGAAATAATCTCAACATTTATGTCTCGTGTAGACGATACAGGGATGGTAGATATTATTATTATTATCTCTACGAAATTTACATCTGTCTTGATAAAAATGCAACGAATTATGTCACGTGTCCTGCTAGAAAAAGTTTGAAGGGTTGTCCTGCGAACAAAACTGAAGCGCTTATCAAGTATACAACTATATCTGGTGCAAGTAAGTAATGACAAATTGAGCTTCAATTTATTGATATAATTAAGTTAGTCAATTTACTATTGATTTCATATATAATGATCTTCTAAAAATTCAACACCTGAAAATGAATATATATATATATATATAAATGTTTCATTACACATTTGTAGATTGCATTTATCCTTTTACCTCTTGAAATGGATGGTGTTACTTTTTCTTAACATGGTGACCGTCGTAGCGTTATTACATATAACTCTTTAAGAATTTCACAATTTTACCTAGTCTCTACTTACTAGTACACAGTTGAATAATCCTTGAAATAAAACACCCAAGTGTTTCTTTGGAGGACGGGAAGGAGACTCGAATTCGAGTTATTTATAATTCACCTCCTTAAAATCTGACAGCTTTAACACCTTCGTTTAGTTCATTTTTCATTATGCATGTCCTTAAAGTTTACTCCCATTTTTACTTTAGTCCAAAACCCACCACAATTAGATTTTGGATGGAAAATGATGTGTGTCACTTTGATGTTCAAGCCATGTCAGCTGTACATGACATTTTTCATCCAAGAAACAAAATTGCACGTTAAATTTTAGACTAAAGCAAAAATAAAATCAAACTTTACAAACGAGGGTGGCACAAAATGAATTTCATCAACAAAACTAAAAAAAATCCAAACTTTATGGACGAATTGAAAAAGTCGTCAAACTTTATGAAAGGTAGATTTAGAATATAAATAACACCTGGAATCACTTTACCGATTTAATTGGACTAAAGATCTATGAAATGAGGTCGAGTATGAATAGTTGTAAACTTTTCAGCACTCTTGATTACGATAAAACATTCTTGTATTTTTGTAGGTGTTGATGAAGAATCTCCAAACAAACTCATGCAAAGTTCATAGAGCACATGCACATGCGTATGCTATAAAATAAAGTTGGGCCTAGCTTCCTTGCGTGCTTTGTATTAAGCTTTAAAATAAATAAATATTTCTCTTTTAAGTATAAGAGAAATGATCAGTTGTATTTGTACTAGTGCACGCTACTCATGCACCCACTTGTATTTGTACGAATATAAATTACCTATGTCAGACTAATGTGTTCTAAAGTCTAAATGATGGTGTGCAAACTAAATGAGGAATTGAATATATTTGGCTATATCTTTTTCATAATTTTATTTGATGAAAAATAAAAATTATAAGAGGTGTTGAAGTGACTTGTCTATCATTAGGTGTACAAAACTATTGTGCGTAACGGCAATATCAATCATGTATTTAATGTGGTGTGCAAATACTTTCATATAAAATAAATATTAAAGTTTGCATTACATGTTTATGATTTTAGTGAGTGTATAAATATAAATGCATTTCGATAATTGCTTTCTAAGAACCCAAAAATTTAAAACGATGAAATAATTTCATTTTTCAAAAAAGTGAATCTAATTCAATCTACTAAAACAGCTTGAATGACCTTCATGTTTGCCTTTGAAACTCTAGGAGATTGTTGTTTAGGTTGGAGGTGGAGCTCACAATAAATGCAATACATTTATCAACATCTAAAAATTAATGGTCACGGGAAAAAGATCTATTAATTTGAGGAATATCAAATAATTGATAATTATTAATTTAGATGTCGTCTCTAACTTAACAACATTTTAGCTACAGGTGTGGGTTTTAAATCAAAAGGTCTCGGTACAATTTAAGGGATCCGCCTTTCTTATTAATCCCATATACAACTACTGCACTTCTAATGTGGTATTATTGATTTAAACCAACCATTTCCAACTATATATCTATATTATAAGTGAACGGAAGTCAATATTCTCTTTTTAGCAAATTAGTCTTTGTCAAATTAGTAAACAACCCAAAATTTTGTTTTTAGCCCAGGGGTAAAAAATACATTTAATCTAATTTAGTCTATTAATTATATGGCTAACGACCTAATTGCCTCTACTAATTTATTAGATTTATTCCATATCTAATTTTAAATATTTATCGACTCTAAAAAAATGAAGAGATAACAATGAATCCCTCCTAAGCTAGAAAATATATTCAAAACAAGATAAATACAACAATGGATAGTTATTAGGAAGTTGGATTTATTTGGATTTATGTGCTGGTGCGATCATCTAATATATGATCCAAGTGACCATCGGTAATCTTTTATTTGGTGTATAAATAATGATTGTTAGAATGTTTATTCTAAGGTTAGTAAATTATTTCTTCCCATTTTTTCAAAATTTTACTTGTGTAATGTCTTCTTCAATATGACAGTGTTTTTAATTTTACTTGTATAATGTCTATTTTGATATAATTGTGCTTTTAATTTTACTTGTGCAATGTCTTTTTTAATATGACTACATTTTTAGTTTTATTTATGTGTAATATTTAATACTAATATGTCTTTTAGATATCCCAAGTTTTAATGTTTGATATTTTTAATATGACTCTATTTTTAGTTTTACTTGTATAATTTCTTTTTTAATATGGCTTTGTTTTTAGTTTTATTTGTGTGTTATATTTACTTTTAATATGTCTTCTAGATGACCCAAGTTTAATGCTTGTATGATATTTTATATTTATTGCTGACTTCTTAATTTTATTATTATATCTTCAAAAAAAAATTTAATATTTTTTTTTGGGGTGGGGGGGCTAACTTATCGACTTAACCCCTACGCTAATAGCCTTATTTGAGTAAAACTTACTAAAATAATTTTATTAGACAGAACCCCTAATTGTTGACATCGTCAACTTTCCGTTAATTTTTATATTTTTTTTGACCAAAATTCCCCTACCCAGCTTCTTGTATTCATCTTCTTCCCCAAACCAACCTAAAAATAAACCATAACTTCAAATACAATAATGGTGAGCACCCCATCCTTGGTGGCGACCTCGCTTCCACTTTCTACTCCCCATCACTGCCGTTGACCTTTTCTATGACGCTCTGAATCCTGTCCTAAGATTTTCACTTCCGGGGCCCGGTTAATCACGAATGCCATGTGTGATGGCGGGTTTAAAATATAAAAACAAAAAATTTTAAAAACTTTCTCTTCAGAATATATGATCCATAGAAAATCCTGTTTTCAGAAAAATTCGACATGTGGAGTTTGTTCAGATGGCAAACCGCCCTATAAAAATCAAAACATTTATATACAAGTACCAACACAAACAATCCACATTAAAACCAATCCACATATGAAACCAATTTGTACCAGTTTACCAAAATATAGTTTATATATAAAACCGTGGTTCGCCTCCAAGTGGGTTCGTTAGAAAAATAAACATATACATGTCAATCATGTAAATCACTGATAAACAATGTTATTGGGATAATAATATTTCTCATTATATATCACTAATACGAAACCATAGTCTAATCACGACAATAGGCCCAACGGTTATTACGTACCACTCCGCTCAAAGGGGTTTTTGGTGCATTTACGAGAAAAATGCTCTACGCATGCAACTAAGTGCGTATTTATGTCTATCTAGCTCTTATAACCCATAACCAACTCTAATCAAAGTGTAAATTCTGAAATCCCCCACAAGCCTAGTTCACACCTTTGACTACAAAGTGGGTATGGTGTATAATTGCAAGTAATAAGCTCCTAGCATGATAACAATTGATAATGCATGATTTATAAGCGATAATATACCCATATGCATCACTAATTTCAACAATAAAGCTCCATCTCATCATAAATCCCAAAACCCACATATATAGATATAAACACAACCTAGGTTTTTGTAGAACTTGATATATAATTGAAATCGAATATTAATAAGTTAGAATAAGAGTTTTAGGAGTAGGTTCCCACCTTAGAGAAGCCATAATTCGAAGTTGAAGATGTGTAGACTCCGAATCGGAAAGCCCTAGCTTGAGCTTACACAGCTATGGAGGTGTATAGGTAGAAGATGATGAATAGTTGTTTAGATGATGGTTTGGATGCCTTTTGAGCTTAATCTTTGGATGGGAGATGAGAACTCCACAAGAGAACTCATGAATCTCTTCTCTATCTCTCTCTAGAAGCTCTCAAATGGTGTGATGAGAAATGAGGAAGAAAGGAGCTGAACGTGTGTATATAAACTGTTGTTCTGTTCCGGCGGGTACTGTTCATGCATAGGGGGTTTGCAGCGTTGATCTTTGGACGGCTATAACTTCTCGCTCAGAAGTCCGATTGAGGTGATTTTTTCGTGCTCAATTTTAACCTAGTAGAAGTCCGAATTTACTTTCGACCAAAACAAGAAAGTTGTAGATTGTCTAAAAATCTAGAGTACTACGCAAATGAAAACTCAATTTGATGAAGAACAAAGGAGTTACGCTTACTCCAAATTAGCCCAAAATCATGAATTCGGGTAAATTTAAAACTTGAAATTTATATCTCGATTTCGACTCGAATCACCCAAAATGACTTACGGACATTCTAGCAAGCTTAAATATACTAATATGACTTATTGGAAGTCTCCGAACCCTGTCACTCCTTTCAGAACAATATTTCATTATTCGGAGCTCGAAATCGCTTCACTCGCGATTTTTGAACGCGCTAAGCTTTGAGATTTAGGAACAGGGTGTTACATTTTCCACTACCGCCAACAACCATCACCATATCCTTCTCCACCACCACTGTCATTGTCTACGAGCCAATAGGGGTTTGATGTGCTCGCCATATTTAATGGCGATGAGGATACAGATCTATAGCAAATTATACATGAAACCACTTTTAAGAAAATTTTGGCATGTCGAGTTTGTAAATTTTGGCATGTCGAGTTTGTAAGTTTAACAATCCAAACTTGTAAATTTATAAAATAAATTTGAATAGAAATAGAACTCCACATCTATAAAGTTATCAATTGATAGAAATTGAGCATATTCATATAAAACAATCCCACCAACGAGGTCCCAACTAATCAAAAGGTTTAACATTTTTTCTCAATAATTTTACAAGTGTTATCAATGTACAAAACTCATAAAATATAAGTCATCCATGGATAACTATGAGTGTCTAAGGTGATCAGAGGCCTCTAGATTCCGCACTTGTACCGTCCTCGATTAAATACTTGCAAAACTAGTTTGAAATATGGGAGTGAGCCAAATACAGGCTATGTAACATCTTGTATTTATATTAATGTTAATTATATTATATTAATTCCTTGATACGTATATGAATGACCTATTGGTGATTCGGGTGGTCCGAATCGATTTCGGTCAGTAAATAGGATGTTTTGGTTCTTCGCGATTTGTTAATTTTGGCTAATTTTGAGCTATTGTAATTTCTTTGTTACTTACCCGATTATGGTTCCGTCCATTTTGGATGTCTAGTATTTATACCAATCTACAACTTTCATGTTTTGGCCGAAGTCCAATTTACACTCCTCGTGGGTCAAAATAGGGCGCGAAGTAAGCCCATTGCAAATTCTGGTAATTCGGTAGCGCTTCGGCAGAGCACTGTCTTCGGCGAATTTCTGAGAAAAATACATCCATAGTTTGGGAAAACTTCCTCTTATAAAGTTGTAGAACATTGAAATACTTTTCCATGGATATAAAGAACACCTCAATCGGAGTTTCGAGCAAAACGTTATGGCCAAAACAAAAACAATGCTCCAGGGCCCCAAAATTAAAGCGCGGACCGGTATGGCGTTTTTGGCATACCGGACTGGCACCAAAATTTTTTGAAATTTGTGCTCGGCAGACCGGTATTCAATATTTGGCATACCGGTTCGCCAGTTAACTTTTTCCACCCACTTAAGCTCGTTTTAAGTGCGTTTTAACTCCTTTTTCATCCGTTTTTCAACCCAGACTCTTCCACACTCCACGAGAGGGTTCTAGAGAGAGAAAGTAAGAGATTTCTATTCATCAACGATTTAAACTCAAAATCACCCGAATCATCTTCAACTTTACTATTCATCACCTTCCTCCTTGGGATTCCTTTGGGAGAGCTCGAATTCTATTCTTTTTTCATTCTATACGGCTAATAAACACGAGGTAGGGGTTCTATGACTTTCAAAACTTGATATTATGCTTTATTTACTTGAGAAACATGGTTTTTGATCATTAATTGTATGAAAAACTTGAAGATAAAAAGGGTCATATTGTTGTTTGATTTATAATACTATGTTTGCATGATTTAAAGCATGATATGCCTTACCCACTGGTTGTACTGTGTTATTGGAATCACATACGATATCTCTTGGTGGTGTGGGTATTGTTTGTGGGGAAAATGAAACTATTGATTGATTTATACACACCAAGAGATATAGAATTGGTTGTACTTGAGTGGGTATGGCATAGTTTGCTTGATGTTTGTATAAATGAGCATGTTTGCACACTATATACATCATTATTGTGTCAACCAAAGACTCAGAGAGATCAAGGCAAGCTCTGGGTCAATTTCTCGATTTGTGGTTATATTATTGGCTTTTGTGAAGGATTCTACGGTTTGTGAATAAGATGGAGAGCTGGTGTCTCTCAAGAATAGATGGTGGTATCAATATGGTGCTTGCCGGGATGGGAAAAATAGGTAGGGCTCAGTGCCCTTGGGTTGAAAATCCCTAAATCCCTGGGGGAGCAATGTATGGCCGCCTATAAGCCACCGGTGTGGAGCCCGAGAACATAGGCAAATTGGCAAGGCACTAATGGTTCTGTGGTTATGATTCTATTCGAGGACATAAGGTCCAAAAATTGTGATCTATTGATATATTCTGGAGTCGATGGGCCATGTTATTCTATAAGGCCGTTGGGCCAATTTATGACTGTTATCGGCTGGCGGTCGGGCCACCTTGCATTCGGAATCAGCATTGGCATATTCGAGCTACGTGATTCTATGGTTGACACATGGGAGGTAACCTGCATTGGCATATGCATTACATTGCTAAATGAGTATATGTTTTCCACTGAATTGTGTTTTCTCTGTGACTATTTACCCCTACTGAGCGTATAGCTCACCCCGTTTTCTAAAATTATCACAGGTACTCGCGAGTCCCAAGAGGACAAAGAAGCCGTGGGATTAGGGACGAAATAGGAGCTCTGATACAATTCAACTTTGTGATGTATGTGCATATGCTTTTCCAAGAAGCCCGAGGATTGTATTTATATTTTTAGGGAACGCATGTAGTTTGAATTTATATACATGCATAGGTGTGATGCATGCTTGAACATGATACTACATTTTTTATATGCCCTACGTCTAGAATACTTGGTGTATATGTGTTGTTTTGTATTGATTCTCTCCCTATACGCCTATCCTAGTTTTAATAGGATGGGTGAGTAATGCTTCAGGCCTTAAGTACGTGTGTTATCCTGTAGATTAAAGCGAGGGCGTTACAGGCTCAGTGGGAACTATAAGGGTTATGTTAAAAAAATACACATTGAAAAGCACACTCAATGTGGTGTAATGAAAATAATTAGAACCATGCTCATATGCTTGTTCCATTTCTGCATAGGTATTCCAAATATATATTTACATATACAAAGTACACTGCTTAAAATATAATAAAACAATGTTACATGCAATGCACACCACGTGCTATCCCAAGCTTGAAAGATACAACGAAGAATATATCATCAAAATAAGTAAATCATAATAATATAATATATCATAGAGAAGAGCATGCACTAATCTTTTAACCATCAGTCTCATCTCATAACACGCTTCTAGGATTTACTCTATTGTGCACAGCGATCGCGATCTAAGTCCCTAAGCTAGGGTATGCAACCCCCAAGGCTGGGTCCCCCGTAGGCCACCTAGATGTGCATGGTATGGTGTAATACCCCTCATTATATCCCTCTTGTATGTCCCAATACCTTTCCAAAGTATTGAATTGAGTTTGGAAGAATTATCACAAATCTAGCCCTATTGTGTCATAACTTCTTCATTCAAACTCCAAACGAGTCCTTGTTTGTGCCATTGGAAAGGTAATTGGATTATATATAACTTTCATTCTTGGCCCGAGTCCAAATTCTTGCATGTTGAAGGTTAACGTTGCAGTCGAAGTGAATAGCATGCTATTTTCCAAAACAACATGTTCTTGGAGATGCCTAGATAAGGCTGTGGGGACTGTCCTGAAATGGCCTAGGGACAACATGTTGTTCATAAAAACAGCATGCTATTGGCCCTAGGCATCAAATTTTATTTTCTTCCTTCCTCTTTCCTTTTCATTTTTCACACATACACTATGAGAGCTCTAGAGAGAGAAAGAGAGGAGATTCCACACATTCTTCACTCCACACTCAATATTTTGGTTCCAAACCTCCATTTCCCTTCACTATTCATCATCTTGATTCACTTTCAAGCAAGCTTAAATTGAGTTCATATAGCTTCATTGAAATGGGAACACTACTACTAAACTCATTTTTCAAAGATTTATATGTTGCATTAGAGTTTGTACAAAAATTGGGAATTTTTCTTTAAAAGCCCTAGGTTGTATTGATTTCGTGTGGGTTGGGTTGCATAAACCTTCAATTGGTTGTTAATGATAGTTGAATATCACTTGGATTACATAATTGCACAAGTAGTTACATATTTAAACTAGAATACTTGAAGATTTGTATAGAACTTACTTTGTAGTCAACATGAATATGCTAGAAATTGGGAATTTCTAGTTTTACTCCCATATGACGATCGATTATGGTTTATAACTAATGGATATACATATATATGCGAGTAAATACATGTATATGATGCTAGTCTTGTGATTTTCATAAAAAGCCACCAAGAGTGAATAGTATGAGATCGTTTTCGAGCGTTCGTATAAATATGCGGTCTTTCAAGCAATTGATGAGATTCTATCGTTGTATGATCTAGATACACGCAGTGAAGAACATTATAAACTAATCTTGGCGAGATTTGGGAAAGGTACTAAATTACTTACGGAACGGCCCTTAAATCATACATATGACTTGCTAGGCTCAAAGGTTAGCAATTAACGTATGCCATTTGGCTTGAAATGCATAAGAAGACATAATCTAACATGATGGTCAGAATTGAATGGCATGGAACCACTCGGCTTTTTATGGATGATATGGATTCATGTGAAAAGTGTAACAAATCTACATTAATGAAAATTAGTAATGCATACTTTAAGTGACTGGAAAGGCTTGCATGGAATAAAATAACCTCAATAAGGATAATGGTACGACAAATAACTAATGAGGCCAATAGATGAATACTTGTCGTTTGATAACGCAAGTGATGGCCGTATGTAGCTGGCTATATATATACATGAATGTGTTATCTATATACCGTGTTCAATTGCATGGCGGAATGATTTTGATATGATGTTGTGACATTTATGTTGTATATACATGTTGTTAATTGATGTTTTGACCTATATTGAGATTTTATTGATATATTTGGAGTTAGACAATAATTATGGTACTTATAGTTTTCATAATAATAAGGCTGGGGGCATCGAGCTATAAATGCCAGGCCGGGTGATTTCTAGTTCAAATTCAAGGATTTTGACCCGAATCTCTAATTTCACTAGCTTTTTGCGTGGTGAATCAAATTCCGGGGTCGGTTTTCTCATTCAGTTGCTGTAGGTGGTCTATTAGGAGCTATATATTTCTAGCCAAAGGTTACTAAGGTGGGAAGTTCCCTTCATTTCTTCATTATTTGCTTGAAAATTGTTGTATGAGTAGTAATACTAGATTTTCGGTACCAAAATCTTATTTTTCCTTGCATGCATGAGGTTTATACTCGATAAAAAAAATATGAGCACGTTGATAGTTATTATATGAGTTGTTAATGATGAAATTAAGGGCTGATCGTAGTGCAGGTTGGTATTTATTGGTTATTTTGATATTTTGGTACCGAAATCGCTAGAAACGCCGCTTGTATGTTTAATAATAGAGTTTTCATTAACATTTATCAAATTTCAGAATGTTAATCATCTTAAAATCATATTTAAGTTTGAGATTAAACATACATGAGACATTTGATAAGGTTATTGTTGTGAATGATTTAATTACTCGCAAGTGCACGAATCGGTAGTTAGTATAGCTTAGGCAAGAGCGAGGTCGAACCCTAGGGACTTGATGGATGGAACTTACGAATCTCTCTCACTAACTCTAATTAATTCCTAATCTAGCTTAGAAATTGAATGGGATGATTTATCAACTAAAAATACGAATAAAATAATAAAAATACTAATGAAATAATCAATTAATAAAATACTAGGGTGGCGGAGTCATATATTTGATATCATGTTCCTAGTATTCATGCCCAGCAAACTCTACTCTCTGTCTCGCACTAATTTGGTCTCTCGACTCTATTAGATGCGGAAAATAAATTCAATTAAGCCCAATTAAATTATAAAATCTAATTGTTAATTCTTCCACAGCCAAACAAATGTATAAAATTAAAACACTCGCTATATCCGTCAAAACACACCCTATATCTGCTCTCAACAAATCATAAGGTGAATCCAACAAAAAATAGTGAGAATCTAATCTTATTTTTTTATCAATTAAAATAGGCATTCAATAGAAAAAAATATTTTTAATATTAAAGAATTAAATTGGTAGAGTCAATTAGCATAAATACGTGCAAGGAAATCAATCAAATATACTCATCCTCAACCCTAGAAAATTACCAGCCTAACATGCTGACAATTAAAACATAACACATAATTAAATAATGCATAAATAAATAAATTAATTACTTACTTGATACGCGCAAATAAATAAATAATTCTGAATTAGATCCGCCTTAAAATAAATCTGCAGCTTATTTATTGAGAACTATGCATGACTAGGAAAAATAAATAAATTTAAATAAAGTTTAGTTATTCTTCTCGAAAACCATGCCTAAAAGAAGAAGAATGAAAGAAAGAATTGCTGCTATGTCGATAAGGAAGAAAGGAGGAGAGAAAAAAAAAATACAAATAATGGTTGCTGGTTCTTGATTTTCCTTCGTGGCTACTGAGCTCTTTCTTTTATAATTGAGATGGATGGTTAAGGCTTTTAATACGTAATGGGCTATGCTAGGCTTGATTTAATTCACTTGGGCTGCAAGTCGGCTTGGCCCACTATTTGTAAAAACTCCCATCTTCAGTAATATATCCCATTCTCGCGCGTTGGAATTGGAACTTTGGTGCGCTGATCTTGTTTCAGTCATAACTTCTTGCTCCGAACTCCGATTGACGCAAGGCTTTCACTCACACGTAGATAACTCAAAGGTATAGAACTTTTGTATTTGGAGTTTTCTTCAAATTCCGTACGGATTAGTGCCAAAAATTTATTGAACTCATGCCTTGCAGCAGCCATTTTTTTCCTTTAATTGCAAACTTCTCGATTTAATTCCAAATACCTGAAAAGCTCCAAAAACATAATAAATGTAATAATATATGCTCTTCAAAGTGTATATTAGTTCCCTAAAATGTAACAATTTCTTGGCACATCAGTTATTAGCGGGTCTAGTATTACTTATCTCACTAGTTTTTGCTAAATTGTAGAAATTGAGAAATTTTGACTAGTACAAGTAATATTCATGGAAAATCTAAAAATTTGGATCATATTTTATTATTATTGATGGTTTTATTATTGATAATTTTCGGTAAATGACATGATTATAAAATAAAACTATTATTCTACTAAACTTTAGTGTTAAAGGGGCAAATTTTGTAAGTAATCCAAGAATTATACTATAGGTAAATTTTATAATTATTTAAGCATGTGATAACATATTATCTAGTGGGTAACATTATTAAGATCACATGGGATACACTTGTTGATTTTATAAATATTGCACTGAGCACAACCACTACCCAGTGGTTTGTTGATTATATTGAGATTGTTGGAACTAGATAAGTACCGGTATAGAAATGCTTGAGTTATGTTATTGTATAGACCCATGGTATTGTGAGAATCTGCAAATGCGACCCCCGGGTCTCATTCCCGTCCTTGGGCGTCCGAAACGTCGAAAAGGGTTCCATCGTTCCATTTGCTTCTATGGTGTTGATAATTCATATCGGGTGTCCCTATGTCTATTCTAGATGCAAAGGGGTTCGTTTAGAGTCGCCATTACGTTTTACGAGAAAACGGACAAAAAGGGGGTCGTGTAAGAGGAAAGGCTACAGATAAGCCTTTCTTTACACGTTTGTCTACGAAACTAGGATTCTATAGGGTTCGGAAAATATATTACGGTTTGGGAAGGTGTTAAGCACCCATTTAGCCCTTTCGGCCTCTAGTGGTCTTATATGTTTATTTTATGTTGAAAAACTTGGATGCTTTTACTGACAGTCTACTACTTTTCAAATGAAAACCCTAATTTCTGGGGGAAAACGGGAAAGGGATAAAAACCTTTACGTTCCGAGATCCGATATTTTTATTATTGAAAGATGTAAATACAAATGACAAAAACTTTTATTTTGAAAAAGTGTCCCGTATTATTTCCTCAGATAATGACGGTTTTCTCATGTTGTGATTACTTTTGTAAAAGTTCAAATTTTGTATCGGGACTAATTTAATATAGAACTGGAACTCTTTGAGGAGAGTTTTATCAGACACGTCGCAGTCTATAGAAAAGACAGGATATGTTGATTTTAATTCATATATAAGTCTTATCAGTCCAGGTTTTGAAAACATAATTTTATCCGGATGATAATGTACTTATTCTTCTGATTTTGAAAATGGTTTTATCAGGGTCTTTTGTTTTGAAAACGGTAGACTATTTGTAACTTGGCAATAATTTTATTCAAATAAAACCTGGACAACACAGTAGAAATAGAATAAATACACAGATATTTAATGTCAATACTAGAAGAGACTTTCTTTACCTTCCCGATGAGAATAATAATAAGAAAGAAAATATAATACAGTAGAGAGATCTCCGGCGATAATAATCTTCTCCTTCTTCAGATATTTCTGAGAATTTGATTCCCGAGACGGGACACGTCGAGTGTCGAGAATAGATTCAATAATTCTTTAGAAATAAGATGATACTCGAGAATGCTTGACGAAAGACTAGAAAATCATATCATAAACCCACAATTCTTCAATTCTCAGTCCTCCTCCTTGCCCCCTTGTTGCTGTCTTTAATCCTTGGGAGGTGTTGGCTTATTTATAGTGCTGGGAAAGGGGTATGTCGCGCGACAATGTGTGTATGTCGCGCGACATTCAACTTTAATGATGTTTCCGACAGACTGATGTGTCAGAAAGTGAATGGTGGGGTGTTTGTCGTGCGACATGTCCCCATAAAGGACATTTGTCGTGCGACATACTTGTTTGTCGTGCGACAATTCCCTTAAAAACAGGTTTGTTTGGCCAACAAACCCTTTCGGGGCAGTTTCAAGTGTTTGGGTAGGTCCTGGAATCCAGAAACAGTGCTTCTCGAAGGTCGTTAGGGTTCTTGCGGGGGTCACGGATCGGGGTGTCTACAGACCCTCTCGACTCAAGCTCCTTGCTTGCAAGGAATTGAGGCAACTGGAAGAGACCATGATCTAAGGCTCCCGTAAGAGCTCTAAAGAAGTGTGTGTATGAAAAAAGTGTTCGTGAATGCCTCCGAAGAGGGCTTGTGTTTAGTTTTGCCTCCGGAGAGGGCTTTTGTTACCTCATTGCCTCTTTTGAGGGCTTTCATTTGTTCCACTCGCCTCAGCTGGGAGGACTACCATTTGTTCCACTTTGCGCCTCAGGTGGGAGGACTACCATTTGTTCCACTTTGCGCCTCAGGTGGGAGGACTACCATTGCTCCACTGTGCCTCCCTAGGAGGGCTTTGATCTTCTCGCCTCAGGTGGGAGGACTACCATTGTTCCACTAGCCTCAGATGGGAGGACTACCATTGCTCCACTATGCCTCTCTGGGAGGGCTTTCGATCTTCTCGCCTCAGGTGAGAGGACTACCATTGCTCCACTAGCCTCAGATGGGAGGACTACCATTGCTCAACTGTGCCTCTCTAGGAGGGCTTTCGATCTTCTCGCCTCAGGTGGGAGGACTACTATTGCTCCACTAGCCTCAGATGGGAGGACTACCATTGCTCCACTGTGCCTCTCTAGGAAGGCTTTTGATCTGTAAGAAAAAGAAAGAAAACTGCCTCTGGGAGGGCTTCTGATCTGTAAGAAAATTGCCTCTGGGAGGGCTTTTGTGAGTATTTTTACCTCTGGCGAGGGCTTTAGTGTGTGATCTGCCTCTAGCGAGGGCTTGTGATTTGTGATTTGCCTCTGACGAGGGCTTGTGTTTGTGATTTGCCTCTGGAGAGGGCTTGTGTTTGTTGTCTCTCTTAGACTGCTAGAGTGAGAAAGAGAAAATTTTGCAAAGGTGAAAAGAGCTTCTCGGGGTCTAATATTTATTCGGATGTCCATTTTCATGTATCTTTCTGAACTTTACTCTCATGTTTTCCTTGAGTGAAGATACTTCTCTCAGCAGGCAGTTTTCAGATTTCTTTTGCTCTCCGCAGAGTGATGGTTCGAGGTTTTTCCAAACCATCTCTTCTGTATCGTGCTGAAAAGAAAATTTGTTTGAAAATTTAATCTCTGATCTCTGTTCTCTTCTTAGTTTTCTTTTTTGGTGGGCCCACATCGTATTCTATTTTTCGATGCTCTTATTTCTCCCTCTTTTGGGAAAGACTTTTCCTGGCCTTCTCTGTTTTTGACCAGGAGTCTTTTATCCCTTCGTCGTGAACAGGAGCCTTACTCACCCAAAACGAAGCCCTGAGCCGGTTTTAGCCTAGCTGTCACTTTTGGTGTGGCTCTCCCTGTCACTCTGCATTTCTGTTTCTCTCGCTCGCTTTGGGCGCTCATGAGGGTTCCTTCTCCTTTCTACTCTTTCAATTTTTTCCATTCCCGTCTTATCTTGATATCCTGCTTTTCCTCATTGATGGTCTCGGTCCTTCCTGGGAGATCAGAGACTACTTTAACCGTTCGTATTTTCGGAGAGATGATTTGGAAGTCTTTCCCCGAATTCTCATCCTGGGTGTGCGGTTTTTAGCAATTTTTTCGAAAACTGCTTCTCTGAAGTACCCCTGCAAGAGATAAAATGAGACAAAGGTCAAAAAATCAGGGGAGGGGTCAATATGTCGCGCGACAATTCGGTGGTAAGGCTCTTTGTCGCGCGACAATGAGCCTGTTTGTCGCGCGACAATGTGTTATACTATATAAGCCCCCTGTTGAGCTCATTCCACCTCATTCTCTCCTTTATCTTTCTCTCTCTAGTTCTCTTTCTCTCCTCTCTCAAGCGCGGAAGCCCTGCCGCTTTTATGACTTCTCATACTTTTATTATATTCTACTCATACTCAGATGGATCCTGCACAGCTAAATAGATTAGAGGGTGACCAGGAGGAGGTCACCTTTACCGATGCTCAGGGCGTTCTCCGGTGCAGCCCTCACCATGACGACTGGGAGGACCTTGATTGGTACGGTGAGGATGGGATGGACCGCGGTCGGGCGGTGGTCTACCGAGATGTTACCCGGGCTGCACTAGTCCCGGATGTCCCTTGGCTCTTGATGGAACCGGTTTCTCATGAGATCCGTCGTCGGTCTCTAGTATGTTTTTTGGAGCTCCTTTCCTTCGTGTGTATATTTCTGTCGTTTCCTGCATGTATTTTAAACAATGTTAGTATGTATGTCGTCCTAGAAATAATGTCCGATTTAGCGAACACATACTTTTACTTGTGATACCCTTTAGGTTTGAAAATTTGCATAATTTTACCCTTATAACCCTATATCTCTCATAATTACACCAAAGTACCCTCAAGTTTTGGAAAATCACATAATTTACCCTTATAACCTTATATCTCTCATATTTACACAAAAGTACCCTCAAGTTTTGGAAAATTACATAATTTACCCTTATGACCCTATATCTCTCATAATTATATTAAAGTACCCTCAGGTTTGGAAAATTACATAATTTACCCTAATGACCCTATATCTCTCATAATTACGCCAAAGTACCCTCAGGTTTGGAAAATTACATAATTTACCCTTATAACCCTATATCTCTCATAATTACACCAAAGGACCCTCAGGTTTTGGAAAATTACATAATTTACCCTTATGACCCTAGATCTCTCATAATTACACAAAAGTACCCCCAGGGTTGGAAAATTACATAATTTACCCTTATAACCTTATATCTCTCATAATTATACCAAAGTACCCGCAGGTTTGGAAAATTACATAATTTCTCTTCTAACCCTATAACTCTCATAATTACACCAAAGTACCATCAGGTTTGAAAAATTACATAATTTACACTTATAACCCTATAACTCTCATAATTACACCAAAGTACCCTGAGGTTTTGGAAAATTACATAATTTACCCTTATAACTCTATAACTCTCATATTTACACCAAAGTACCCCCAGGTTCGAAAAATGACATAATTTACCCTTATGACCCTATAACTCTTATAATTACACCAAAATACCCTCAGGTTTTGGAAAATTACATAATTTACCCTTATAACCCTATAACTCTTATAATTACACCAAAGTACCCTCAGGTTACTTATATTTATATCTCTATTTTGTTCGTAGTGGGTCGGCCGAGGTTGGGGTTCTCCTAACACTATTTCCTTATAGTGGCGATAGGCTCCGGCCCCTGTCCAAGAGTTGCTCCTTACAACTCCATTTGGTTCCCTCTTTGACGCCCTCCCGGAGCAGGTATCTAGGGCGACAGTTTTAGTGTCGGCATTGGCCTCCCAATGGTGGGATACTACTCATACCTTCCATTGGAGCTGGGGGGAGATGACGATGACCCCCTCGATCTTTTTGCTCTGACCGGGATTCCTTTAGGGGGTCCCTATCCAGATTGTTGTCCCTTTGCGCCTGACGGCAGAGGGTATCGTGGGTGCACTAGGGTGGTTTCCCGAGCGACGGAGTTCGGGCGATACGATCCCCCGGGCAGTTCTGGTTACACGGCTAGCCACAGAGAGAGCTCGATTAGTCTCTTCGGGGGTGCCGATGACCCGTCAGGAGGAGCGCTAGTATGCCCGCATCCTTCTTCTACTGACATTCCGTGATCTGTTTGAGGCCCGTGGGGGGGGGGGACACGACCCATCTCTGGTGGTTGCCCTATCTTCGGGACTTCAGTATTATGTTTGATTGTGACTGGGGCGGCTTCATTCTTGCAGTCCTATACGATGCTATGGACCAGGTTTCTCACCATTTAGCCCTGAACCTTAAGGGCTTCTCATTGCTGTGGGAGGTACATACTTTGCTTCAGTCCTTTTCATATTTTTTGTTGATTATTGCTGATATTCTTTATATTTCTTCTTTAGAGTTGGTTTGTGACGTATACCCGTCTGGGGCGCGCCCAGGTGGATCTCCTCGTTGAGAACGAGGATCAGTTTCCTTTTCTCCGCCGATTCATTGCGGGAAATTATAGGGCTCCCTATGTATACCGGACTCGGGAGACCGGAGCTGTTACCGTCCATGACCTGCTGGAGGAACAGGTAAACATCTTAGTATTCTTGCTTTTAAATACTAAAATAGAATATATATTACTGAAATAAAATCTTGTTCTCTTTTCAGATTGAGTGGGCCCCTTGGGGTGTTTAGGTCTCCATTTTGGATATGGCCGTGCTTTGACTGACTCGAGAACCAGGCGGCTTATCAGGGATGAGTATGAACTTCATTTCTATTTGTACGAGAGGATTATTCGCCAGCATACACCGGCCCAGTGGCCTCGAGTTCCTTTATTCCAGCCAGTTTTGATGAGGCGGACGGGCGAGATTGATCCGGTGATGGTGCAGGCATTAGTCGACGGGCTTGGTTTCCATACGTTCATCGAGGAGGGAGATTATGCTGTCTTCGCTGCCCATAACTTGATGAGGGAGCAGAAAGGGACTCGAGGGTAGGTGTTCTATGAAAGATACCAAGCGTTGGGAGGTGATCCCAACTACATACGAGGACAGACTCATTTGTCCAGGACGATCCCCGGTGATCTGCCACCTGTTCCTGATCAGAGGGACAACATTTTGGACTCTGATGATGATGACCCCGAGGGGGAGAGGGGTGCCCCTGCTGCTGCTGAGGGAGGTGATGGTAGGCCTGAGGGCAGTCATGATAGGCCCGAGGGTGGTGAGGGAGGTGGGACAGCAGCGGTTCCAGAACAGCCGTCTCCGACTACACCTAGAAAGGAGCAGTATGCTGAGAGAGGGAGAGGTGATTTTTTCGAGCGATCCTGGGAGCCTACGGACTTTGGGGTTGACTATGAACAGTTTGGGCGGACCCCCTCTGCTGTTGAGAGCGACGGCCGTTGTGGACCCTCCGGGTGTTCGTACTTATGCCACGCTGCCTCCTCTTTCGTTTGCTGCCATGGGTCCTCCGGTCAGATCTACAGGTCTTGGTAGCTCATCTTCTCGTCCTCCTTTGTTCCCGATTCATGAGGAGGGTGGGTCTACTTCTGCTGCTATCCCGGCGAGTTCATCCATTCATCCAATAGATCTGCCGACACTTCCTCGGGACTTCTCCTATATTGGTGCCGGTTTACGTCGATATACGGTGCCAGAGTATCCTTTCCCTGAGTATATGAGGTATGTGCTTTTCTTCCCTCAATATCCCTTCATATCCATGCTTATTTATTTTAACGGTGCTGATTCTTCTTTCTTTCCTTTTCAGCGGGTGAGCGTACGTGTGGCGGATCTGAGGGCTTGGCATTCCCAGTACCTTTATAGCTGGAACCTGCTCCAGTATGTTTGTTGAGACCCCACGACATACATGCGTGACTATCAGAGGGCGATCGATGGTTCCTTGCGGGCAGATGACCCTCTGTCTCCCTCTCGTGCTCGAGCGGAGTCTCAGAGGAGCAGTAGCCGGACCTCCAGGTGGTCTCGGTCTTCGATGAATTGCCCCATGGCACCGGTCCAGTCGACGGGGCCTTCTCAGGCAGCAGCTCCCTCTACTTAGGGTGTCCCAGAGGTTAATCCTACTCCGGAGGAGGATTCTGGTGACAGTGGTAGCATGTCGAAGAGCGCTAGGAGAGATTAGTTTTCTTTTCCTGCATTTGGTTAGTTCAGACAGATATGTAGTTTTATTTTTAGATGTTTAGACAGAGATTTAGTTTCTTGAAAACTGTTCTTTCATCAGTTCTTATGAAAAGTCTTTATTTGTGTCTGATGATACGTTTTTTATCCCTTATCTGTGATGAAAAATAATAATTACATGAATCGATAATTTTAGGAGCCATACCATGTAATGTGGCAATACTTAGGGTTCCTGCAAAAGAACAGAGTGAGCACAGTGTATGCAGAAGTGATTCTTTTGGCAAAAATGAATCTTATGTGTAAGAAAAGCAAAAATAGGGTGACATCAAAGGGGATTGTCGCGCGACAATCACTCCTGGACATGGGTTTGTCGCGGAAAAAACAGGCACAGGATCCTATTTTTTGCTATAAATACACCCATCTTCCTTCCTTCATCCCCACACCTTTCCCAAAATGTCTTCTTATCGCACAAGTTCTGATTTTTCTTATGTTGAAGCCTGAGATGCTCTGATATCTTCTGAAAATGGCTTAAACTTTGGTGTATTCCGTCCTTTAGTGGGTTGGTGCCATCGTCCTGTAGATTTTTCCTTTCTGTTAGGTAATTTTTATTTCTGGAGTCCTGAGGATCATCTTTTTCGTTTCGGGCTAGATGAGCTCTGCCCGACTTATGAAGAGTTCTCCTGGCTGTTGTGTTCTGATGTTCATCTCCCAATGGTTGTTCTCATAGAAGAAATTGGTCCTCGAGATATGCTGATTGCTCTGTTATCCATTCCCCAAGCGGCTTATAGTGCGGGGGGTACTGTTAGCCATTGACCTCTATAAAATGGTGAGGTTCTTTTATCGTTATGAGGAGAGAGCCCCTTATAGTGCGGGGCGTACTGTAGCAGCCTCGATTTGTCTTGTTTCTGATATGTTACTAGTGACGGGCTCTTTCCATGTTGATCCGACTATTCTGAGTTTGATTTACCATGCTAGAAATGGGGAATCTATAGTGCCTATCGTTCTTGTAGAGACTTTGAATGGCCTAGATGACCTCAAAAGGGGAGCTTCACCCTTCTTCAGGGGAAGTCCGCGCTTACTATACATGTGGCTATTGGAGAGTTTTCGATCAGTGTGTTTCAATGGGGTTCGGCTTGACAAACCAACGTTCTTCTTCCGTCGTCCCCTCTTTGGTGCCTTGACCACGTCTTCCTCTGATTGGACGGTGTGGTTTTTAGAGAATTTTTGGGCTATCCGATGGAACATTCCCTGGTGGAAGTTGAGGGCGATAGTGCTTAGTACCGGCGGGTAGAATTATGTTCGGCTCCGTGGGCTCTGGTTCACTTCTTTTTATCTCCCAGGACGTCTTCTTCGGCAATTTAACGTCTCTCAGGGCATTCCCCTTAGCCTGAACAACTTCTCTTCCGAGTCTAAATTTGTGACCCAGCATGTTTCTTCATCGGTGGAGAGAATGTGGCGTGCTCGACTGACTTGTCAGTTCAACTATGCTCGTTTCGGTATTTCGAAGCCTCTTTGGGTTGACATCATCCATTCTCGTTGAGGGTCTCTGGAAGAGGAGCTGATTGATGACCCCTTTCAAATGGAATAGTCTGGTTTATGGATTCTGAGCCCACAGAGGAGAGTATTATCTTTGCGTACCACATCCTGGATGAGGCTCGAATTGACTTGGCTACTGAGGACCCTGCTTGGCCAACCCCTAGGATTTAGGCTTTTTTGTATGATGTACTTCCTTTGTAACTCTCGATGTTCTGAACCACCTTAATCAATAAACGAGGGACTGTTAAAATAAATTTTCTTTACAACGTTTTAAAGTGGGCCTAAAGTCACTTCTCAGGTTGCCTACGTTCCCCTTTTGATTTTTCCAAAAACATAATTTTGAGTTGGGGCTCAGGTTTACATAGTTCTTATCCATGCATACTATATCTATTGGTAATACTTCTTTAGTCAATCCATGTTGACTAGTGAATGTAGTAATTGTCCGTCCAAATCAGTGAGTATAGCGGCACCCCCTGTATTAATCTCTTTGACGATGTATGGCCCTGTCCACTTCTGACCGAACTTTCCCCTTGGGTCTCTGGCTGGTTCTCGAATTTTTTTCAACACGATGTCATTCTCAATGACACCCCGAGTTTTTACTTTCTGGTTAAATGCTCGAGCGATTCTCTTTTGATACCCTTGGTGGTGATATGCGGCTTTCAATCTCTTCTCATCTAACAATGCCAGCTCATCATAACGTGCCTGGACCCATTCCATCTCATTAACTTGAATCTCTAACATAACTCTGAGGGAGGGGACCTCTAATTCAACAGGGAGGACTGCTTCCATCCCGTATGTAAGTGAAAATGGGGTTGCTCCGGTAGAGACCCTTTCAGTATTGCGGTATCCCCACAATGCATATGGTAATTTTTCTGGCTAGTCTCGACAGGTGTCAGTCATCTTGCTCAGGATATTCTTTAGATTCTTGTTGGCGGCCTCAATTGCCCCATTGGTTTGCGGTCTGTATGGCGAAGACCTCTGTCATGTAATACCGTATTCCTCTATGACTGTATTAGCTTCTCCTTCGAAGTGGGTGCCGTTGTCCGAGATGATCTCGTGTGGGACCCCATACCGGCAGACGATATTCTGTTTGATGAATCGGGCAACGTTCTTGGCGTCAAGGGACTGGAAAGACTTAGCCTCTACCCATTTAGTAAAGTAGTCGATGGCTACTAGTATGAATTCATGGCTGTTGCTGGCTTTGGGCGAAATTTTCCCAATGATGTCAATTCCCCAGGTTGCGAAAGGCGAGGGAGCAGTCACGTTGTATAACTCCTTCGGAGGAAGTTTCTGGGACTTAGCGTAGATTTGAAATTTGTGACAACGGCGTACGTGGTTAACGCAGTCGTTTTGCAGGGAAGACAAGAAATAACCTTGTCTGATGATTTTGCGAGCAAGTGTATGACCGCTCATATATATGAGGTCCGCAATCGCCCCCATGTATCTGATCCATCATTTTGACGGATTCTTCTTCGGTGAGACTTTGAAGATGGGTCCCCTCGTAGTTCCTCTTATACAGCCTTCCGGCACAAAGTATGAACCCTGATGCTAACCTTCTGAGTGTGACCCGTATTTTCTTATCAGTTTGCTCGGGATACAGATGATTTTTCAATAGGTTCCAGATGTCATAAAACCAAGTGGTTGAGTCCCCGTTTTCTTTATTTTCTACCTCAAGGGTCATGCAGTGTGCTGGTCCTGGTCTTCTTTGTATGGTAAGAGTTATTTCTTCCATCCCCTCCGGGATATCGATCATTGATGCCAGGGTTGCTAGTGCGTCAGCAAAACTGTTTTGTGATCTGGGGACATAGTAAAACTCCGAATGCTCAAATCTCCCTGCGACATCCTCCAGTCGGGCGAGGTATGGTACTATCTTCTCATCTCTGACCTTCCATTCTTGTAGCACTTGGTGGATTACTAATGCCGAATCTCCGTACACTTGTATTCTCTGTATACCCTTTTGGAATGCAATCTCTAACCCAATTATACAGGCTTCATACTCGGCCATATTATTGGTGCAGGAAAAGTCTAAACGATATGATATCGGGGAGTGAGTTTGGTCTGGAGAGACTAACAGGATGCCTATTCCATTCCCATTTCGGTTGGCGGCCCCGTCAAAGTATAATTTCCAGTCTTCATCGATCTTGACATTCATGATAGTTTCGTCTGGGAATTCGGCTTCTTCTAGCATGTCCCCCAATATTGGATTGTGGGCTAGGTAATCAGCTATGATCTTGCCTTTGACTGCCTTTTGGGTCATGTAGGTGATCTCGAATTCAGAGAGCAAGAATAACCATTTTGACATACGGTTCGAGAGAGCTGGTTTCTCGAAGAGGTATTTCAATGGATCAACTCGTGATGCCAGGATGACCGGGAAGACCAGCATGTAGTGCTGTAATTTTTGTGTTACCCAGACAAGAGCGGTGCACGACTTCTCTAGTGGCGTGTAGTTTATTTCAAATGGGGATAATTTTTTGCTGATGTAGTAGATAGCCTGCTCTTTTCAGGTATCAATCATATGTTGGGCTAGCATAGCTCCTGCGGCCGAATCCATGACCGTTAGGTATAAGATTAGTGGAAGTCCGGTCTGTGGTGGGGCTAATACTGGGGGGGTTGGAGAGATAGTCTTTGATTCTATCAAAAGCCTCCTGGCACTGATCGTCCCATTCTCCTGGTGAAGATTTCCTCAGGAGTTTGAAGATGGGCTCGCAAGTCTGAGTGAGCTGAGAGATGAACCTACTGATGTACTGCAAATTACCCAAAAATCCTCGGACTTCTTTCTCGGTACGAGGCTCGGGCATTTCTTGGATAGCTCGAACCTTAGCAAGATCTACCTCGATTCCTTTCTTACTGACAACATAGCCTAAGAGCTTTCCTTGGGTTACCCCTAACACACATTTCTGCAGATTGAGTCTCATATGGTACTGGCGGAGGCGGTCGAAAAAAGCTCGTAAGGCTAGTACATGGCCTTCCCTTTCTTTTGACTTGATTATCATATCGTCCACATATACTTCTACTTCTTTGTGGATCATGTTGTGGAAGATAGCTGTAGCTGCCCTCTAATATGTTGCCCCGACATTCTTTAGCCCGAATGCCATAACCGTCCACAAATGACTGTAGCTGTAGCTGCCCTCTGATATGTTGGTGATCTGGGTGCATCTTGATCTGATTATACCCGGCAAAATCGTCCACAAATGACTTCAAGGCATGGTTGGCAGTATTATCTATTATCAAATCGATGTTGGGTAATGGGAAATCGTCCTTTGGGCAAGCTTTATTGAGATCTCGGTAATCCACACACATGCGGACCTTCCCATTTGCCTTTGGAACGGGAACAATGTTGGCTAACCATAAAGGATACTCAATCACCCGCAAAAACCCTACACTCAGTTGTTTCATCACTTCTTCTTTTACTTTCAGGGACCATTCTGGCGTAAGCTTTCTCAATTTTTGCTTGACGGGTCTAAATTCCGGCTTGGTGTGTATCTCGTGCATGACTATCTAGCTGTTCAAACCTGGCATATCAGCGTAAGACCAGGCGAAGATATCCACGTACTCATTCAGAGTTTGTGTGAATTCTTCTCTTTCTGTCTCACTTAGACTTGCCCCAATACGGACTTCTTTCCTTTCCTCTTTTGTCTCAAGGTTAATCATAAGAGTGTCTCCTTCCTCGCTATGTATACGCTGCTCCTCCCGCTCAGGGTGTTCGTTTAGTGTTTCCAACTCCATATAAGCAATTACAGAATTAAAATTAACAGGATAACACAAAATAGAGTCTTCTTTTTTGATAATAGTGTTTACAGGTACAAGTTTAAAAAGTAAATCTAGGAGTGACTCTTCCCTAGCCTTACCCTCACTCTTATCTTTCACCCTTACAAATTCATTCTTTCTCCCCTTTTCCTGATAATCTGGATCAGCGTGTATCAAGTGTACAGGGTCGTATCTTGGCTCGTCATCCCTTAGAGCCATGATGTCAAAGAGATCTCCAATCAGTTCTTTTCCTTCATCTTCCTTGTCTTCATTTTCTTCTTTCGGCCCGATCGTCAACTTGGTAGAGAAGCTATGCAAAATGCTTTCCTTGAGATAGAGGTCTTCTTCATAGAAGATTTCCCATCCTGGAAGGTTATCTCCATTGCTGTTTCTTCAAGGCTCCTGATACCCCAACTATTCTCTTTCATGCCTCGTTACAGGTTCTAAGGCTTGAAGTAATCCGGGCTGTCCCATTCCCAGACTGGCTCCAGGTAAGTATTTTATCTTTCTCAGCATGTTCGTGATCTTGGTGCTAAGACCGGGGATATTATCAGGGGGAAGATACTCGATTCTTTGGGTGGTGAGAGCTTGTACTTGAGGCTCGTAGGAAAAGCCCCCCAGCTGCATGCTCTGGCTCCCGATGCCCAAAACAGGTAATTCCAGATTTGCCAAGGTCCTCTCAGGATCTCCTTGGATGGTGATTATGAATGGTATCTTGATCTTCTGATTTAAGGAGGAGGGGAGTGCTCCTATGTCATGTAGCCATGCTCTTCCCAACAGGAGGTTAAAACTGGAGGGAATGTCTATGATTTGAAAGTCGGCTGGAAAGTTTTCGGGACCAACCATGAGATTAAGCTTCAGAGAACCCAGGATGGCTCGCCTAGTGTTGTCATAGGCTCTAACGGTCACAGCTGACGGAGAAAGCTCTGAGTCTAAGATACCCAGACATTTGGCGGTCTTCACGGGACAAACGTTTATAGCCGAGCCGTTGTCGACGAGGACTTGCGGCAGGATTTTCCCTCTGGTCCTGACAGTAATATGGAGGGCCAGACTGTGTTTCTTCCCCAATGGAGATAAGTCGTCATCTAAAAATGACAGACTTCTTTGGACTGTAAATGAACCAATCATGTTTGGCAGTTGTTCGGGCGTAGAGTCTGGCGATATGACAGCCTCATCTAGGAGTTTGATGAAAGCGGTCATATGAGGTTTGGAGGCAACCAGGAGGCCCCAAATGGTGATATGTGCCTTGGTCTTCTTCAACTGTTCCAATACTCGATCATCTCCTATTTCATTAGGAGGAAGTGATGTCCCGACATCCATCAGTGGTGGCTGATATACTCTTCCTGAACGGGTAATTTGCTGTATCCAAAGGGACGCTGGGTCTGACCCCTCTGAGACTTCTGATGATTCTACTTCTGCTGACCAACTGTAGGCAGGGTCATCTCGAATGAGCCTCACGGGATCAAATCCTTCTTCATCAGCGGTCAATGCATTAATTCCCGCAGGGGGAGCATGGTTGGGAAGAGGATTGTTAGTAACATTGGACCTGCCAGGTGCGGGTATAGTACCAGCCTCGATTAGGTCTTGAATACGATGGCGGAGAGCCAAACAGCATTCTGTGTCATGGCCTGCGGCCTGATGGTAGGCATAATTCTCATTCATTTTCCAGGTGCTGGGAATAGAATTTGGTGGAGGGCGTGGGTTGAGTGGAGTGATTAGTCCGGCCTTTCGAAGTAGTTCCAGGCTTTTGACCAGGGTAGTAGGAAGGGTACAGAAGTTCCTCCTTCTCTTGACTTCGGTGCTCGAAGAGTCTCCTTGTGCGGGCCAATTCATCGGAGGTGCTTGTTGTGGCTATTGAAACGGATTTTGTTGATATGAGTATGAACTTAGTTGGTTAACGGTTGGAGTGGCCGTCTTTCTCACTATGTCTGAGGCTTTCTTGATGTCGATTTCTGTTTTCTTGGCCAACTTTTCTTCTACTTGTGACCCCATGCTTAACAAGGCTCTGAAGTGTGGGAATACATGCTTTCCCATGCAACTCAATACAGCCGGAGTGAAATTCTTCTATATGATCTCCAATTGCTCTTCTTCATCGGGCCGTTTGGACATTTGGGAGGCCATCTCGCTCCAACGTGTGATGAAATCGCTGAAGCTTTCTTTGTCGCCTTGCTTGGCCATCTCCAGGTGCTTGCGGGTAATTTCCAAGTCTTCGTTGGACCCGTATTTATTCATGAACTCCTTGAAAATATCTCCCCAAGTCTTCGTGTGGTGTCTCTCCAGATCAAAAAACCATCTCAGGGCGGCCCCCGTGAGAGTCATGTGAAAGGCCTGAGCTAATTCCGGTTCTCCACAACCAGACATTTGCATGGATCTGATGTAGGATTGAAGATGGGTTTTAGGGGGTGTGGTTCCTGTGAATTTGGTGATAGAAGGGAGCTTGAATCCCTGAGGTAGTCTTGCTTCTGGGTAGAGGGAGAGGCATTCATATCTATGATCTTATCTGCCCCTTTTATTAAAGAAATCCCTCTTTGCAGAACCTTCATATGCTCTTTCAGTTTCTTCATTTCTTCACTCTATCTTGACACCTCATCGGGCTGTTCTCGAGCTATAACCGATTCTACATACACTGCCCGAAGTCGGTTGATGTCTGAGTACTCATTAGGAGGGGCTACTAGGGACGGTGGTGGAATAGGCCTTGCGGGGACTTGTGGCCATGGCTGGTATTGGGGATTAAGGCCTTGCTGAGGTTGCGGCCAGATGATGGGTGGCTCTTGTTATTGGTAAGTGGGGCCTGAATTCGGGGCCCATTGATTCTGATTGTTGGGATCGGTCTGAATGGGACCGGTCGTGACAGGGCCCGTTTCAGGTGAATTGGTTCCTTGAACTGGTGAAAGTACTTGTGATGACTGCCCTTGATCTCGATTCGGTGGTAGTCGTTCAAACCCCGGTGGCACGATCCGCCCGGCTGATAACTCTTCTACTCGAACTCGGGTACTCTGTTGCTCGTTCGTGAGGTTTGCTAGACTCATACTGATGATTATTAGCAAACGATGCATCTCGGCTAAAGTTGGCTGAGCTGCAGATACCTCGGCTAGGCTATGATCTGTCTCTTGATTCTCGCGTCCATCGACCATTGCGGGTGTGCTTGGTCTTACTAATCTTCCGGTGTGATCCCGACCAGTCCAACCTTCTAGACTGTCGTCGTATTACGGCTGTAGATGGAACCACGGGGCGAAGATGAAGGAAGACTATGATGTGACTCGATTTTTGCCAAAAGAAAACACGGAGAAAGAAAAACAACGAAAACCAAGTTTTGGGTGTTTTATAAAGACATGTCAACAACAACTTGAGTGAATTCCCAGTGGGAGTTTAGGATAGGCAGCAAAGTGCTCCTTGGGTTATCCTACTTGTCCCGAATTTTGAAAAACTCATCTTTTGATTTTATGAAAATTGGGAATATCTCACCTCTTGAGTTGCTTTTCATGGGAGATGTACCGGGGAAAGTCACAACGAGGTGATCTCGATGTAAATTTCTACGACAGAGGTTGCTCAGCCTCCGGCCGTACTTGCCAATATCTGGGGGAGATATACATGACAAGGCCCTATGTGGTACAAATTCCTCACGGTTGATAAAAATATAAGAGTGTTCTATCTTTGACTCTTCCGATATGCAACGCAGGTGTAATGCAAGGTGAAGGCTTCAGGCTCCCTCCTAATTGGCAAGACCTCGCGATATACCCCAGGGGCGGGTACGTGCGAGAATCTTTTGATATACTTCCCGGGTACGTGAGTGTTCTCATCACTCGAAATACCTCGGGGGCGCACTTGGCCAAGGAGAGTGGAAGTAAATGCTTTTGGTTTATGTTGGCCCAAGCAAGCCTAGTTCCCTACTCACTTATAATACTTCCGAGGGTTTGGGGTAAATTCACACTCGTAGAACCAATGCATGATTTGTGAAAGTGCGTGCAAAAGAAGAATTTTCAAAAGATTTAATTGCAAATATCTTATCTTCGAGGTGTATTTTGAAAACGCCATTTTATTAAAAATATTTCTGTACAATCAAATATAACAGAAAGGGGAAATCCTAAACATATGTCTATGTCAATGAATGGACTCTACTGCGCCTCTAGGTCAGCTCAACGATAAAATCCAGGCGCCACGTCAGGGGCAAGTAGGGAAAGTAGTAAAAGCATGCATATCAACATATTATAAACAAAAAATCCACATATAATAGCCTAGTTCTCTCGATCCCCAGCAGAGTCGCCACTGTGAGAATCCACAAATGCGACCCCCGGGTCTCATTCCCGTCCTTGGGCGTCCGAAACGTTGAAAAGGGTTCCATCATTCCATTGGCTTCTATGCAGGTGTTGATAATTCTTATCGGGTGTCCCTATGTCTATTCTAGATGCAAAGGGGTTCGTTCAGAGTCACCAGTACGTTTTATGAGAAAACGGACAAAAAGGGGGTCGTGTAAGAGGAAAGGCTACAGATAAACCTTTCTTTACACGTTTGTCTACGAAACCAGGATTCTATAGGGTTCGGAAACTATATTACGGTTTGGGAAGGTGTTAAGCACCCATTCCGCCCTTTTGGTCTCTAGTGGTCTTATATGTTTATTTTATGTTGAAAAACTTGGATGCTTTTACTGACAGTCTACTACTTTTCAAGTGAAAACCCTAATTTCTGGGGGAAAACGGGAAAGGGATAAAAAACCTTTGTGTTCCGAGATCCGATGTTTTTATTATTGAAAGGTGTAAATACAAATGACAAAACCTTTTATTTTGAAAGAGTGTCCCGTATTATTTCCTCAGATAATGACGGTTTTCTCGTGTTGTGATTACTTTTGTAAAAGTTCGAATTTTGTATCGGGACTAATTTAATATGGAACTATAACTCTTTGAGGAGAGTTTTATCAGACACGTCGCGGTCTATAGAAAAGGCAGGATATGTTGATTTTAATTCCTAGATAAGTCTTATCAGTCCGGGTTTTGAAAACAGAATTTTATCCGGATGATAATGTACTTATTCTTCTGATTTTGAAAATGGTTTTATCAGGGTCTTTTGTTTTGAAAACGGTAGATTATTTGTAACTTGGCAATAAGTTTATTCAAATAAAACGTGCACAAAACAACAGAAATAAAACAAATACACAGATATTTAATGTCAAATACTAGAAGAGACTTTCTTTACCTTCTCGATGAGAATAATAATAAGAAATAAAATATAATACAGTAGAGAGATCTCCGGCGATAATAATCTTCTCCTTCTTCAGATATTTCCGAGAATTCGATTCCTGAGACGGGACACATCGAGTGTCGAGAATAGATTCGATAATTCTTCAGAAATAAGATGATACTCGAGAATGCTTGACGAAAGACTAGAAAATCAGATCATAAACCCATAATTCTTTAATTCTCAGTCCTCCTCCTTGCCCCCTTGTTGCTGTCTTTAATCCTTGGGAGGTGTTGGCCTATTTATAGTGCTGGGAAAAGGGTATGTCTCGCGACATGTTCCCCTAAAAGGGTATATGTCGCGCGACAATGTGTGTATGTCGCGCGACAATGTGTGTATGTCGCTCGACATTCAACTTTAATGATGTTTCCGACAGACTGATGTGTCAGAAAGTGAATGGTGGGGTGTTTGTCGCGCGACATGTCCCCATAAAGGACATTTGTCGTGCGACATTTCCCTTAAAAATAGGTTTGTTTGGCCAACAAACCCTTTCAGGGCAGTTTCGGCTGTTTGGGTGGGTCCCGGACTCCAGAAATAGTGCTTCTCGAAGGTCGTTAGGGTTCTTACGGGAGTCACGGATCGGGGTGTCTACAGGTATAAATGGGGTGCCAAAAATTTGGTTACTAGTGCACAGGCTGTGACGCCTCGAAATCCCGTTTAGAGCATTTTGCCTCCGGAACCCGGTTAGTCATGGTGTCGTACGCGATGACGGGTGTTACGATCTAAAGATAACTCATGTAAAAAGAGAATTCCATATAAAGCGGTTGTTTTTTTAAGAATTTTGGCATGTGGAGTTTGTTTACTAAGCAACGCAAAACCTATTAAAATATAGGTATACATAGACAATCCATTTCCAACAAATATTCCACATTTAAGAGAATTTCTTTATACAGAGCCTCCAATGAGGTCCCAATCTCAAAATCTTTATAACAATGTACAACACTATAATACATAAACGTCTATTCACTAAAGAACTAGTATACAAGTCGTTTCCCAACGACTTTGGTGACCAGAGTCCATAACGGCTATCTAGACTTGTACTCGTACCATTCCCACGAACACTTGCAAAACCTGGTTTGGAAAATGAGAGTGAACCAAATGGGCTCAATGGGAACTATAAGATTTTGTATAAGAAAGTAGGTGAGAAACCATGCATGCCATGCAATGCAATATAATAAAAGTAAATTTAGTTTATATGCTGCTTTTCTGTAATAAATCAACTCTGGGTAAAGTACATTTCTTTTTGTATATAGAAATGTAAATATATATACATATATATATATAGTACATTTCTGAAGCAGCCAATGCACGAAAAATCTTTTGTGAAATGTATATATAATGTCCCCAACCCAAACTATAAGAAAGGCAATATATGTATGTATACATCATCATACTGTATATGTCATAACACCGCGACTAGATCTATCACATCAATCATGTATCATCCTCACATCTAGGATTTTCATATGTGTGCACACGGACCATAGTCATCCTCGGTTTCTTCTGCCCCCAAGTTAGGGACCACCTACCGGGTCCACCTAGACGCTACCTCACGCAGCCACAAAGGCATACGCTACAATAGTTCTCATGTAGCTACCAAGGCATACGCTATGGCTATCACCAATATCTATGTAGTACGAATGGTGTGGCCATCCGATAATATATCCAAATAAACTCCAAAGGATAGTAAACGCATCAAATCAAGAAAATCACAAGAACATATAGAATTCAATGGATGTAGATCTGTATATACATACATTCCATATGTATTTATATAACTCTTATATATATATATATATCATAGTTATGTATACATATGCGCTTCGTAGAACACGCAGTGGTATTATTGTTGTACTTGGAGTAGTCCTGCCAGGTCCGTCAACTAATGGCTCAGTTAAATATCATGGATTTGGGAGGCATTATAAGCTTTCAGTCACCGAGGCACCAAAGACAAATATAATATAGTTTTCATAGTATATAAATTCTATATAGGCCTCCCCTTAAGACCATAACACTTTGTTTATACATAAAGGGTTTATAATCATGCCCAACACAGTTATAGACTGGCCAAATAAGTAATAAAATACATAAAGTATAAGCCATTAGCTGAAATATGACAATAATATCACATATATGAATAATCAAGGCTAGAGCATACTTTTAAAACCATGTATAGCCCATAAGTACGCATACTATAGATACAGTTCACTATCATATCCTCATATAAGGGTTTTGTACCAATCTTACCAAAAACAACATAGAAATTGGGGTTATCATAAAATCCGTAATATATAATCATATCAAGCATAAACCATACCAAAAATCAAGAAGAATTGGTCCCGAAACCCCATGAACATGCATTTATAGAAAAAGCCTAGGTTTTATTTGATTTGAGATGAATAAGTTGTAATCGTAAGAAAACTTGTTAAAATAATATTGTTCCCACCTATTGAGTGTTAATTCCTCGAAGAATTGTGGAAGAATCGAGCCGAAAAGGCGTAGACACAAAAACCCTCACTTTGAGCTCAAAACCCTAGACATGGCTTCTAAAGGAGGAGGAAGATGAAAATGAAGATGAAGATGATGAGGATGATGTGGTTTAGATGAGGGGGAGGAAGCCTTGAATGATCGCATTATCCCCCCAAATTTGTCCCTTCTTTCTCTCTCCAAAAGCTCTCAAAGTTGGGTGATGAAATGGGAAGGAAGGAGAAGAAGAAATATATAAAAAATCTCACCAGCATGATGTAGTCGACTCCTTAGTGTTCATGTAGTCAACTACATGAGGTAGTCGACTACATCCCTTTCCATGTAGTTGACTTCATAGGCCTGAAGGTGGCCCCTTTCTGCTTTTGGCTATCTACCAGAATTCACACACATGTTTGACCATCGAGGAGTGGGAATTGAGTCTTGAACAAAACATGGAAGTTGTAGAGGGGATTGAGAAGAAGATGTGGCCAAAAATGGGGACTCATTTGGAGTTTGGATGAAGAAGATATGGACTTCCCGAGTCGGGTAAAAATCATTAATCGCGTAAGACCAAACATGTGATTTTCAAGCCGATTTCTGTTCGAGCCACCCGAAATGACTCATGGTCATTTTATTATACTTAGATATGTTAATATGACTTTGTGGAAGTTTACATACCATGCCAACCTTCCCAGAATGAAATTTGGCTATCCGGAGCTCGATTCTGCCTTATACACGATACGGGTCGTGATTTTGCAAGAGATGTTTAAGCGGGATGTCACACAGGCCCACGGTAAGGTGGGGTGCGTTTATAAGTTTATTATTCCATCTAGTACCGTTATTAGGTCAAGGAGGAGGAGGAGGTGGATGGACGTTTATGCAGTTACCGTGTATATTACAAGTGGATAATGATTGGCATATATTACAGTATAATAATCAGATTTTCCTTATTAATTAATGTAATCTTGAAAATTATATTTAATGAATTCAAGGTAAATTGAATTTTTTATATTGTGATATGTTCATGCATTGCATTTCCCTTTCCCTATAATTCCCACTGGGCCAGTCGTGGCTCATTCCCTTATTTTTCTTTCAGGTACACCTCGTGTTTTGGGTAGAGGTCGTGGTTCAGGTCCGAGTTCCTCTTAGAGTCTTCTCTGATGCCTTTCTGGATTTAGTTGTCATTTTATCTTAATTTGTGGTACTTGTAATATTGAATTTAGTTTGGGTACTTTGTGCTACTTATGGATGTATTAATTCGTATTACTGTCGGACTTGGATTTGTGTTTGGATTTTAGCCTACTGGAAGGTTATGCTTGAATTATTGTATTAGACTATTTCGTATTTGGATTGAAATCCAGTTGAGAAGTATTCTATGTAATTGCTATGTTTGTCAACATGATGATTTTTCTCGCTTTACGAAAACTTCATACCGAATTTTCGTTGGATTTCTCTACCTTTGATTAAATCATCGATTTTATACTTTTATTTATCTGCTATTAATTAAATGCAGTATCCGTTAACACCTGCTTAATTAGGCGAGTTGTTACAGTTGGTATCAGAGCTATAGGTTTAATTTTCTTTTTGACCGGGGTACGGGTAGTTGGGATCACTCTCTTCTTCTAGCGCATGACCGTATCGAGTTGGGAGATTTATAGTAACACTACTAGTAGGCACATGTGATGGATGACTTAAACTATAATTAGTTCTATGCGCAACAGTCGATTATTTTATAAAGCATCTGTCTACTGTATCTCATAAGAGTGGCACTTGATGACCCACTATATTATTGATTGAATTGGTTTTGATGTCTTTCTTGGCTGATATCATCTTTGATTATGATTATTATTGTGGACTGAACTCTTCTATTTTGTCTCCTATAGAATGCCGCTTAGACGTTCGACCCGTAACAGGCCTGTTGCTGAATCTCCTACTGGTGAGGGAGAAGGTTCGGGGAACCATGATAGTAGCCGTAGTTTTATATCCTCTATGAAGAGGATGATGAAGGATTTTATGGGGGAATTAAAGGACGTTATGAAAGCCTCTTCTAGTTCAGCTGCTGATACTCGTAGGAATCGTCCTCAAACTATTAAGAATCCCGATAGTGAAGAACATGATAGGAGTGTAAAGGAAGAAGCTATTGAGAATCATGGGAGGGGGGGAAATCAGGCTAAGTTGCTGAGGTCGTTCAATCGGTTAGAACCTGCTAATTTTGAGGGGACTAAAGGTCCCGAAGACGCAGAATTGTGGTTGTTTAATGTAAACGAGAAACTAGATTTGATCGAAGCTCCTGATGCCTTACGCCTCAGGTTAGCAGCTTCTAAGCAATCCGGGTTTGCCCATGGTTAGTGGAGGATGTAGAGTAGGATGCTGGAGATAAATTCCTGGGAGGTGTTTTGTAGGGAGTTTGAGAATCAGTTTATATCTGATGGTCACTGCAGGAGGAAGAGGGACGAACTTCGGATGCTGAGACAAGAAGGGATGACAGTGGCAGAGTATTACCAGAAATTCGAGAGTTTGTGTTTACACATGGATCGACCATTTGATAGAGAAAGGATGGAGGCATTTTTCTTTGGTTTACGGGCAAATTTTTGGGATGTCCTAAGTGCGTACAATTACCAGACCTACAAAAAGGTGGTGGAGGCCGCTTACTGGGGAGATTCGGTTCTAATGGAGCCTGATAGGGGAAACTATGACAATCGTTTAGATAGGCTCTCATACTCGTCAGATAAGGGGAAGAAATGAGTGGATTTGGAAATTGGAGAAAAAATAAGAAGGCCAAGTCGAGTTCTGAATCTTCGGGAGGTCTCTACTCCAGTGATGGGCGTAGTAGTACAGGTAGTTTCTCAGGGGCCTGTTTTGTCTGTGGGCAACATGGACATCGAGCAAGAGCTTGTCCTAATAATCCACAAGTGTACCGTGGAGGTCGTAGCAAAGGTGAGGGTAGTAGTTCTAGCCAAGGTTTTGGCTGGGGTAGAAATGGAAATCGGGGTCGAAGCCAGTCGGAGCAGGTTCTTTGGTAGATCTTCACAGTCAGTTAACCAAGATGTCGAGCAGCAGAAAGCAAGCAGCCAGTACCAGCCTAGCCATTTTCCTTCTTAACAGCCTCACTCACAACCACGTCAGTTCCACCAGCATTCTTTTTCTGGACCCATGCAGTCACAGGATCACAGAAACCAGAGTGGTCGAGTTTACAATTTGACAACGTCATTTACGCAAGAGGATCACACGGTGATGGAAGGTAGCCTTATCCTCTCTACTACTGGTGTTAGGGTTATTTTCGATTTTGGTGCATTTCATTCTTTCATATCATCAACATGTGTATTCAGTTTGGGTTTGAAACCTAAGAGACTTGTCTCGTCTATTATTTCTCTACACAACGATTGCCATATGGAGGATGATTTTTTTCTTATGGATATGGGCTACTATGATTTGATTTTGGGTATGGATTAGTTGTCAAAATATCGTGCCATCATAGATTGTTATGCTAAGAAGGTGACCGATTATCATTAGAACGAGACCCTCGTGTTTTATGGAGAAAGGTGACCGATTAGCATAGTCTCTGATGAGTCTCCCAAGTTATCTCCTATTTTTATACCCGTTATTAATGAGTTTCTCGATGTCTTTCCTGATGAATTGTCGGGTTTATCACCCCACCGCGAGGTTAATTTCTTTATAGATCTTGCTCCAGGGGCTGAACTAGTTTCTATAGCTCCTTATCGCATGACTTTTGCCGAGCTAAAGGAATTACGTACACAGTTAGATGATCTTTTAGCCAAGGAGTTCATTCGTCCCAGTACCTCTCCATAGGGGGCCTCCGTTTTATTTGCCAAGAAGGCATATGGTTCTTTTCGTATGTGTGTTGACTATCATCAACTGAATCGTCTTACCATCAAGAACAAGTACCCACTTCCACGCATTGACGACCTGTTCGACCAGTTACAAGGTGCATCCTTTTTCTCAAAGATTGATCTTCAGTCTGGTTATCATCAGTTGAGGGTCAGAGGGGAAGATATTCCTAAAACCTCTTTTCATACTTGTTATGGGCATTTTGAATTCTTGGTTATGCCATTTGGGTTAACCAATGCTCGGGCAACTTTTATGGACTTGATGCAGAGAATCTTCTGGCCGTATCTCGGTCAATTTGTTATGGTTTTCGTTGACGACATCCTTATATATTCACGCTCTAAGATAGAACACATTAACCATCTTAGAGTAGCACTGAAATTGCTTTATGAGCACTAGATATATGCTAAGTTCTCCAAATGTGATTTTTGGCAGCAGGAAGTGAAGTTCTCGGGCCATATTGTTAATAGATTCGGAGTTTCTGTTGATTCGGCTAAGGTTGAAGCTGTGTCGAGTTGGAAGCAACCTACTAGTGTTACCGAAATTCGAAGTTTCCTTGGACTAGTAGGTTATTATCACCATTTCATCCAAGATTTTTCAAAGTTTGCCTCTTCTCTTACTAGTCTTACTCAAAAAGGAGTTCCGTTCATTTGGGATGAAGATTGTGAATATGCTTTTAATGAGATTAAGTGTCATCTTATATCCGCTCTTGTACTCGCTTTGCCACAAAGGGACTTAGGTTATGTCATTTACTGCGATGCATCTCATTTGGGATTAGGTTGTGTGCTCATGCAGTTAAACCACGTCATTGTTTATGCATCAAGACAACTTAAGATTCACGAAAAGAATTATCCGACGCATGACCTAGAATTGGCAGCAGTAGTGTTCGCTTTGAAGATCTGGCGACACTATTTATATGGCGAGACATTCGAAATCTTTTCTGATCAAAAAGCTTAAAATACATCTTCACTCAGAAAGATTTGAATCTGGGACAACGTCGATGGATGGAATACTTGGAAGACTATAATTTCACTCTATAGTACCACCCGGGAAAGGCTAATGTGGTGGCAGATGCTTTGAGTAGAAAGTCTCAAGGCTTAATTTCCGCTTTGAGGTGCCGTGAATGGAGACTCCACCAAAAGTTGCAAAAGTATGACTTGGTAGTGCATCGGAGAGATAACATGGCATTCTTGTGATGTGATCCGGCCTAGCTCCAATTTCTATTCAATCGTGGTGGTTCATGGCATTCCAAATGATGATCCACACATGATGGCAAGCAAGGATAGAGCATGGAAATTCAAAAGGAATTCCATATAATTTCATATGCTTGATGCAATAAGCTTGGCTGATAATTATGCATTCCAAGGAGTTCTTAAAGATTGGGCATTGTAGTTTAAGAGGAAGAAAGCCCGAAGTTAAAAGGTGAAGAAATCAGAAGGAGTGTTTGCCTAAAGCGTGGGCACGCCAAAGCTGGGAACTGTGACCAAAAGGCAGAAGTACTATTTTGATAAGGCGCGGGCACGCCTTAAAGTCCGAAATTCAGCCTTATTTTTCTAGCGTGTTCTTACGACCAGCTATCGAAGAATTTAATTAGTTTTACTATTATTTTGGAAGCTTCTTTATTTCTTAAATAGTCCTTTTATTTTAATTAGGAGATAATATTTAGTTTGTTTCCTTTTATTAGGATTCCTATTTTTAATAGGAGTTAGTTTCCTTATTGTTTTATGATTCTATTGTTTTGTTTACTCCTATTTAAAGGAGGCACAATATTGTTTTATAAATGAAGTTAAGTTATGAATATAATTACGATTGGAGAGTTTTCTCTTTGTGTTCTTTAAGAAGATGTTGAGCATGTTGAATTGATTAATTCACGTGTTTCTTGACTTATCAGTCTAGCAGCCACACTAAATTGTGGCGTCGTTCACTATACCGAGGTTCGTTCTTCTTTAAGCATTGGGTTTAGGTTCCATTATCCATCTATTCGTCCTATTCCAAGGTTCTAGTCTCTTTATAGACTACGGGTCAAGGATTCACAAATGACCTGGTTAGGAGTACGATCCGGGATCGCGTCATTGGTATCAGAGGGAACTTCTACTCCAGGTTATCTATCTTTTATTTTTTTGTTATTTCAATTCTATAGCCCTAGTCTTTGATTCTGTGAATTGGGATTCCGTATCTTTGATTTAGGGTTTGTTAAAAAAAAAAAAAAAAGTGAACAGTGCTGCGTGAATAGTGATTTCGTGAACAACCAAAAAAAAGAACAATGTGATGAACAGTGCAGTGAACAGTGTTTTCTGGTATGAACAGTAATCGCGTGAACAGTGATTTCTGAAAAAAAAAATCCTTGAAACCCTAGAATTGAATCATTCATTGTTTGGGTTTTGATATTGCGGTGCCATTGCTCATAATAGAAGTCAAATTCCATGAACCCTAAAAATTGTTTGTTTTATTAATATTAGGGTTTAAAGCGCTGCGAATTGATTTGCTTTGAGATTGAAAATTGTGAACTCTTGAAAGTTAGGAATTCGAAACCCTAGATTATTCATTGATACTTATTGTTGGGTTTTATCTTGTGATTTTGATTCATATAATTCTGTTTGGTTGGGAAATCTAGAAAACCCTAGGAAAAAATTGATTGCTATACTCGTAGGGTTTGATATTCATTGGTGTTTTGTTTGAAACTCTGCTATAATTGTTCTAGCAATTTTAGAAATTTGTTTGGCTCATTAATATTGCTAGAATTTGGTTTCTTGATTCCTTAGTATACATTGTGAAGGCACTCAGTCTAATTGTTGGGTGTGCGATTGGTTGTTGGGGACTTGTGACAAATTCATATTGTTCAACTTGTTTAAAAGAGTTCCAAAGAGAAATTATGAGGTTATTAATATTTTGTGTGCTAAACACGAGCGCTAAAATTAGAATGACATCTTTTGAGTGAAACACGTAAGGGAGTGCTGTGAGGAAATTTTATTTCTTTATTTGTAATAATCCTTGTTTTGGCAGCGATAATGTCTTGTTTTAATTTTGAGCAAAGTTGGCGTGATGAGGAGTTTAAAAGGGATAGCACACGAGTAAGAAATCTAGAAATTAAAAAGCACAGGCGGTTAATTGAAACTCCTAACAGGGGAAGGAGAAAACAAAATTTGAGTAGTTTCGAAACGAAAAAGTCTTCCATGTTTGAGGATGAAGATTGCCGTAGGATTGTGGAAATGGTTTCCACAGCCTCTGAGCAAGCTAAGAGGAGGGGCAAATCATTGCCTAACCAAATACCGAATGAAGTTAAATCCAAACCACCCGTGGAGAGTACAGCTTCCATTGAGCCTATGTCATCATTGAAGGTCATCGAAACTAACCAGTTGGAAGAAATTGTGGAACAAGCCGTAGAAGGTGAATTGCTAGCTGAATGCCGTGACCCAAGTGTGCGAGCGAATGTATTTCAAACTAGATGCCTCGTGCAAGAGAAGGTGTGTAGTTTGATAATTTATGGGGGAGTTTACACAAACTTTGCTAGCGCAATAATGATTGAGAAGTTGAATCTGCCTACATTCAAGCACTCGTGTCCTTATAAGTTGCAATGGCTAAGTGATAATGGAGTGATAAGGGTGAATAAGCAAGTTCTTATTTCTCTTAGCATTGGGAAGTAGAAGGATGAAGTTTTATGCGATGTAGTTCCAATGCAAGCCGGTCACATGATTTTGGGTCGACAATGGCAGCTTGATAGGCAAGTCAATTATAACGGCGTTTCCAATAAATACTCTTTCAAGATAAATGAGAAAACCATTACTCTTGTTCCATTGCTGCCAAAGCAAGGTCATGAAGATCAAATGAAGTTACAAAAGGAGAGTGATCAAAAGAGAGAAAGTGAGCAAAAGAAAGAGTGTAGTGAGCAAAAGAAAAAGAGTGGTGAAGAAAAGAAAGAGAGTATATAGAGAAAAAGAATAGAGAATGAGGTCTCAGGCGAGTGCAAAGAAAATGATTGTGAGAAAAAAGAAACTCAAGTAGTAGTCATTGAGAGGCAGCTTGAAAGAAAAATAAAAGAGAGTGATGAAAAAAGAGAGGCCGAGCTAAAAGAGAGAGAAAAGGAAATTTTAGTGGTCTCTAATGAGAATGAGTCTGAGGAGAGACAAAAGAATTGTTATGCAAAAATGAGTGGGGAGGTATTTTTAAATACTAACAAATTTAAGCCGAATTTGCATATTTCTATTTTGTCTTCATTGCAGGAAATGGTTGACCAAAGCCAAGGGCAAGTGGAGTTAGAACATGGCGAGCAAGTTCTAAGGCAATGTTTTGGTGAGTTTTCTAAGTTGGAGTTGGTAAGTTGTTCTCCAAAGAAATTACTTGGATTTAAAACAAAACATGGATTGTTTGAATGGGTAACTAATTCTTTGATTTTGAATAATGCTTTAATGAATTTAAAGAATCAAGTTTTGAATCCATTGTGGGGAAAAATTGTTTTGAAGGGTTTCGATCATTGGAATTTCACATTGCCATGTTGTAATAATAAATTGAATTGTTGCTTATTGATTGGTTTGAATGATCAATTGATTATGGTGAGTTTTGAAGCACTAACTGTTAACCTCAGAAAGTGCACTTTTGGCATGGATGAGATTGTGTCCGCATGTTCTATTTTGAGGGTTGTAGGTAAGCAGGTTGTAGCGGAGGAATTGAATAACATGGCAGCCATAGAGAGTGAAAGGAATATGGAGATTATTTGCGGAGAAGAGCAAGGGTTTGCAAAGACAGCCATAGAAGCAAGGAAGATAACTGAAAAGGGAATAAAGGCACTTCAATGCCTCGACCTAATCAATTTGGTAAATGGAATACAGTCCTTAAGGCATGAGTTTTGTGAGTTTTCTAAATTTGATTCAAAAGACTGTCTTATAAAGGAATGGTTGTTTCCAAAGCATGAGTTTGCCAAAATTGACTTTAAAGATGTTTTCCAAAAGAGTTGTTGGGTTTCAAAAAAAAAAGTGATACTTGTGTGTATTCCAAAAAGGCTCTTGGGTTTCGAAACAAAATATGGATTATTTGTGGGGTTAGTTGCATCGTTTGGTTTGACTAATACATCCATGAGATTGTTACGTTATGTTTTGAGGCCAACCATAAGATTTATTATTATCCATTGTGAGGATGCACTATTTTACTACAAGCGGTTGAATGAACATGCATTACATTTGAGGGTTGTTTTAAGTGTATTGCATGTAAGGAAATTATTTGATAACTTAACAAGGTGTACTATTTGCACGAAAAAGTTTGTGTTTGTTTGCTTTGTTATGAGTGCAATAGGTATACAGGTGTTGGAAAGCATTGGAATGAAGAATAATATTCGTGAGCAAAGTCAAGAGGTTCGAATTCAAAGGCATGAGCCTCGAGAAAAAGCTATTGATGAGAATAAGTTCTTTATAGAGCTAAGAGATAATGTTCGAGCTGAGTTGAAGATTGACTTCATTGGAGTGGATCACTTTGATGTCCATCCAAACTTTCTATTGATAGAATTCTTCAACAAGTTGCGGAGGATCGGATTGCAGCATGATTTAAACTTCGAGGGGTTTTGCTTTACAAGGATAATCAAGCGTCGAAGATATTCAAATAATTTATTTTCATGGCAAGGTAGATTCGAGCTGTTTCAATTTGACTTGAGAATGAAGTGTGAAAAGTATTCGAAGTACTTGTTCTATTGGCATGGGGGATTCCAAGTTCCAAAGCTGCGTTTGAATGTCGAAGTTGTTAAAGATTGGTTGAACCGAGGGATGGGTAGGCCAGATTCGAGGACGAATCTTCTTGAAGAGGAGGGGTATGATGTGATCCGGCCTAGCTCCAGTTTCTATTCAATCATGGTGGTTCATGGCATTCCAAATGATGATCCACACATGATGGCAAGCAACGATAGAGCATGGAAATTCAAAAGGAATTCCATATAATTTAATATGCTTGATGCAATAAGCTTGAATGATAATTATGCATTCCAAGGAGTTCTTAAAGATTGGGCATTGTAGTTTAAGAGGAAGAAAGCCCGAAGTTAAAAGGTGAAGAAATCAGAAGAAGTGTTTGCCTAAAGCGTGGGCACGCCAAAGCTGGGAATTGTGACCAAAAGGCAGAATTACTATTTTGATAAGGCGCGGGCACGCCTTAAAGTCCGAAATTCGGCAGAAGTACTATTTTGATAAGGCGCGGGCACGCCTTAAAGTCCGAAATTCAGCCTTATTTTTCTAGCGTGTTCTTACGACCAGCTATCGAAGAATTTAATTAGTTTTACTATTATTTTGGAAGCTTCTTTATTTCTTAAATAGGCCTTTTATTTTAATTAGGAGATAATATTTAGTTTGTTTCCTTTTATTAGGATTCCTATTTTTAATAGGAGTTAGTTTCCTTATTGTTTTAGGATTCTATTGTTTTGTTTACTCCTATTTAAAGGAGGCACAATATTGTTTTATAAATGAAGTTAAGTTATGAATATAATTACGATTGGAGAGTTTTCTCTTTGTGTTCTTTAAGAAGATGTTGAGCATGTTGAATTGATTAATTCACGTGTTTCTTGACTTATCAGTCTAGCATCCACACTAGATTGTGACGTCGTTCACTATACCGAGGTTCGCGCTTCTTTAAGCGTTGGGTTTAGGTTCCATTATCCATCTATTCGTCCTATTCCAAGGTTCTAGTCTCTTTATAGACTACGGGTCAAGGATTCACAAACGACCTGGTTAGGAGTACGATCCGGGATCGCGTCATCTTCTCTACAATTATTGCCAAGCCAATAATGGTGAGTCGGATGATTGAAAGCCAGGGGCAAGATGAAGATCTAGTGTGGTGCTGTAACCGGATATTATCTGGCGAGTACATTGATGACATCAACATTGGGCACAATAGTGGCATAAGATATAAAAGGGAAGTTAGTAGTACCCCAGTACAATGTAGAGTTACAGCAAGCTATGTTAGCCGAGGCCAATGATTCAGAATTTTCGATTCATCCAGGAGGAACCAAGATGTACCATGACTTGAAGAGAATGTATTGGTGGTCAGGAATAAAGAAGGATGTGGCAAACTTCGTGACAAAGTGCCTCTCTTGTCAAAGATCAAGATCGAACATCAGAAACCCTCAGATCAATTACAACCTTTGCCAATACCAGAATGGAAATGGGAGAATATCACTGTGGATTTTCCTATGGGTTTATCAAGAACCCATTTTAAGAACGATGTAGTTGTGAGAATCCGCAAATGCGACCCCCCGGGTCTCATTCCCGTCCTTGGGCGTCCGAAACGTCGGAAAGGATTCCGTCGCTCCATTTGCTTCTATTAGTGTGTTGATAATTCATATTGAGTGTCCCTCTATCCTATTTCTAGATGTAAGAGGGTTTATTCAGAGTTGCAGTATGTTTTACGAGAAAACGGACAAAATAGTTATGCAAGAGAAAAGGCTACAGATAAGCCTTTTCTTTACACGTTTGTCTACGAAACCAGGATTCTATAGGGTTCGGGAACTATATTACGGTTTGGGAAGGTGTTAAGCACCCATTCCGCCCTTTCGGTCTCTAGTGGTCTTATATGTTTATTTTATGTTGAAAAACTTGGATGCTTTTATTGACAGTTTACTACTTTTCGAATGAAAACCCTAATTTCTGGGAAAAACGGGAAAGGGATAAAAACCTTTGTGTTCCGAGATCCGATGTTTTTGTTATTGAAAGATGTAAATATAAATGACAAAACCTTTTATTTTGAAAGAGTGTCCCGTATTATTTCCTCAGATAATGACGGTTTTCTCGTGTTGTGATTACTTTTTGTAAAAGTTCGGATTTTGTATTGGGACTAATTTAATATGGAATCAGAACTCTTTGAGGAGAGTTTGGTCAGACACATCGCAGTCTATAGAGAAGACATGATATATTGCTTTCGATTCCTAGATAAGTCTTATCAGTCCGGGTTTGAAAACAGAATTTTATCCAGATGATAATGTACTTACTCTTCTGGTTTTGCAAATGGTTTTATCAGGGTCTTTTGTTTTGAGAGCGGTAGACTATTTGTAACTTGGCAATAAGTTTCTTCAAATAAAACGTGGACAAAACAACAGAAATAAAACAAGTACACAGATATTTAATGTTAAATACTAGAAGAGACTTTGTTTACCTTCCCGACGAGAATAATAATAAGAAAGAAAATATAATACTGCAGAGAGATCTCCGGCGATAATAATCTTCTCCATCTTCAGATATTTCCGAGAATGCGATTCCCGAGACTGGACACGTCGAGTGTCGAGAATAGATTCAATAATTCTTCAAAAATAAGATGATATTCGAAAATGCTTGACGAAAGACTAGAAAATCAGATCATAAACCCATAATCCTTCCATCTAAGTTCCTCTCCTTGCTCCCTTGTTGCTATCCTTAATCCTTTGGAGGTGTTGGCCTATTTATAGTGCTAGAAAAGGTGTTTGTCGCGCGACATGTCCCCCAAAAAGGGGTATGTCGCGCGACAATGTGGGTATGTCGCGCGACATTCAACTCTAATGATGTTTTCGACCGACTGATGTGTCAGAAAGTGAATGGTGGAGTGTTTGTCGCGTGACATGTCCCTATAAAGGGCATTTATCGTGCGACATACTTGTCTGTCATGCGACATTTGCCTTAAAAACAGGTTTGTTTGGCCAACAAAACCCTTTCAGGGCAGTTTCGGGAGTTCGAATGGGTCCCGGACTCCAAAAACAGCAGTTCTCGAAGGTCATTAGAGTTCTTGGGGGGGGGGGGGTCACGGATCGGGGTATCTACAGACCCTCTCGACTCAAGTTTCTTGCTTGCAAGGAATTGAGGCGACTGGAAGAGACCATGATCCATGGCTCCCGCAAGAGCTCTAAAGAAGTGTGTGTATACAAAAGGTTCTCTTGAGTGCCTCCGGAGAGGGCTTTGTGTTTGGTTTTGCCTCCATAGAGGGCTTTTGTTACCTCATTGCCTCTTTCGAGGGCTTTCATTTGTTCCACTCGCCTCAAATGGGAGGACTACCATTTGTTCCACTTTGCGCCTCAGGTGGGAGGACTACTATTGCTCCACTGTGCCTCTCTGGGAAGGCTTCGCCTCAGGTGGGAGGACTACCATTGATCCACTTTGCGCCTCAGGTGGGAGGACTACCATTGATCCACTTTGCGCCTCAGGTGGGAGGACTACCATTGCTCCACTAACCTCAGATGGGAGGACTACCATTGTTCCACTAGCCTCAGGTGGGAGGACTACCATTGATCCACTTTGCGCCTCAGGTGGGAGGACTACCATTGCTCCACTAGCCTCAGATGGGAGGACTACCATTGTTCCACTAGCCTCAGGTGGGAGTAAAACCATTGATCTACTTTGCGCCTCAGGTGGGAGGACAACCATTGCTCCACTAGCCTCAGATGGGAGGACTACCATTGTTCCACGCGCCTCAGGTGGGAGGACTACCATTGCTCCACTAGCCTCAGATGGGAGGACTACCATTGTTCCACTAGCCTTAGGTGGGAGGACTACCATTGATCCACTTTGCGCCTTAGGTGGGAGGACTACTATTGATCCACTTTGTGCCTCAGGTCGGAGGACTACCATTGCTTCACTAGCCTGAGATGGGAGGACTACCATTGATCCATTTTTGTGCCTCAGGTGGGAGGACTACCATTGCTCCACTGTACCTCTCTGGGAGGGCTTCGCCTCAGGTGGGAGGACTACTATTGCTCCACTTTGCGCCTCAGGTGGGAGGACTACCATTGCTCCCCTGTGCTTCTCTGTAAGAAGAAAGAAAATTACCTCTGGGAGGGCTTTCGTGAGTAATTTCTGCCTCTGGCGAGGGCTTGTGTTTGTGATTTGCCTCCGGCGAGGGCTTGTGTTGGTGGTTTGCCTCCAGAGAGGGCTTGTGCTGGTGGTTTGCCTCCGACGAGGGCTTGTGTTGGTGATTTGCCTCTGGCGAGGGCTTGTGTTTGGTTGTCTCTCTTAGACTGCTAGAGTGAGAAAAAGAAAATTTTGCGAAGGTGAAAAGAGCTTCTCGGGGTCTGATCTTTATCCGGATGTCCATTTTCCTGTATCTTTCTGGACTTTACTCTCATGTTTTTCTTGAGTGAAGATACTTCTTTCATAAGGTAGTTTTCGGATTTCTTTTGCTTTCCGCAGAGTGATGGTCCGAGGTTTTTCCAAACCATCTCTTCTGTATCGTGCTGAAAAGAAAAATTTGTTTGAAAGTTCAATCTCTGATCTCTGTTCTCTTCTTAGTTTTCTCTTTTGGTGGGCCCACATCGTATTATGTTTTTCGATGCCCTTATTTCTCCCTCTTTTGGGAAAGACTTTTCCTGGCCTTTTCTGTTTTTGACCAGGAGTCTTTTCATCCCTTTGTCGTGATCAGGAGCCTTACTCACCCAAAACGAAGCCTTGAGCCGATTTTGTCCTAGCTGTCACTTTTGGTGTTGCTCTCCCTGTCACTTTGCATTTTTGTTTCTCTCGCTCGCTTTGGGCGCTCATGCGAGTTCTCTCTTTTCTACTCATTCAATTTTTCCTATTCCCGTCTTATTTTGATATCCTGCTTTTTCTCATTGATGGTCTCGGTCCTTCCTGGGAGATCAGAGACTACTTTAACCGTTCGCATTTTCGGAGAGATGATTTGGAAGTCTTTCCCTCGAATTTTCATTTTTTAGCAATTTTTTCGAAAACTGCTTCTCTGAAGTACCCCTGCAAGAGATAAAATGAGACAAAGGTCAAAAAATCAGGGGAGGGAGGTGATTGTCGCGCGACACCTCGGAAGTGGGCTCTTTGTCGCGAGAGAATGACTCTGTTTGTCGCGCGACATATTGTTCCACTATATAAGCCCCCTGCTAAGCTCTTTCCACCTCATTCTCTCCTTTCTCTTTCTCTCTCTAGCTCTTTTTCTCTCCTCTCGCAAGCGCGGAAGCCCTGCCGCATTTCTGACTTTTCGGACTTTTCTTGTATTCTACTCGCACTCAGATGGATCTTGCACAGCCAGATCGATTAGAGGGTGACTAGGAGGAGGTCACCTTTACCGACGCTTAGGGCGTTCTCCGGTGCAGCCCTCACCATGATGACTGGGAGGACCTGGATTGGTACGGTGAGGATGGGGTGGACCGCGGTTGGGCGGTGGTCGACCGAGATGTGACCCGGGCTGCTCCAGTTCCGGACGTTCCTTGGCACTTGATGGAGCCCGTTTCTCACGAGATCCGTCGACGGTCTTTGGTACGTCTCCTTGTCGTGTATTTATCTGTTATATTATTTCTATCGTTTCCTGCATGTATTTTAAACAATGTTAGTATGCATGTCTGCCTAGAAATAATGTCCGATTTAGTGAACACATACTTTTACTTGTGATACCCTTTAGGTTTGGAAAATTACATAATTTATCCTTATAACCCTATAACTCTAATAATTACACCAAAGTACCCTCAGGTTTGGAAAATTACATAATTTACCCTTATGGCCCTATATCTCTCATAATTACACCAAAGTACCCTCAGGTTTTGGAAAATTGCATAATTTACCCTTATAATTCTATAACTCTCATAATTACACCAAAGTACCCTCAGGTTTTGGAAAATTACATAATTTACCATTATCACCCTATAACTCTCATAATTACACCAAAGTACCCTCAGGTTTGGAAAATTACATAATTTGCCCTTATCACCCTATATCTCTCATAATTACACCAAAGTACCCTCTGGTTTTGGAAAATTACATAATTTACCCCTATAACTCTCATAATTACACCAAAGTACCCTCAGGTTTAAAAAATTACATAATTTGCCCTTATAACCCTATAACTCTCATAATTACACCAAAGTACCCTCAAGTTTAGAAAATTACATAATTTGCCCTTATAACCCTATAACTCTCATAATTACACCAAAGTACCCTCAGGTTACATTATTTTCCCTTATAACCCTATAATTCTCACAATTACACCAAAGTACCCTCAGGTTACATAATTTTCCCTTATAACCTTATAACTCTCATAATTACACGAAAGTACCCTCAGGTTTAAAAAATTACATTCTCATAATTACACCAAAATACCCTCAGGTTGTGAAAAATTACATAATTTACCCTTATAACCCTATAACTCTCATAATAACACCAAAATACCCTCAGGTTTGGAAAATTACATAATTTGCTCTTATAACCCTATAACTCTCATAATTACACCAAAGTACCCTCAGGTTACATTATTTTCCCTTATAACCCTATAACTCTCATAATTACACCAAAGTACCCTCAGGTTACATAATTTTCCCTTATAACCCTATAACTCTCATAATTACCCCAAAGTACCCTCAGGTTTGAACAATTACATTCTCATAATTACACCAAAATACCCTCAAGTTTTGAAAAATTACATAATTTACCCTTATAACCCTATAACTCTCATAATAACACCAAAATACCCTCAGGTTTGGAAAATTACATAATTTACCCTTATCACCCTATAACTATCATAATTACGCAAAAGTACCCTCAGGTTTAGAAAATTACGTAACTTTCCCTTATGACCCTATAACTCTCATAATTACAACAAAGTATCCTCAGATTTGGAAAATTACACAATTTACCATTATCACCCTATATCTCTCATAATTACACCAAAGTACCCTCAGGTTTGGAAAATTACATAATTTACCCTTATAACCCCATAACTCTCATAATTACACCAAAGTACCCTCAGGTTTGGAAAATTACATAATTTACCCTTATCACCCTATATCTCTCATAATTACACCAAAGTACCCTCAGGTTTGGAAAATTACATAATTTACCCTTATCACCCTATATCTCTCATAATTACACCAAAGTACCCTCAGGTTTGAAAAATTACATAATTTACCCTTATCACCATATATCTGTCATAATTACACCAAAATACCCTCAAGTTACTTGTATTGATCTCCGTTTTGTTCGCAGTGGGTCTGCCGAGGTTGGGGTTCTCCCATTGCTATTTTCTTAGAGTGGCGACAGGCACCGGCCCCTGTCCTGGAGTTGCTCCTTGCGACTCCATTTGGTTCCCTACTTGACGCCCTCCCGGAGCGGGTATCTAGTGCGGCAGTTTTAGTGTCGGCACTGGCCTCCCATTGGTGGGATACTACTCATACCTTCCATTGGAGTTGCGGGAAGATGACGATGACTCCCCTCGATTTCTCCGCTTTGATCGAGATTCCTTCAGGGGGTCCCTATACAGATCGATGTCCCCTTGCGTCTGACGGCAGAGGGCATTGTTGGTGCACTAGGATGGTTCCCGGAGCGACGGAGTTCTGGTGATACGATTCCTCGAGCTGTCTTGGTTACGCGGCTAGCCACAGAGAGAGCTCGATTAGTTGCTTCGGGGGTGCCGATGACCCGTCAGGAGGCGCGCCAGTATGCCCTCGTCCTCCTTTTACTGACGCTCCATGATCTGTTCGAGGCCCGTGGGGGGGACACGGACCATCTTTGGTGGCTGCCCTACCTTCGGGACTTCAGTATTATGTTTGATTACGACTGGGGAAGCTTCATTCTTGCAGTCCTACATGATGCTATATACCAGGTTTCTCGCCATTTAGCCCTGAACCTCAAGGGCTTCTCATTGCTGTGGGAGGTACATACTTTTGTCCTTTTATCTTTGCTTCAGTCCTTTGCATATTACCTGTTGATTATTGCTGATATTCATTATATTTCTTCTTCAGAGTTGGTTCGTGGCGTATACCCTTCTGGGGCGTGCGCAAGTGGATCTCCTCGTCGAGAACGAGGATCAGTTTCCTTTTCTCCGCCGATTCATTGCGGGGAACTACAGGGCTCCCTATGTGATGGAGACATAAATACAGGATCGTTTGATATTGCGTATAGATTGAACAAAAAAAACTTATGCTAAAACCCTATAAGAATAAAGGGATTTCACCTTTGTGGATCATGTAGAGGATCCATATGAGGAGACTAGGGTTTGAAAGCATCAGATTGCAATTTGGTCAGATTTTTTTTTATTCTCGCTGGGCTGCGAAAATTAAATTTTTTCGCGACCGAAACGACTTCTGATCGTCCTGATTTTTTGCGTTGTAGTAGTAACTTTGCGTTCCGAACCACATATCCAAAAATTAGCCCGATCCAACGGTGGGATCAAAAGTTACGATTGATTTACGACTGCTGTGCCGAAAAACCTAAAGATCTTCTATTGTATTCCTTCCGCCATCAAATCTTGCACCGAGTGTGGGCTACGGTATCACCAAGATTTTCTCCCCTCTCCATAGAACAAACCCTAACTCATGAGAATTATTGTTATTATGAGAAGAGATTAGGCCGGCGTATATATAAGGCTACGATAGGGACCTTAAGGAGAAATAAGTGTTTGGGCTTCCTATGGAAAGTTGGAATCCTAATTCCACTATGAATTAGTTCCTTCCATAAATTATAATTCACACCACTAAAGAATTATAATTGCACTCCCTCCTTATCTCAAAATTATATTTCGAGCTCCTTATTATTAAATACTTATTATTCTCCCCACGTTAAGATTACAGATAACCGTCATTTAAATTAAATTACTGACAATTATATTTAAATGACTTCTTAATCCTTAAGCCTACCACTTAACTTATTTGACATGTCGGATTAACATAATCCACCTGCAGGGTTTGACATGATCAAAACTTATAAGCTTCTCAAGGGGCTATCATCAATCCCTATACCGAGACATGGATTCCATCAATAATTAATATTCATCATACATATAGTGTCGTCATCCAAATCACGAAGATTATTGATCCATAAATGAATCTCACTCATATTGAGTCAAAACAACAAACACTGCATATATATGTCTATTAATTATTTCAAGATTAAGAGCATAAGTAATCATAATAACCATGGGATTTTAAATTGTTTTATATAGTTAGTATAAAAACAATTAACCCAAACTGGTCCTATTCAATACGCACAAAGTGTACTAGCACAACGAGTTAAAACTATACCGTTTTCTGTAGTTAAGATAAATTACTAAAACTTGTGCTACAATCCTACCGATGGGTGTCCAGTTCCATCTAAGACTGTGAACCATTAAACTTATATTCCACAAGAACCGATGATAAGATCTTCTGTGTGTAAGCTATACTCTACACACCAAATCATCTACTATATGGAATAAAAGACACACATGCACAATATTTAAATAAATAATATAATGCAACCATTGCCCATACAGATTCTCATTAAAATAGCAAAACCAAGTTTATAACATATCCAAACCAACAAGAAAATTATGGCTTTTAGTATATCACTCTAACACTATGTATACCGGACTCGGGAGACCGGAGCTGCTACCGTTCATGGCCTGTTGGAGGAGCAGGTAAATATCTTAGTATTCTTTCTTTTTAATAAACAATAAGATAGAATATAAATTATCGAAATAAAATCTTGTTCTCTTTTCAGATTGAGTGGGCCCCTTGGGGTGATCTGGGTCTCCATTTTGGATATGGTCGTGCTCTGACCACCTCGAGGACTAGGCGGCTTATCAGGGATGAGTACGGCCTTCACTTCTATTTGGGCGAGAGAGTCATTCGTCAGCATACACCGGCCCAGTAGCCTCGAGTTCCCCTGTTTCTGCCGGTTCTGATGAGGCGGACGGGTGAGATTGACCCTGTGATGGTGCACTCGTTGGTTGACGGGCTCGGTTTTCAGACGTTCACTGAGGAGGGAGATTATGCTGTCTTTATTGCCCGTTACTTGATGAGGGAGCGAAGGGGACTTAGGGACGGGTATTCTATGAGAGATACCGGGCGTTATGAGGCGATCCCAACTACATACGAGGGCAGACTCACTTGTTCAGGATGATCCCCGGTCATCTGCCACCTGTCCCTGATTAGAGGGACAATATTTTGGACTCTGATGATGATGACCCTGAGGGGGAGAGGGGTGTCCCTGCTGCTGCTGAGGGAGGCGATGATAGGCCTGAGGGCGGTGATGATAGGCCCGAGTGCGGTGAGGGAGGTGGGACAGCAGCGGCTCCAGAGCAACCGTCTTAGACTACACCTAGAGAGGAGCAGTATGCTGAGAGAGGGAGAGGTGTTTTTCCTAGCGGTCCTGGGAGCCTGCGGACTTTGGGGTCGATTATGAGCAGTTTAGGCGGACTCCTTCTGCTACTGCTGCTGTTTCTAGTGGCGTCCCGCCTCTGAAAGCGACGGCCGTTGTGGACCCTCCGGGTGTTCGTACTTATGCCACGCTGTCTCCTCTTTCGTCTGCTGCCATGGGTCCTCCGGTCAGATCTACAGGTCTTGGTGGCTCATCATCTCGTCCTCCTTTGTTCCCAATTCATGAGGAGGGTGGGTCTACTTCTGCTGCTATGCCGGCGAGTTCGTTCGTTCATCCGGTAGATCTGCCGACACTTTCTCGGGACTTCTCCTATGTCGGTGCCTGTTTACGTCGATATACGGTGCCCGAGTATCCTCTCCCTGAGGATACGTTCGACTACTTGGGTGGCCGTCCTGATGATGAGGCACGTGCTTTTCTTCCCTCAATATCCCTTCATATCCATGTTTATTTATTTTAACGGTGCTAATTTTTCTTTCTTTCCTTTTCAGCGGGTGAGCGTGCGTGTGGCGGATCTGAGGGCTTGGCATTCCCAGTACCTTTACAGCTGGAACCTGCTCCAGTACGTTGGTCGAGACCCCACGACATACATGCGTGACTATCAGTGGGCGATCGATATTTCCTTGCGGGCAGATGACCCTCTATCTCCCTCTCGTGCTCGGACAGAGTCTCAGAGGAGCAGTAGCCGGACCTCCATGCGGTCTAGGTCTTCGGTGATTCGCCCCACGGCACCGGTCTAGTCGACGGGGCCTTCTCAGGAAGCAACTCCCTCTACTTAGGGCATCCCAGAGGTCGATCCTACTCCGGAGGAAGAGTCTGGTGACAGTGGTAGCCTGTTTCGAAGCGCGCTAGGATAGATTAGTTTTGTTTTCCTGCATTTGGTTAGTTTAGACAGATATGTAGTTTTATTTTTAGATGTTTAGACAGAGATTTAGTTTCTTTGATAACTGTTCTTTTATCAGTTCTTAAGAAAAATCTTTATTTATGTCTGATGATGCGTTTTTTATCCCTTATTTGTGATGAAAAATAATAATTACATGAATCTATAATTTTAGGAGCCATACCTTGTAATGTGGCAGTAGTTAGGGTCCCTGCAAAAGAACAAAGTGAGCACAGTGTATGCAGAAGTTATACTTTTGGCAAAAATGACTCTTATGTGTAAAAATAGGGTGACATTAAAGGAGATTGTCGCGCGACAATCCCTCCTGGACATGGGTTTGTCGCGTGACAAACAGGCACATGATCCTCTTTTTTGCTATAAATACACCCATCTTCCTTCCTTCATCCCCACACCTTTTCCAAAATGTCTTCTTATCGCACAAGTTCTGATTTTTCTTATGTTGAAGCCTGAGATGCTCGGATATCTTCTGAAAATGGCTTAAACTTTGGTGTATTCTGTCCTTTAGTGGGTTGGTGCCATCGTCCTGTAGATTTTTCCTTTCTATTAGGTGCTTTGTATTTTTGGAGTCCTGGGGATCATCTTTTCCGTTTCAGGCTAGATGAGCTCTGCCCGACTTATGAAGACTTCTCCTGGCTGTTATGTTCTGATGTTCATCTCCTGATGGCTGTTCCCATAGAAGAAATCAGTCCTCGAGATATGCTGATTGCTCTGTTAGCCATTTCCCAAGCGGCTTGCGATGGTTTTATTACCGACGGACTCCTTTACCTCCATGAAATGGTGAGGTTCTTTCATCGTTACGAAGATAGAGCTTTTTATAGTGTGGGGCGTACTGCGACGGCCTTGATCTGTCTTGTTTCTGATATGCTACTAGTGACAGGCTCTTTCCATGTTGATCCGACTATTCTGAGTTTGATTTACCATGCTAGATATGGGGAATCTATAGTGCCTATCATTCTTGCAGAGACTTTGAATGGCCTAGATGACCTCAAAAGGGGAGCTTCACCCTTCTTCAGGGGAAGTCCACGCTAACTATACATGTGGCTATTGGAGCGTTTCTGATCAATGGGTTTCAATGGGGTTCGGCTTGACAACCCAACGTACTTCTTCCGTCGTCCCCTCTTTGGTGCCATGACCATGTCTTCCTCTGATTGGACGGTGTGGTTTTCAGAGAATTTTTGGGTTATTCGATGGAACATTCCTTGGTGGAAGCTGAGGGCGATAGTGCTTCGTACCGGGGTGCAGAATTATGTTCGGCTCCGTGGGCTCTGGTTCACTTCTTTTTATCTCCCAGGACGTCTTCTTCGGCAATTTAACGTCCCTCAAGGCATTCCCCTCAGCTTGAACAACTTCTCTTCTGAGTCTAAATTTCTGACCCAGCATGTTTCTTCATCGGTGGAGAGACTGTGGCGTGCTCGACTGACTCGTCAGTTCAACTATGCTCGTTTTGGTATTTCCAAGCCCCTCCGGGTTAACATCATCCGTTCTCGTTGGGGGTCTCTAGAAGAGGAGCTGATTGATGACCCCTTTCAAATGGAATGGTTTCGGTTCATGGATTCGGAGCCCACAGAGGAGAGTATTGTCTTTGCGTACCAAATCCTGGATGAGGCTCGAATCGACTTGGCTACTGAGGACCCTGCTTGGCCAACCCCTAAGGATTAGGTCTTTCTGTATGTTGTATCTTCTTTGTAACCTTTGGTGTTTTGAACCACCTTAATTAATAAACGAGGGACCTTTTTTACGAGAAATAGATTTTCTTACAATGTTTTAAACCCGGGCTGAAGTCACTTCTCAAGTTGCCTACGTTCCCCTTTGGATTTTTCAAAGACACAAGTTTGAGTTGGGGTTCAGGTTTACGTAGTTCTTATCCATACATACTGTATCTATTGGTAATGCTTCTTTAGTCGACCCATGTTGACTGGTGAATATAGTAATTGTTCGTCCAAATCAGTGAGTATAGTGGCACCACATGTATTAATCTTTTTGACGATGTATGGCCCTGTCCATTTCTGACCGAACTTTCCCCTTGGGTCTCTGGCTGGTTCTCGAATTTCTTTCAACACGATGTCGTTCTCATTGATGCCCCGAGTTTTTACTTTCTTGTTAAATGCTCGAGCGATTCTCTTTTGATACCCTTGGTGGTGATATGCGGCTTTCAATCTCTTCTCATCTAATAATGCTAGCTCGTCATAACGTGCCTGGACCCATTCCAGCTCATTAACTTGATTCTCTAACATTACTCTGAGGGAGGGGACCTCTAATTCAACAGGGAGGACTGCTTCCATCCCGTATGTAAGTGAAAATAGGGTTGCCCCGGTAGAGACCCTTTCAGTGGTGCGGTATCCCCACAATGCATATGGTAATTTTTCTGGCCAGTCTCGACAGGTGTCGGTCATCTTGCTCAGGATATTCTTCAGATTCTTGTTGGCGGCCTCAACTGCCCCATTGGTTTGTGGCCTGTATGGCAAAGACCTGTGTCGGGTAATACCCGTATTCCTCTATGACTGTATTAGCTTCCCCTTGGAAGTGGGTGTCGTTATCTGAGATGATCTCATGTGGGACCCCATACTGGCAGACAATATTCTGTTTGATGAATCGGGCAACTTTCTTGGCTTCAAGGGTCTGGAAAGACTCAGCTTCCACCCATTTGGTGAAGTAGTCGATGGCCACTAGTATGAATTCATGGCCGTTGCTGGCTTTGGGCGAAATCTTCCCAATGACGTCGATTCCCCAGGTTGCGAAAGGCCAGGGAGCAGTCATGTTGTACAACTCTTTCGGAGGAAGCTTCTGGGATTTAGCATAAATTTGGCACTTGTGACAACAACGTACGTGGTTAACGCAGTCGTTTTGCAGGGTAGACCAGAAATAACCTTGTCTAATGATTTTGCGGGCAAGTGTATGACCGCTCATATGAGGTCCGCAATCGCCCCCATGTATCTGATCCATCATTTTGATGGATTCTTCTTCGGTGAGACATTGAAGATGGGTCCCGTCGTAGTTTCTCTTATACAGCCTTCCGGCACAAAGGATGAACCCTGATGCTAACCTTCTGAGTGTGACCCGCATTTTCTTATCTGTTTGCTTGGGATACAGCTGATTTTTCAATAGGTTCCAGATGTCATAAAACCAAGTGGTTGGGTCCCCATCTTTTTCATTTTCTACCTTAAGGGTCATGCAGTGTGCTGGTCCAGATCTTCTTTGTATGGTAAGAGTTATTTCTTCCATCCCCTCCGGGATATCGATCATTGATGCCAGGGTTGCTAGTGCGTCAACAAAACTGTTTTATGATCTGGGGACATAGTAAAACTCCGAATGCTCAAATCTCCCTGCGGCATCCTCCAGTCGGGCGAGGTATGGTACTAACTTCTCATCTCTGACCTTCCATTCTTGTAGCACTTGGAGGATTACTAATGCCGAATCTCCGTACACTTGTATTCTACGTATACCCATTTGGAGTGCAATCTCTAATCCAATTATATAGGCTTCATACTCGGCCATATTATTGGTACAGGAAAAGTCCAGACGATATGATATCGGGGAGTGAGTTTGGTCTGGAGAGACTAACAGGATGCCTATTCCATTCCCGTTTCGGTTAGCGTCCCCGTTAAAGTATAATTTCCAATTCTTCATCGATCTTAACATTCATGATAGTTTCGTCTGGGAATTCGGCTTCTTCTAGCATGTCCCCCAATATTGGATTATGGGCTAGGTAATCAGCTATGATCTTGCCTTTGACTGCCTTCTGGGTCATGTAGGTGATGTCGAATTCGGAAAGCAAGAATAGCCACTTTGCCATACGGTTCGAGAGAGCTGGTTTCTCGAAGAGGTATTTCAACGGATCAACTCGTGATGCTAGGATGACTGGAACGACCAACATGTAGTGCCGTAATTTCTGTGTTACCCAGACGAGAGCGGTGCACGACTTCTCTAATGGCGTGTAGTTTATCTCGAATGGGGACAGTTTTTTGCTGATGTAGTAGATAGCCTGCTCTTTTCGGGTATCAATCATATGTTGGGATAGCATAGCTCCTGCAGCCAAATCCATGACCGTTAGGTATAAGATTAATGGCAGTCCGGTCTGTGGTGGGGCTAATACAAGGGGGTTGGAGAGATAGTCTTTGATTCTATCAAAAGCTTCCTAGCACTGATCGTCCCACTCTCCCGGTGAAGATTTCCTCAGGAGTTTGAAGATGGGCTCGCAAGTCTGAGTGAGCTGAGAGATGAACCTACTGATGTACTACAAATTACCCAAAAATCCCCGGACTTCTTTCTCGGTACGAGGCTCGGGCATTTCTCGGATAGCTCAAACCTTGGCAGGGTCTACCTCGATTCCTTTCTTACTGACAACATAGCCTAAGAGTTTTCCCTTGGTTACCCCGAATACACATTTCTGCGGATTGAGTCTCATCTGGTACTGGCAGACGCGGTCAAAAAAGGCTCATAAGGCTGGTACATGGCCTTCCCTTTCTTTTGACTTGATTATCATATCGTCCACATATACTTCTACTTCTTTGTGAATCATGTCGTGGAAGATAGCTGTAGCTGCCCTCTGATATGTTGCCCCGGCATTCTTTAGCCCGAATGGCATAACAGTGTAGCAGTATGTTCCTCATAGCGTGATAAATGCTATTTTCTCTTGGTGATCTGGGTGCATCTTGATCTGATTATACCCAGCAAAACCATCCACAAATGACTTCAAGGCATGGTTGGCAGTATTATATATTATTAAATCGATATTGGGTAATGGGAAATCGTCTTTTGGGCAAGCTTTATTGAGATCTCAGTAATCCACACACATGCGGACCATCCCATTTGCCTTTGGAACGGGCACAATGTTGGCTAACCATAAAGGGTACTCGATCACCCGCAAAAACCCTACACTTAGTTGTTTCATCACTTCTTTCTTTACTTTTAGGGACCATTCTGGCGTAAGCTTTCTCAATTTTTGCTTAACGGGTCTGAATTCTAGCTTGGTGTGTATCTCGTGCATGACTATCTGGCTGTTCAAACCTGGCATATCAGCGTAAGACCAGGCGAAGATATCCACGTACTCATTCAGAGTTTGTGTGAATTCTTCTCTTTCTGTCCCACTTAAACTTGCCCCAATACGGTCTTCTTTGCTTTCTTCTTCTGTTCCGAGGTTAATTATAAGGGTGTCCCCTTCCTCGCTCTGTATACGCTAACCCTCCCATTTAGGGTGTTCGTTTAGTCTTTCCAACTCCATATAAGCAATTACAGAATTAACATCAACATGATAACGCAAAATAGAGTCTTCTTCGATAATAACAGTGCTTAAATTTAGGAAAGACTCTTCCCTACCCTTTCCCTCACTCTTCTCTCTCACCCTTACAATTTCACTATTTCCCCCCTTTTTCTGGTAATCTGGATCAGCGTGTATCAAGTGTACAGGGTCGTTTCTTGGCTCGTCATCCCTTAGAGCCATGATGTCAAAGAGATCTCCAATCAAATCTTTTCCTTCATCTTCCTTGTCTTCATTTTCTTCTTTCGGCCCGATTGTCAACTTGGTAGAGAAGCAGTGCAAAATGCTTTCCTTGAGATAGAGGTCTTCTTCATAGAAGATTTCCCATCCTAGAAGGTTATCTCCATTGTTGTTTCTCCAAGGCTCCTGATACCCCAACTCTTCTCTTTCATGCCTCGTTACTGGTTCTGAGGCTTGAAGTAATTCGGGCTGTCCCATTCCCAGACTGGCTCCAGGTAAGTATTTCATCTTTCTCAGCATGTTCGTGATCTTGGTACTGAGACCGGGGATATTATCTGGGGGAAGATACTCGATTCTTTGGGTGGTGAGAGCTTGTACTTGAGGCTCGTAGGAAAAGCCCCCCAGCTGTATGCTTTGGCTCCCGATGCCCAAAACGGGTAATTCCAGATCTGCCAAGGTCCTCTCAGGATCTCCTTGGATGGTGATTACATATCCTTCGAATGGAATCGTGATCTTTTGGTGTAAGGAGGAGGGGAGTGCTACTATGTCATGTAGCCACGCTCTTCCCAACAGGAGGTTGAAACTGGAGGGAATGTCTATGATTTGGAACTCGGCTGGAAAGTTTTCGAGACCAACCATGAGATCAAGCTTTAGAGAACCCAGTACGGCTCGCCTAGTGTTGTCATAGGCTCTAACGGTCACAGCTGACGGAGAAAGCTCTGAGTCTAAGATAGCCAGACATTTGGCGGTCTTCAGGGGACAAACGTTTATAGTCGAGCCGTTGTCGACGAAGACTTGCGGCAGGATTTTCCCTCGAGTCCTGACAGTAATATGGATGGCTAGACTGTGTTTCTTTCCCAATGGAGATAAGTCTTCATCTAAAAATGACAAACTTCTTTGGACAATAAGTGACCCAATTATGTTTGGCAGTTGTTCGGGCGTAGAGTCTGGCGATATGACAGCCTCATCTAGGAGTTTGATGAAAGCGGTCCTGTGAGGTTTGGAGGCAACCAGGAGGCCCCAAATGGTGATGTGTGCCTGGGTCTTCTTCAACTGTTCCAATCCTCGATCATCTCCTATTTCCTTAAGAGGAAGTGATGTCCCGACATCCATCAGTGGTGGCTGATATACTCTTCCTGAACAGGTAATTTGGTGTATCCAAAGGGACGCTGGGTCTGATCCCTCTGAGACTTCCGATGATTCTAGTTCTGCTGACCAACTAAAAGTTTTGGGGGAGGTTTCTGTCATACAAATTGTCTTCTTGGGAAGGCCTCGGGGCTTCCATGGTTGTTTCTTCTTATCATGGGTCCATCCTATCCCAGATTTTTCGGGATTGGTTTTGATTGTAAGAGGTTGAGGGATCCCCTGGTTGGCTATTCCTAAACCCTGCCTGGGTAGGAAGTTCATCCTAGCCATCCATTGGTCTATTATCAGATTGGGGCCTGCTGCAATTTGATTCTTTCCTGGCAGCACAACGGGTAACTTGTAGGCAGGGTCATCTTGAATGAGCCCCACGGGATCAAAGCCTTCTTCATCAGCGGTCAATGCATTAATTCCCGCAGGGGGAGCATGGTTGGGAAGAGCATTGTTAGTAACATTGGCCCCGCCGGTGCGGGTATAGTACCAGCCTCGATTAGGTCTTGAATACGATGGCGTAGAGCCAAACAGCGTTCCGTGTCATGGCCTGTGGCCTGATGGTATGCGCAATTCTCATTCATTTTCCATGTGTTGGGAATAGGATTTGGTGGAGGACGTGGGTTGAGTGGAGTGATTAGTCTGGCCTTTCGAAGTAGTTCCAGGCTTTTGACTAGGGTAGTAGGAAGGGTACAGAAATTCCTCATTCTCTTGACTTTGGTGCTCGAAGAATCTCCTTGTGCGGGCCAATTTATCGGAGGTGCTTGTTGTGGCTGTTGAAATGAATTTTGTTGATATGGGTATGAGCTTAGTTGATTAACGGTTGGAGTGGCCGTCTTTCTCCCAGTGTATGAGGCTTTCTTGATGTCGATTTCTGTTTTCTTTGCCAACTTTTCTTCTACTTGTGACCCCATGCTTAACAAGGCTCTGAAGTGTGGGAACACATGCTTTCCCATGCAACTCAATACAGCCGGAGTGAAATTTTTCTGTATGATCTCCAACTGCTCTTCTTCATCGAGCCGTTTGGACATTTGGGAGGCCATCTCTCTCCAACGTGTGACGAAATCGCTGAAGCTTTCTTTCTCACCTTGCTTGGCCATTTCCAGGTGCTTGCGGGTAATTTCCAAATCTTCATTGGACCCGTATTTATTCATGAATTCCTTGACAATATCTCCCCAAGTCTTCGTGTGGTGTCTCTCCAGATCAAAAAATCATCTCAGGGCGGCCCCCGTGAGAGTCATGTGAAAGGCCTGAGCTAATTCTGGTTCTCCACAACCCGACAATTGCATGATCTGATGTAGGATTGAAGATGGGTTTTAGGGAGTGTGGTTCCTGTGAATTTGGTGATAGAAGGGAGCTTGAATCCCTGAGGTAGTCTTGCTTCCGAATAGAGGGAGAAGGCATTCATATCTGTGATCTCATCTGCCCCTTTTATTAAGGAAATCCCTCTTTGCAGAACCTTCATCTGTTCTTTCAGTTTCTTCATTTTTTCACTCTCTCTTTACACCTCATCGGGCTGTTTTCGAGCTATAACCGATTCTGCATACATTGTCCGAAGTCGGTTAATGTCTGGGTACTCATTAGGATGGGCTACTAGCGCCGGTGGTGGAATAGGCCTTGCGGGGACTTGTGGCCATGGCTGGTATTGGGGATCAAGGCCTTACTGAGGTTGCGGCCAGATGATGGGTGGCTCTTGTTGTTAGTAAGTGGGGCCTGAATCCAGGGCCTATTAATTCTGATTGTTGGGATTGGTCTGAACGGGACCAGCCATGACAGGGTCCGTTTGGGGTGGATTGGTCCTTGAACTGGGGGAAGTACTTGCGATGACTGCCCTTGATCTCGATTCGGTGGTAGTAGTTCAAACCCCGGTGGCGTGACCCGCCCGGCTGACAACTCTTCCACTCGAACTCGGGTACTCTGTTGCTCGTTCGTGAAGTTTGCTAGACTCATACTGACTGTTATTAGCAAACGAAACATCTCGGCTAAAGTTGGCTGAGCTGTGGTTGTCTCGGCCAGGCTATGATCTGTCTCTTGATTCTCGCATCCATCAACCATTGCGGGTGTGCCTGGTCCTACTAATCTTCCGGTGTGATCCCGACCAGCCCAACCTTCCAGACTGTCGTCGTATTATGGCTGTAGAACGAACCATGGGGCGAAGATGAAGGAAGACTATGATGTGACTCAATTTTTGCCAAAAGAACCACGGAGAAAGAAAAACAACGAAAACCAAGTTTCGGGTGTTTTATAAAGACATGTCAACAACAACTTGAGTGAATTCCCAGTGGGAGTTTAGGATAGGCAGCCAAGTGCTCCTTGGGTTATCCTACTTGTCCCGAATTTTGAAAAACTCATCTTTTGATTTTATGAAAATTGGGAATATCTCTCCTCTTGAGCTGCTTTTCATGGGAGATGTACCGGGAAAAGTCACAATGAGGTGATCTCGATGTAAATTTCTACGACAGAGGTTGGTCAGCCTCCGGCCGTACTTGCCAATATCTGGGGGAGATATACATGACAAGGCCCTATGTGGTAGAAATTCCTCACGGTTGATAAAAATATGAGAGTGTTCTATCTTTGACTCTTCCTATATGCAACGTAGGTGTAATGCAAGGTGAAGGCTTCAGGCTCTCTCCTATTTGGCAAGACCTTCTGATATACCCCAGGGGCGGGTACGTGCAAGAATCTTTTGATATACTTCCCGGGTACGTGAGTGTTCTCGTCACTCGATATACCTCGGGGGCGTACTTGGCCAAGGAGAGTGGAAGTAAATCCTTTCGATTTATGTTGGCCCAAGCAAGCCAACTCCCTACTCACTTATAATAATTCCGAGGGTTTGGGGTAAATTCACACTCGTAGAACCAATGCATGATTTGTGAAAGTGCGTGCAAAACAAGAATTTTCAAAAGATTTAATTGCAAATATCTTATCTTCGAGGTGTATTTTGAAAACGCCATTTTTATTAAAAATATTATTTCTTTACAATCAAATATAACAAAAAAGGGAAATCCTAAACATATGTCTATGTCAATGAATGGACTCTATTGCGCCTCTAGGTCAGGTCAACAATACAATCCAGGCGCCACGTCATGGGGCAAGTAGGGAAAGCGGTAAAAGCATGCATATCAACATATTTATAAAGCCTAGTTCTCTCGTCCCCAGCAGAGTCGCCACTGTGAGAATCCGCAAATGCGACCCCCCGGGTCTCATTCCCATCCTTGGGCGTCCGAAACGTCAGAAAGGATTCCGTCGCTCCATTTGCTTCTATTAGTGTGTTGATAATTCATATCGGGTGTCCCTCTATCCTATTTCTAGATGTAAGAGGGTTTATTCAAAGTCGCCAGTACATTTTACGAGAAAACGGACAAAATAGTTATGTAAGAGAAAAGGCTACATATAAGCCTTTTCTATACACGTTTGTCTACGAAACCAGGATTCTATAGGGTTCGGGAACTAAATTACGGTTTGGGAAGGTGTTAAGCACCCGTTCCGCCCTTTTGGTCTCTAGTGGTCTTATATGTTTATTTTATGTTGAAAAACTTGGATGCTTTTACTGACAGTCTACTACTTTTCGAATGAAAACCCTAATTTCTGGGAAAAACGGGAAAGGGATAAAAACCTTTGTGTTCCGAGATCCGATGTTTTTGTTATTGAAAGATGTAAATACAAATGATAAAACCTTTTATTTTGAAAGAGTGTCCCGTATTATTTCCTCAGATAATGACGATTTTCTCGTGTTGTGATTACTTTTTGTAAAAGTTCGGATTTTGTATCGGGACTAATTTAATATGGAATCAGAGCTCTTTGAGGAGAGTTTGGTCAGACACATCGCAGTCTATAGAGAAGACATGATATGTTAGTTTCGATTCCTAGATAAGTCTTATCAGTCCGGGTTTTGAAAACAGAATTTTATCCGGATGATAATGTACTTACTCTTCTGGTTTTGCAAATGGTTTTATCAAGGTCTTTTGTTTTGAGAACGGTAGACTATTTGTAACTTGGCAATAAGTTTATTCAAATAAAACGTGGACAAAACAACAGAAATAAAACAAGTACACAGATATTTAATGTCAAATACTAGAAGAGACTTTATTTACTGTGAGAATCCGGACCCGCGACCCGAGAGGCATCCTCGTTCTCGGTTTTCTTAGAAAACGTATTTTTGTAGAGTCGCCAGTTTGTTTTACGAGAAAACAAACAAAAGATCGTACGAAGGACAATTCGAAAACGAACTATATTTCATACGTTTGAAACCAGAGATTTATTTTGAAAATTTACTTTGCTAGGGTTCGGGAACTACGTTACGAATTGGGAAGGTGTTAGGCACCCAATTCGCCCTTTCGGTCTCTTAATGGATCATGTATCTAATTCCTATTTTAGGTATCTTGCAAGTAGTTCAAATGGTTTTCAAAATAGTTCTTTCCGGATAAATTTAGTTTTAAAACAATATTTTGAAATTAGACTCGAGCTTTGCGAGCGCCTACGTATTCATTCGTAGAATGAAATCAGAGTCTCGTAGTTCCTTTCTTTGGAAACTATTTTTTGTATTTTGTTTGTTTTGAAAACGTGTCAAAACGAGTTTTAGTTTTCTTGTAAAATTTAGAAAGGATTTATTTTGAAAGTAGTGAACTTCTTTGCAAGTTATCTAATTTTTTATATTAAAAAGGAATTTAAATGCAGTATTGAAATTCAGAAAGGTTGTAGAAAAATATACCTACTGCGCTTGAAGAAATGAGAGCCTTGCCCTGTTGCCTTGTTTGCTTCCTTCTCTCTCTAGAACTTTCTCTCTCAAGATTTTCTCTTTCTAGAAACTCTCTCTCATAAATTCTCTCTCGGAAACTTTCTCTCTCAGAATTTCTCTAAAATGACTCTCTAATAATTTTGACAGAGTTCCTACTTACTAAAAACACTATTGAGTGTTGATCCCTTAGAATGACAGACCAAGGGTCCTATTTATAGGGAAAATCTCGCCAAAAACGCTCCAAAAGAAGCCAGCCGCAGGGGGTAGCCGCAGGGGGTGCGGCTAGGGCGTGCGGCTTGGAGCCAACCGTACGGTTGTGGCAACAAGGTTGTGGTTGATTCCTAACGCGCTCGAAAATCAGGGCTTTTCCTAACAGTCTCTTGTATGCATGATGACTCAAGACTCGATGCCGAATGCTTGTTTGGTTCACACGAGAGTCGCGGATTGGGGTGTTCACATTTACCTTCCCGACGAGAATAATAATAAGAAAGAAAATATAATACAGCAGAGAGATCTCTGGCGATAATAATCTTCTCTTTCTTCAGATATTTTCGAGAATGCGATTCCCGAGACCGGACACGTCGAGTGTCGAGAATAGATTCGATAATTCTTTAGAAATAAGACAATACTCGAGAATGCTTGACAACAGACTAGAAAATCAGATCATAAACCCATAATCCCTCCATCTAAGTTCCTCTCCTTGCTCCTTATTGTTGTCCTCAATCCTTGGGAGGTGTTGGCCTATTTATAGTGCTGGAAAAGGTGTTTATCGCACGACATTTCCCCCAAAAAGGGGTATGTCGCGTGACAATGTGGGTATGTTCTGCGACATTCAACTCTAATGATGTTTCCAACAGACTGATGTGTCAGAAAGTGAATGGTGGGGTGTTTGTCGGGCGACATGTCCCCATAAAGGGCATTTGTCGTGCGGCATTTGCCTTAAAAACAGGTTTGTTTGGCCAAGAAAACCCTTTCGGGGCAGTTTCGGGTGTTCGGGTGGGTCCCGGACTCCAAAAATAGCAGTTCTCAAAGGTCGTTAGGGTTCTTGTGGGGGTCGCGGATCGGGGTGTCTACAGTAGTATGGGTAGTAGTTGACAGATTAACCAAATCGGCTCAGATAGAGATCCACAGTTTACATCAAAATTTTGGACAGCTTTGCAAAGGAGTCTGGGAACCCAGTTGGACTTCAGCACAGCATACCATCCCCAAACTAATGGACAATCTGAATGAACCATTCAGATATTGGAGGATATGTTGAGAGCCCGTGTGTTGGATTTTCAGGGAAATTGGGATGAGTATCTTCCGTTAGCTGAATGTGCTTATAATAATAGTTTCCAGTCAAGTATTGGAATGGCTCCGGTCAAGGCCTTGTATGGAAGATCTTGTAGATCTCCGGTATATTGGCTAGAAGAGGGAAAATCATCACTCTTGGGACCACAGTTGGTTCAAGAGACTACAAAAAAGATAAAGTTGATTAAACAAAGACTTCAGACCACCCAAAGTCGTCAGAAATCGTATGTTGATGTGAGGACAAAACCCATAGAATTTGAAGTTGATGATTATGTATTCCTAAAAGTGAAGCCCCGTTATAGTATCGTCCGTTTCAAGAACAAGGGTAAATTGGCTCCTAGTTGGCTCTTAGATACATCGGACCCTACATAATCATTGAAAAGTTAGGGACTGTGGCTTACCATTTAGAACTTCCTCCAGAACTCAAACGTATCCCTAATGTGTTTCACGTATCCATGCTTCACTGGTATGTTCCTGACCCTTCTCATGTTTTATCGGTTGAGGATGTTGAGATTGATGTAAGCAGTATGTATAAGACCTATCCGGTGAGGACGGAGGACCAAAAATAGCAAAAGTTGAGGAATCGGGTCATCACCATGGCGAGGAAGAAGCCATTTGGGAGTTAGAATCAGAAATCCGTAGCAAGTATCCTTTCTTTTTCACCTAAGGTAATCTTTCTTCACTAGCCATTGTTTCGATTTCGAGGTTAAAATTTCTTTAAGGAGAGAAGATTGTAACACTCTGTGTTTTAAACTTTTGAAGATTTTAATTTAAAACCTTAAAATTTGTATTAAGCACTAACTTTTACCTCGATTATTTCTAGAACCCCGAATTAAGTTTCGTAGTTTCGAATGAGTTAGTTCGGTCTTTTTTTTTCAAGAACATTACATTTTGGTCGAAACAGCCAGTTTGACCAACTTTGACCATCTTCTTCACTCCTTTAAACACCATTACTGAAATTTTAGACCATAGCACAAGCTAATATACTTCTAGAGAGAGGAAGGGTTATTCATGGGTCATTTATAACTCAAATTCAAGGATTTTGACCTGAAATCTCTAATTTCACTAGCTTTTCGTGTGGCGAATCCAATTCTAGGGTTGGTTTTCTCATTCGGTTGCTGTAGGTGGTCTATTAGGAGCTATATACTTCTGTCCAGAGCTTACTATGGTGGGAACTTCCCTTCATTTCTTCATTATTTGCTTGAAAATTGTTATATGAGTAGTAATACTAGATTTTCGGTACCAAAATCTTACTTTTCCTTGCGTGCATGAGGTTTATACTTGATAAAAAAATATGAGCATGTTGATAGTTATTGTATGAGTTGTTGATGATGAAATTAAGGGCTGATCGTAGTGCATGTTGGTATTTATGGGTTATTTTAAGATTTTGGTACTGAAATAGCTAGAAACGCCGCTTGCATGTTTAATAATAGAATTTTCATTAAAATTGATCAAATTTTAGAATGTTAATCATCTTAAAATCATATTTAAGTTTGAGGTTAAACATACATGAGGCGTTTGATAAGGTTATTAGCGCTCTAGTATTACTTCTCTCACTAGTTTTTACTAAGTTATAGAAATTGAGAAATTTTGACTAATACAAGTAATATTCAAGGAAAATATGAAAATTTGGATCATGTTTTATTATTATTGATGGTTTTATTGTTGATCATTTTCGTTATAATGACATGATTATAAAAGAAAAGTACTATTCTACTAAACTTTAACGCTAAAAGGGCAAATTTTGTAATTAATCCAAGAATTGTACTATATGTAAACTTTATAATTATTTAAGCATGTGATAACATATTATCTAGTGGGTAACATCATTAAGACCACACGGGATACACTTGTTGATTTTATAAATATTTCCCTGAGCACAACTACTACCCAGTGGTTTGTTGATTATATTGAGATTGTTGGAACCGGATAAGCACCGTTATAGAAATGCTTGAGTTATGTTATTGCACAGACCCATGGTAAAGATCGGGTGCCAAAAATATGGTTAACAGTGCACAGTCCCACGGTAAGGTAGGGTGCGTTTATGAGCGTATTATTCCGTCTACTACTGGTATTAGGTCGAGGAGGAGGAGGTGGATGGACGTTTTTGCAGTTACCGTGTATGTTACAAGTGGATAATGATTGACATATATTACGGTGTTATAATCGGATTTTCCTTATTAATTAATGGAATCATGAAAATTCTTGTTAACGAATTCAAGGTAAATCGAATTTCTTATATTGTGATATGTCCATGCATTGCATTTCCCTTTCCCTATAATTCCCACTGGGCCAGTCGTGGCTCATTCCCTCATTTTTCTTTCAGGTCCGAGTTCCTCTTAGAGTCTTCTCTGATGCCTCTATGGATTTAGTTGTCATTTAATCTTAATTTGTGATACTTGTAATATTGAATTTAGTTTGGGTACTTTGTGCTTCCTATGGATGTATTAATTCGTATTATTGTCAGACTTGGATTTGTGTTTGGATTTTAGCCTATCAGAATGTTATGCTTGAATTGTTGTATTAGACTATTTCATATTTGGATTGAAATCCAATTGAGAAGTATTCTATGTAATTGCTATGTTTGTCAACAGGATGGTTTTTTCTCGCGTTACGAATACTTCATGCCGAATTGTCGTTGGATTTCTCTACCTTTGATTAAATTATCGGTTGTATACTTTTATTTATCTGTTGTTAATTAAATGCAGCATCCGTTAACACCTGCTTAATTAGGCGGGTTGTTATAATTTCACAATCAACCATTTAATAAAAATACTCCTTAACCTATACACTTTATCAAAGTCTATGTAAGTATACGATTATACAATACTCCCAAATCCTTTTAAATAAATACAAATGTCTGAAAATGTAATTTAAAAGCCTCAATGGCATTGTCCTTGTACTAAGGACTACAAAGTAGTTCGAGGTCATCAGAGCTTCTAAAAGGGTTAATACAGAAAATAAGGTTTTCCACATGAAAGCTTAGGTATCTTATATATATAAGGAAAACATGTAGGTTGCTTAGTACAATTACATGGAAACCTTACTACGCAATTTACCCTTTATGTGTTCCAAATCCCACTAAACCTTATATTCTAAATATGGGAAACTATTCTTCTTTAATAATCATTTGCGTGTCTAGATCTCATCATATAGCATACTACATTGCAAGCATTCTAAGGGTTCACACGCTATAAGAATCACCTAGTTCTCTGTTACTCAACTACATGTGAGAGGTATACACCTCTTATGCCAAGTATTCCTAGGTTACATTAAGATATTCCTCCTGTATAGCCATTCGTATACTATGTTGGCCACTTAGGTTATTAGTATTTAACGTTCACTATAATCTAGTAGACTAATCTCATTTCTACATGATTTCCATATATCCGCACCGATATACATATATATTTATATATAAATATATATATATATATATATATATATATGTATTCTTACATTATCCATAATATACAGGAGGAAATATATAGAACAATATAAAATACAACACAACAATATATATACCATAACCACTGCCATATCCATCATTGTGGCGTACTAGTATCATTCGAGCCAATGTCTCTCAAAAGCCCTCACGGCCTCGACCATCACAATAATAATAATCACAATCATCCAAGCATTCATCTGGTCTGCATTACGTGGCCTTTCACCCACAAAGCAGCAGGGCCTCTCATTCGTTTCCGTGCAAGGTTTCGGGTCTTTCGCCAAGGGGCACTCTGTCCCAACTTAAGGTCTCAATCGTTAGAGACCAACCCGGGACCTTACATGAACTATGTCATCTCATCATTACATCACACACACACACACATATATGTAGCAAATTAATACACAATCATTACATTCATTCATCTCTCACAATGAATGTATGTGTATATATATATCAATCCCGTACAAATATGTACATATAACATCCCAGTACACAGCTGGCCATTCGCATCAATACCATATATGGAAATATATATTTAATTATACATTAATTGTATTGTTTCATTAATCTCTTAAGTGAGTTATAAACGTATTCTACAATCATTTGCCGAATTGTATATACGTACAATTCATCCCCCGCCATCTATATGTTTAATAGGTTTCTCACTATATAATTAATCAAGTGTCGCGGCCAACTAGTTTATCATATGCGTCATATCACGCATCGCCTCTGAAGGCCTGTTGTTATAAGTCTACTCAAGTAGTACAGCCTATGGACTTACTATTATTAAGATAGACATCATTGAAAGTTATATGTTGTATACTATACCCATTAATACCACATTATAGCCTTAAAGTCATATAATCTACGCAATCATTGATTTTATGGATTATCGCTTAGTCGGTATATCTACAGCTCCCCAACTGTAGGCGTACTTGCAATTAAGGCAACCCAAGTCATCTAAGGTACTTTTCATGACATTTCTAAGGAGTAATGGGACTGCAATATCATCATAGCTAACTACCATGCCTCACACTAGATACTAAACCCATTTACCATAGTGTACTGACCTACTCTAAAAGTTTGTAATGTAAGTACGTCTCATAAGGCCCTGCCAAAGTATCTCATTGTACAAATGTATATATCTAGGTTCTATAACTTATAATTCACCATTTATTAAGCCAAAATCTCCCAAAACCTCCAATTTCCCAAATTCCCTAGTTTACATGCTTCGCCTCCAAGTGGGTTCGTTAGAAAACTCAACATATATATGTCAATCATGTAAGTCATTGATAAACAATGTTATTGGGGTAATAATTTCTCATTATACATTATTAATTTGGAACGAACCTAGCCCATTTGCATCTAGTCATCAAAACCTAAGGTTTCATAAGAAAAATCCCATTTGGCCATGTAAATCTTTGATACAACAAGTAATATGTAAGAAAATAGGTTTAGTAGAGTTGTTCCCACCTTATACATGCCGAATCCTCAAGCTATTATGCGCTAGATCGAGCCGTGGTCGTGTAATCGCAAAACCCCCAATTTTCGCTCAAAGCCCTAGCAATGGAGGTGGATCTTAGAGAAGAAGATGAATAGTGATGATATGATGTTGTTTAGGCATGGTGAATATGCGTTTGTATATATATCTATTACTCTAACTCTCGCGGGTACTGTTCACACATAGGGGAGTTGCAGCACTGAACTTTGGACGGTCATAACTTCTTGCACGGTAATCCGATTGAGGTGATCTTTATGTCCACGGAAAGCTTATTTGGAGCTATACAACTTCCTAGAAGGAAGTGTCAACAAATTATGGATATATAATTTCCATAAATTTGACGAAGTCAGGACGTTAGTGTTATCGAATGAACAACTGATAGCGATTGACCTTTTTCGCGCTCAGTTTTGACCTAGTAGAAGTCCGAATTTGCCTTCGACCAAAACACGAAAGTTTTCAATTCCATAAAAATCTAGGGTACAATGTGAACGAAAACTCAATTTGACGAGGAATGAAGGAGTTACGCTTCCTCTAAATTAACCAAAAATTATGCAGTCGGTTAAATTTAAAACTTACAATCTACATCTCGATTTCAACTCGAATCACCCGAAATGACTTACGAACATTCTAACAAGATTAAATACACTAATATGACTTATCAGAAGTCTCTGAACCCTTTCTCTCCTTTCAGAACAATATTTCACTATTCGAAGCTTGAAATCGCTTTACTCGCGATTTGTGAACGCGCTAGGCTTGCAATTTAGGAACGGGGTGTTACATATAATACTTGGTAAGTCCAAGTGTTGAACCATAAGGATAGTTTGAAAGACAACGTGGTGATTACGAGTCCAAGGCTTTGTTAAGAGAATTTGATTGGTTGATTTTACAGTATTGTAGGAAAATTTAAAGTGATGTAACAATAGATGCGAAAAGGCTAAGGTATTATTAAATTCATTTGTTTCGCAAAGTTATGCAGAAGCAACCTCATTCAAATTTTTCAATGCAATTCCTAATTGTTTAGTATTTTACCCTTTTCTAAGCAAAATGGTGTAAAGTAAAAGCAGCCCATTCCCATATAAATGCCATATAAAAAAAGGGTGTACGCAAAACTCAACACAACTGTATCTCTCCTTTTTATCTTGTAACAAAGGGTGTGAAGCTAGTGCAACCCACTCCTATATAATGTTCAACCATCATATAAACTTGAGATACACCAAAAGAAAATGCATAAATTTAAACTAGGCACTTTTAGAACTCATTGTTAGTTTGCCCTAGGCAATTGATTGGATTATGAAAATGGCCAACTACAAAGATTTTTGCTTAAATAAATCATAACATTTCATTTGTCTAAGATTGGGAGGTCTAGGTGGAAGTTAAAACATCCTATTTAGACAAATTTGATAAATACAAATTGAATCCTTAGAATGATTAATGAAGTTGTTTATGACATAAATTTAAAAGATCATATTTGGCAACACTTTAACTAAGAAGATGATGAATCTCAAAATCACATAAAGTGTAGAAAGCATTTAACATATCATTAATGTATTCAAGGATTGGAATCTCAAATTTATGATGTTTCCATGAATATTGAAAGACTAATCATGCTTGGCAATGAAAAGTATCTCATTCATAGAAGGAATGGACATAGGCTAGTAAGAAATACACAAATGTATCATCTCCTCATTAATGCTTGAGATCTATGTACACAAGGCATACAAAGTCAAATCATCGTATGAAAATTATCTTACTAGCTTATGAATGAGTGATTAAATGGAGAAGATGAAGGATTCAACATGTATTTAACAATACTAACAATGGAATGAGAATTGAACTTACATGATTAATGCATTGAAAACTTCATCTTTTAGCCTTCGTAAAGAAATTTACTCCATAATAAATGTTGAGACAAGAATTATGGAAGTGAACTCCATTTCTCTCCCTAAACACTATTACAAGCTCTCTATAAATTGAGAGATGAGAAGTAATAAAAGATATCCTCTCCAACACAACAAAGAAGACTATAAATAGAAGTGTTGTGTTGTCTACTTCCCATCTCTCCACTAAGAACCCAAAAATAAACAATGCTTTTTTATTATTTTTCATGGATAAATCCACAATCTTGGATGCCTTTTGTCTTATGAAAAATTCCACTATCTTAAGATACCTTTTGTGCTATGGAAAATTCAACTATCTTAAGTTGCATTTTCTCTCATCATAAATTCCACTATTTTAAGATGCCTTTTGTGCCATGAAAAATTCCACTATCATGGATTCCTTTTGTCCTATGGAAAATTCAACTATCTTAAGATGCCTTTTGTCCATGAAAAATTCCGCTATCTTGAGATCTAAAGACACCAAAATAAACACAAAATGTGCCTTTCCAAGCAATGTTAAATACAAAAGTGCTACGAGACTAATCGCAAAATAAGTTGACAAACCGAGTAGTTTTAGAGAGATAAACGAATCAACAACTCCAAAAATGAGCATATGAATGACAATATTATGCTTTTATCAATGATAACTTTTTGACATTTGTTAGATTTAGTTGTAATTATTCGATGTAGATGTAAAATATATATTTTTTTACATTTTGGACTGTTAAAGGCTGTAATAATTATCTATATGTCTGGGACTGCCTAGAGTAAGTGTTAAAAAAAATGTAAAAGGGGAATTGGACAAAATAGAGATTGCATATTTGAAAAAAAAGGGGGGGAACATTTGAAGACTTTATTTTAGGTTAGTAGGACTCTCGGGGATGACTGAAATTTAGGAGAAATTTCCCTCTGATCGACTCAACCGAATCATCACCCTGCTTGCGGGAGGTACATTTTTCATCACTCGCGAATCTCCTGTCAGCGAGTCGATTCCTATATGTTTATTTTTAGCACATTTATTTTGAATGGTGAATAATGAATAATTGGACCTAAAACCTAGCCTGGCTATTGAAACGAGTTGGGATTTCATCACCCACTCAATCGCATATCCATTTGTTTGTGATCCTAAGCGATCATTAATTAAAATCAACTCACTAACAAGCCAAATAGGATTCAATGTTCATATGACCTCTAAAGGAAATAAGTAATTGGTAGCCACTCTAGTGAGCTCTTCCAAGCCTATAGTAGATTGACTAGTTGGTTTTTAAGTGGTGCCTCTATGACCCTCCAATGTATTAGTCCTTCGGCCCTAATTTTGGAGAATTTAATTGGTAAGCTTCTAAAAAAAATTATTGTTCGTTTTGATCAAATATGGACAAGAGTAGGTGCACAAAATTTTCAATCAAGTGGTGTCAAAAAGCTCGCACTTTCCCACATGCGTATAATTAAAATCGACTTTTCTTTCACTAAATTGAAGATAGGAATTGGTTATATGCTATTTAGAAATTATTTCTTTCATTAGTGTATGTCAACCAATTAGGATTATAGTCATTTTGTGTCCTATTTTTTAGCCACCCATATATTCTTTTTGGAGAGTCAAATTTCACAATATTTATCACATGGGATGTGAAAGTCCAAAATGCTACTGAACCGATCACATAGCAATTCAACTCTTGAATCATGAGATACAGATCTCTATAATCTTATAGTAGACCTCACCCCACTTTCCATAGACTCGAGTCCAAGTTCACCTACATCTCCCATTGTTCAAATGCCCCATCTGAAAATGGCGGAAGAACGTGCATTGAAGGACTACTTTGCTCTTATCAATGCAAATCCTCCATCTTGTATTGTTCTCCTGGCTACTATCGCAACTCATTTTGAAATTCGTCTGATGATGATTTAAATGTTACCTACTTTTCATGGCTTAGACCGAGAGAGTCCATACCCTCATTTGGGAAAATTTATCAATGTTTTTGCAACCTTTAGGAACCAAAATCTAGATGACGAGAATGTTTGGTTAAGGTTGTTCCCTCTCTCCCTTCATGACAAAGCTTCTTTGTGGCTTAATTCTTTGCCACAAGATTCAATTCGCATATGGGAAAAATTAGCCAAAAAGTTCATGTCTAGATTCTACCCAATAAATCGGACAAATGAAATGCATTAGTCCATCCATGATTTTTGTCAAAAAGACAATGAACAATTTTATGAAGCGCGGGATAGATTTCAGGATTTCATTATCAAATGCCCTTATCACGGCACTGATAAAGGTTGCATAGTCCAATGTTTTTGTAATGGTCTTAGTCCCACTTCTTGTACCATGATAGAGTCCATGCATAAGGGAAAGTTCATGCACCTCACTCCCACTAAAGCCTACAATTTTTTAACTGAACTAGGAGAATATTCACAACAGTGGGATGGTTCTAATGAATTTCTTAGGTCTGACCCAAGCCTTAGAACTGGTGGTAGGTATAAAATCAAGAGTGACCCAGAGTTAAAGAACTTAATGCAAGGTTTTACATGCTTTGACCAAAACAGTTGAGGCTTTGGCCTGTTTAATGCAAAAACAAATTGTTGAGCCTACTCGAGTCATAAGTGTTTATAATGAGCCCAACACATTTCCGTGTGCTATACGTTTTAGTTTAAACCATACTGCTTACTCATGCCCAAACTTCATTCCTAAACCTGAGCCAATTATGGAACAAGCCTTTAAGTTCAACAACTTTAGGTAACCCAATCTGAATAGTTTAAACAAGACATACAATTCTGAGTGGAGAAACCATCCTAACTTCTCTTGGAAGCAAGATCGGTTTTCCAATCCACAATATTCACAACCTCAAATTAGGGATCCTCCAAGTTTCTAATCCCAAGCTAGGCAGAACCCCAACTAGTTTCCAAATGATCGCCATTGTTTTTTACATGAAATTGGAAACCGTTCGGGAAATTAATAGATTGTCCATTCATCTAGTCAATATTATGGCTCTGCGCCTCAGTTAAGTGCTAGTAGAAAGTTGGTTTCTCAACTTCCATATGCTACCCCTCAACAGCAATCGAAACCAGCTCTCGAATACCATATGTTGCAGCTTCTCACACAGCAACAACATACTCTTAATACCCATACACAAAGCACCTCTCAAGTAATCCAACAAATGTAACAACAGTTGAGTCAATTGACTACTGAGAGAGACAAGGGTAGATTCCTTAGTCAACCAATTGCTAATCCAAAAGGCAATAGCAAAGAGCCTGTGTATGTGGTTGGTTCCTTCTCTGGTCAAGACCAATTTCAAGGTGAGTTGATGTCTGTCACCACCTTAAGATCGGGACAAAGAATTGATAATCATGTTGAAATGCCTAATGATTCCATTGAGGATGATACATCTATGATTCCCAAATTCCGTCTTAAAGAACCAAAAGTTGTGGTCTAGGATATAAATCTGTCGAAAGAGGCTCCCAAAGTTCCACTCAAGAAAAAAGAAGGGACTCAAACTAAGGAAACAATTTATATGCCTTAGACACCCTTTCTTGATAAGTTAGCATTGACCAATAAAGCACAACACTTTGATGAGATCAAGGAAGTGTTCCAACATGTTCATATTAACATTATATTCCTTATTGCCATCAAGCAAATCCCTTCGTATGCCATGTTCTTAAAAGACTTGTGTACTATCAAGCAAAGGACTGATGTCCCATGCGATGCTTTCGTAGCCAAACAGGCTACATCTATTATTCAGCAAAAAACTGTTGTTAAGTTCAAAGATCCTGGTCTTCCTAGAATCCCAGGCAAGTTAGGTAACAAGTATTCAACCCACACGCTACTTGATTTAGGAGCCACTTTGAATTTGTTACCATATTAGCTCTACCAAGAGTTGGGCTTACAAGATATGAAGCCCACTCGAGTCACTCTATAATTGGTAGATTGTTCTGTCAAAGTCTCCTGAGGAATTATTGTGGATGTTTTGGTTAAGGTGTTTGACTTCTATTACCCAATTGATTTTATAGTTTTAGACACCCAGCCCTCTGATGAAAACTCCATCCGGATTATTTTGGGACATCCTTTTCTAGCCACTGCAAAAGCGCCCATTAACTATAGGAATTGGTCCATGACTTTTACTTTTGAAAATTTGACAATGGAAGTCAATATTTTTTAACTCATGAAACAACCATATGATGTTAAAATGGTAGAAGAAATGTATATTATCGAGAGACTAGTTCAAAAAATGGTGGACCATTCTTATCTTGATGACCCTATCCAACAATGTCTGAATTTCCTTTAATCATATTTTGATTTAGATGATGCCATAGATGGTGTCAATTCTTTATTAGACTCCACCACTTCGATAGACATTGATAAATGGATCACCGAGAATGAAACTTGGACGTATTGCTTTAAATCTCTTCATCCTGAACCAATTCTTTGTATAAATATTGGCACCAACAGTGTAGCTAAATCTGATTGTGAGTCCATGCTTGTAACTGTACCTAAAACTGAGTTCACCAATGTTCAGGATTCACAAAAAAGTTTGGACCTAAAGCCATTTCCTTTTGAGTTGAAATATGTCCATTCAGGTTCAAATCAAACTCATTCGGTCATCATTGCCTCCGACATGACTTCCAAGCAAGAAGTAAATCTAGTCGATGTTCTAAGAAAGCACAAATCCACCTTAGGTTGGAACATATCCGACCTTAGAGGTATCAGTCGGACTATTTGTAGTCATTGCATCCATCCAGAAGATGGTGCAAAAACTTCTCATGAGCCACAACGTTGATTAAACCCAGTCATGAAAAAGGTTATTTGTTCAGAAGTCTTTAAGTTACTTGATGTAGGTATATATACCCTATCTCTAACAACCAATGGGTTAGCCCCATTCATGTTGTTCCAAAGAAATCTAGTATCATTGCTGTAAAAAACAATGATAATGAGCTAGTCCCAACCAGAATCTCGAGTGGATGGCGTGTTTGTCTGTATTGATTACTGAAAGCTAAACAATGTCACAAGGAAGGATCATTTTCCTCTTTCTTTCATAGAGTAATTGCTTGAGCGGCTTGCTGGACATTATTTTTATTGTTTCCTAGATGGCTGTTATGGATACAATCAATTTCCCACACTACACCAAAATACCCGGATTGTCACGGTCCAAAACCGTGACAATGGACACTTGTCACGGTTTGAATCCGTGACATTTCGACCAGTGACAACCAAACGTGTCTCGGTTCATAACCGAACCAATGGATCATTGTAACGGTCATTTAAAGCAATATGGGGAGAGGTAAATAGGCAATAATGTCACGGTTTACAACCGATACAAAGGTTGAAACCTTGTGACGGTTTGAAACCGAGACAAAGTTTACCTTTGTGTCGATTGAGAACCGAGTCAATTAATAATTATATCTCGGTTTGAAACCGAGACAATTTGTTTTGTTAACCGTAAAAAGGTATAAAATATCTCATTTTTTCATTATCTGTTTCGGTTTGTAAAAGGTATAGCTTTGTGAATGTCACGGTTTTGGACCGTGACAAATCGTTAGGGACATTTAAAAAAAATTGGAAAAATTGAATTTCCAAATGATTTCTGTAATTCCAATCCCAAATACCAAAAAGAAATACAAGATCAACCAATCAACCTAATACCAACCAGCCACACATACATAACATGCATATAATCAATAGATATAATCCCAAAACCAAAAAGAAATACAAGATTTTCATTGTCAAATAATTCTTAGTATTCTTCTCCATACACTTCCGGAGCCATGAACTTCAATTTACCTAATTGAAGTAGAACGTAAAAATGAATAAATTCTATGAAAATGATAATTTGTAATCAAAGTTTTCCTCGTCGTGCTCCACCATCAAGTTTTCCTAGTCGTGAATTGTTTCCCTTGGAGGCAATTAATTTAGACCAAGTTGGGTCAAATTGCCTCAAACCAACATCTGAATGGAGGGTAAGTATCCAAAATTAGCAAAACCCAATTGAAAAAAATGGAATAGTTAAAAAATAATAAATAAGCTATCTTTTGACTAAACAACAAATCCCTTAAAGCAAACAAAAAACATAGCTAAATAAGTAGTAGCAGAAAAAAATAGTACCTCAAAATGCAGAGTGAAATAGGCTTTGCTACGGCGCTGTTTTCATGAACTATTCCAGTAAGGTCCGACTACTTACTTCACTTAATTCTTTCCTTCACACAAAGGCAGAGACACTCTCGGTCTCTCTCAGTACAGCTCTAAGCTTTTTAAGAAGGTGCTTTGTGACTTAAGAGGATGAAAGAGATAGAGATGGATTTTAGCAGTACTGTTGACCTATTTATCTAATCAATATATATATACACACACAGTACATACAAAATACACTAACTAATTAATATCATCAAGTAGTACATATGATTTAACTATTGAGTTAACGCGCTCAAGTAGAGTTCGATTTAGATCCTAACTATAATTATCATTCGTTTTATGGCTTCAATATCAATAACGCTCTAGAGAGAGAAGATTGTTACAAATTACATTGACACACATATTTAGATAAACGAAATGGGGACCAGTTGTCTTTCTCATTAGTTATATTTATCCTTCGCAACATAAGCATCCTTTCAGATGTTTCACTTTTATGTCAATTACGTACTTAAGCTTCTACTAAAAGCATTTCACATAAAAATTTGAGGGTACTTTAAATGAGCGAAAACAATACCAACCCAATAAGCAGCATGTGATTTCCGGAAGATAGCCGCAAGGCCAAGATCGCCAATTGTAACATCCCTTTAGTTTCCTTTGACAAAGATATTGTCATACTTGAGATCTTTATGGATCACAGGGGGATCATGGCTATGGAGATAGATAAGCCCTCTCAAGATTTGCCTACACCAATGCTTCACTCTTTTGTGTTTTTGCCTATACCTACAAACAAGCGACAAAGTTAATAAATCAAAGACCCACAAATCAAAACTAAATACACATGAGTAGTACCCACATCTTAAAATTGAAAACTATCAAACACCCTAGGAGTGTTTTCGGTTTGGTCGAGGTAGAGATTGGGGTACCCCAAACCCTCCCCAAACTTCATAGTTCGATTCGGTTTTGGTTTTGGTTTTGATACCTATAAAACCCAGACCCTCCCCAAATTCGACACCATTTGCTAAAACTAAAAGATTCATTTGCTTAAACTCAAACTGGAATTAAAAAACATAAACCCCAATTTCTAGCATATAGTCAAGTGTTCAAATAATTCAGTTGGCATCAATGCATAATTCTAGTGCAGAGTGCAGACGCCTAAGAATCTACATTTTATTGCATCGACCAACATCCCAATGATTAAACCTAATTTGAATACAGTTCAACAGAGCATATCAAATGATACATCAAGCGAGAATGCAACTAGACTTAGAGGAGCCATTCACAGAATTTGAAGAAAGCAAACTGACCTTTTCCATTAACAGAAGCTAATGGTGAAGAAGTCGTCGAGGTGTGGCAACCTCTCAACATCCCTACATCATCCATGTTCTTGTATTCTTCCTGTCAACATAACAAAAAAATTCCCCAATAAACCACAAGTTAGAGGTTTTAAAATAACTAATGTGTTTCAAAAGTTGCTTTGATAAATTTGAAATCCTTGACAACACATTAGCACTAAATCTGACACTACCACGAAACCATTCTTAAAGGGGTTCGTTTGAAATTCAAAAATGTATTAAATATGATAAACTTCCTTAATTACCACTCATTTCAAAAAATCAGGTGATTGCACAAATGCTAACAATTGTAATAAAAGGTTCATTTTGATTCATAATACACATCATATATGTCTATAAATGACACTCCTAATATGAGATGAACCAAAAACAAACAAAAGAGGAATAGAGTATATTTTATATTTTTATCTTATGAAACTTAAAGATTTAACTTTGTAAATTACTGTCATTCCTTTTTATTTTTATCCATGTTGTATCCAGAGTTCAAGTTGTCAAATTAGTCAACCGATACTTATTTGGAGTACTGGATATGAATCAGTGCTATAATCGAGCTTATATCTGTATCTGAGACACCATTACCAACTTTTTGGAATATTTGTGCTACAAACAAATTCCACTGCAAGAATTAGCTTGTATTCTTGAAGTATTGTATAATTTAAATGGGGAAATTCTCACCAGGAAGATCACGCATGTTCCTTCATCTTGAAATCGGTCCGAAGAACAATATATCGATTCTGTTAAACACTTTGAAATCAAATCCTCAGACAAGCCTATGTTGTCGTTTCCGATCTGTTCCCTTAGCGCAAATAGCTCCTGCGCATGCTAACACTTTTAAATATACTAAGATTGTCAACAAGAAAATTGCGGCCATTGTTTTTGTGGGAACAATACAATTCCTGAGATTGTCCTTTTTCTTTTCTTTTTTTTAAGTTTTGGGGCAGTTCGGTCCCTTTCTAGTCAACCGAACCCGAACCAATCCTAGTTATTCAGTTTTTCATTCGGTTTCGATTTTTTCTTCGATTCAGAATATTTCGGTTCGCATCGGATCGATTCGGTTCGTTCGGTTTTTGGATTTCCGACAACACCCCTAAAACACCCATAAAATTTAAAACAAAATGCAACCCACATTTTAAAATTAAATATTATCAAAAATCCACAAATCAAAATTTGAAAAAAAAGGCACATATTTATGAATTGCAACATTTGTTTTACACTCACTGCCTTAGGGTACCAGAAGTGAACATCTTAGTAACAAAATTGATGTTTCTCTTGTAAGTATCAATGCAAGAAGTGTAGAACTTCATAATATTTTGGTGCTTCTATCAAGCTCTCAATTCAAGAATCAAACTTATAGCCGCAGCTAATTATGTATTTATTTTCGTTTTTGGTAAATCTAGTAAGTGTCATTCTATTGATCTAGTAAGTGCCTTTCTTTTTTTCTCTTTCTTTTAATCAAACTAGGTATTGCCTGTACCGTCCGGTGCAGTGAAAAAAAAATATTAAATGAACAAAAACTTTTTATTCTTATGGACTATACCATGGCTATTGAAGGTGGGAGAGATTAAAAAAAAGTATAGCTTTAAAGCATATGTATAGTGTATGTATACCTATATATATAGCCAATGTCCACATACACATTTGGACTGCTTTAAGGCAGCCCAAAACAAGCCAAAAAAATAGTGTATATAGCACCACATTCAGTTCAAGAATTATCCTTATAATAATAGTTAATTGACACTAAAAATGACCTACTAACTGCTGTATAATACTCCTAAAAAATGAACCATTAGTTGGCACTAAAACAGTGTATATAGCAGCAACCAATACCCACAGAACTTCTATATAACCCACGTAAAAAAAACGATTTTACTAAGCCTAAATCAGACAAAAAAACGCCCATCAAAATGCATCTATCAAGCTCTCAATTCAAGAATCAAACTTATAACTGCAACTAAGGAAGATAAAAGAAGGGGACAAAAATGGGGAGGCTGTACTTTTCACTGCAATATACAAATCTATCACATTCATCATGATTAAGGAAAATAATATTAAACCCATAATGGCATTTGGCAGTGTTCTAAAAATCGGCATTTATCGCCGATAAATCGGCGATTTATCGGAAATTGGCAAGGCACCGATCGGATTATCCACAATCGGCTGAAAATATCGGCAGGGGAGAAATCGGAAATTTATCGGCAATTTATCGCTGATTTATCGAGATAAATCGTAATCGGCGATAAATTGAATTTTTTTTTTTAACGTTACCAAAGTAAACGACATCGTTTTCTCTCCTTCACTCGACGACTCCTGCACCTCGACCTTGCCGTTTCTCTCTCTATCTCTCACCCGACCTCGCCGTCGTTCCTCTCTCTCACTCGCCGTCGTTCCTCTCTCTCACTCGACCTCGAAACAGTGAGGGGCGGAACTTGGAAGAAGCCGAATAACACAAAACGAGAATGAGAAAGAAAGAGAAAGGGGTGTAGTGAAAGAAGAAGATGAAGAGAGATGAAAGAAAAAGATGAAGAGAGATGGAAGGAGGAGACGGCTGTGCTGTGGCATGACTTGTGAGAAAAGAGGCGTAGGTTTTAGGGTTAAAGAAGAGGGGTTTTAATTTAAGTAAGTGGTGAATGACTTTATTACCTAATTACCCTTAGGTATATTGCAATTTACAAAATTATTAATAAACTAGTAAATAGGTGAGAAATTTCTTTTAAATGTTTACAATTAACCCCCTAAGTTATTTTTATTTAGCATTTTATTTTATTAATGTTCATTTTGTTACTATTATATTTTATTTAGCATATTGTTATATAATATATTATTTAAAATATTATTTATATGATGAACAGTACATATCCGATTTTTTTCGATTTATCCCCGATAAATCCCCGATAAAATGAAAAATCCCCACTCCCCACCTTGCCGATCGATTTCCGATTCACGATTTTTAGAACATTGGCATTTGGTTATGTGTGTTTTTAAGTTCAAAATTAAGATTGTTGGGTTCAAGTTTTTGATTAAATTATAAAATTTACTGTAATTTTCAAAGCGTATAGGATAATTTCATAATTTTACAAACCTACTTAAATTATTGTTCTAGCCTCTTTGAACTTATGGTTGGTGATAAGCAGCACATAAACAAAAATCGAAGCAAATAAACCCTGGTGTTCTCAACGTTGTGGTTTATTGGCTAGAAAAGTAGAAAAAGATAAGAAATATCGGTTGGATTATTATATCCCATCAGATCTGTCACATGTAACACTTTCAAATGCCTAAAAATTCAGCTATAAGAGAACTGGACCACATCTAGCAAAACATACAAACTAATTCAACGAGAGCAGAAGAATTGTCAAGACGATAAAAGCACAAGCAGAATTAGAACTAATTAAAGCAGATGAGACCGTAAAGCATCTAATTTCGACTATTCGAGAGAGCTTGAAACACAAAACAAAAACTAGCTAAGCTTAAACTCAATCCACAAGGCTTCTTATAGACAAAGATTGATTTGATATTAAAATAGAAAATATATTATCATCATATTTTATGCAAATAAATGCAATGTTAAAACATTTATAACTTCATTTACAAGAACAAGCTAGCAACAAATATACACAAACGTGAAGCTCATGGCAGTAGCATATTCAAATATGAAGCAAATATAGTACCGTTACTTTTACACTTCATATTAAAAGTAAATTTACCTTGTTCCACAATCTGGAAAATGGGAAGAAACGAGCAAAGCACAATCCGAGAGAGCTGGAATCACCTTTCAAGCTGAATACTTTCAACTCAAACCTTCAAATATGAAAATATTGATAGTATAGTAAGCCCAGGCCATTCGCTAGTTTTTTTTTTTTTTTGCATAAAGTAAAATAATTATAGTGTACGACTATATGCATTTATTTATCATTCTATATAAAACATTTACGAGAATAGGTGAGATACTTTTTAATTTTTCATTAATACCTAGACGAAAAATATTTCATCTGGGACCGAATAGGGCCTTTCACATTAACACAAAAGAAGATACAATTGGCATGTAAGCAAATCGTACCTTTTTTTTCGAGATTCTTCTGCTGCAAGAACTCATGTGCCTGAAAGGAAAGTTTAAGGACACATTCTTATCAAAGACTCACAACCTATGATAAACATGAAATTTCAGAAATAGGAAGAAAATTAAAGGGACAAGAGGATACAAGTTCTATCCAAAGTGCATACGTTTCTCAACATTCATCTATTGTATTCTACACTATTTTCCCTGCAAAAATGTTTACCTACATAGCAAAGCAAATTTCCATTAGATTGCTCATAAAGAAATATTTTGGCTAGAATTTCAAGATTAGAAAACTACAGAGCAAACAAGATTTAAAAGAATGCACATAAGGTGGCACTAGGGTGTGTATTCACTGTCGGATAGCAAAATTTCAAAATAATATCATTACTATGTTGTAATGGTTTTAAAAAAAATTACATTATTTTAATTCCGGTCCTACAATTTTAAATCATGAGATAAACCTTATCTTATGCACATGTTTAGCAACTACAGCATTATTCATGTACAAAATACTGCACTTATGAACAAAATGCCTAAGCTTTAATTTATCATTGCACCCAGCAATAACCTACTCATTATATATATATATATAATATATAAGTGCAGCATCCAAAAAAACATGCAAATACACAAACATACGCAAAAAAAATATACTTGATGTACCAGCAATTACTTAAGAATCTGAAACCCTAACTTTATTTAAAAAAGATTTCATTCAACAGTAAGAATATTGTTTTATTTACCAGAACAAGATGAAATCGAAGAACCCTAGGCTGGATTTAAGAATTTCTTCAGTGTTCAGTTGGCAATGGTGGAATCTGAAACCCTGACTTTCTGAATGAAGATTTCAATGGTTGAGAGAGTGAGGCTTTGAGAGTGGCAGAGAGTACGTGAGTTCAGTTAGTGGAGATTGTTTGAGACTTCAATGGATGATCGAGAGTGTTTTCGATCGGTAGTTAAGAATGAGGGTTTGTGAGGCTCGAAAGTTAGAGAGGGGGAGAAGGGGGAGAATGAAAATTACGAAGAGGGATAGTGAAAAAAAAGAAGAGGGATATTGGCAATTTTCAATCCCGCTCAAATAAGGAGACTTAATTCCCCATTTGTTTCGGTTGTAAACCAAAACACAAATTGTTTCGGTTGGAAACCAAGCCAATTGTACAAATTAAGTGTTACCTATTAAAAAAAAAGTGACTTCACATGGTTGGCCCGTTTTGAAACCGTCATAAAGGCTTATCACGGCTCCGGTCCGTGACAAAGCATCCGCGCAATTTAGTGACATTTTGTCAAATTTGGTGTAGTGCCATCGCTCATGAAGACCAAGAAAAAACTACCTTCACATGTCCGTTTGGCACATTTGCCTATTCGCGCATGTTTTTTGACTTGTGCAATGCACCTGTGACTTTTCAAAGGTTTATGATGAGAATTTTTAGTGACATGGTGGAACGATTCTTAGAGGTCTTCATTGATGATTTCTTTGTGTATGGCTCATCCTTTGATCAATGCCTATCTCATCTGACCATGGTGTTAGAACGATTTCAAGAAAAGAACTAGGTCCTTCATTGGGAAAAATGTCATTTCATGGTAAAAAAAGGTATTGTTTTAATCTCCTCTTTACCAGCTCCTAGGTCACTTGAGGGCCTCCGTTCTTTTCTGGGGCTGTTTTGGGCCAGAGAGTTAATAAACGTCCTTATGTGATTTATTATGCTAGCAAAACTCTCAATCCCGCCCAACTCAATTACATAATGACTGAGAATGAATTGTTAGCGGTCGTCTTTACCCTCAACAAGTTTTGTGCATATCTTCTTGGATCTCCAGTCACTATGTACTCTGATCATTCAGTATTAAGGAACCTTATAAGCAAAAAAGATGCCAAATCTCGCGTCATCCATTGGGTCCTCTTGCTCCAAGAATTTAACTTGGCAATCAAAGATAAAAAGGGTAATAAGAATATGGTCGCTGACCATCGGTCTAGACTCACTGTTGTGTCTGAAAATGACCATTTGCCTATATCCGAGTCATTCCTTGATGAGCAACTTTTTGCTATTTCTCAGTCACCATGGTTTGTTGATATTGTCAACTTTCTTGTCATAAACCAAATTCCCATTCATTGGATAAAGTAAGACAAGTCCAAATCCATGTCCATGGTCAAATACTACTCATGGGATGATCCTTTTCTCTTCAAGTATTGCCCCGATCAAATTATCTATAAATGTGTCCCTGAGTTTGAGCAAAATAAGATCATTTCCTTCTGCCATAACCATGCATGTGGCGGCCCTTTTAGCTCGAAGAAAACAGCTGCAAAAGTTTTACAAAGCGGGTTTTACTGGCCCACCCCTTTTCGCTAGGCTCATGAATATCATAAAGCATGTCCAAATTGCTAACAATTAAGACGACTATCTCGGAGGCATATGATGCCTCTCACTCCCATCTTAATTGTTGAGATCTTCGATGTTTGGGGTATCAACTTTATGGGCCCATTTTCCCCATCTCATGGTTTTAAATATATCTTTATGCCAATCGACTATGTCTCCATGTGAATAGAAGGAATACCCTGTTACACAAATGATCATCGAGTTGTTGTGAAATTCCTGAAAGAATGAGTTTGATACTCCAAGAGCCATCATCAGTGACAACGGTACATATTTTTGTAACTGTATCTTTGAGAATCTCGTTAAGAAGTATGGCATATCCTATAAAATTTCCTTGGCATATCATCCACAAACCAGTGGTCAAGTAGAAGTTTTGAATCATTAGATTAAGTAAATTCATGAAAAAATAGTCAATCCACGTAGGAAAGATTGGTTTTTGCGACTCCCAGATGCTCTTTTGGCATATCGCACTGCTTCAAGACAACTATAGGTGATGGAGACATAAATACATGATCGTTTGATATTGCGTATATATTGAACAAATTTTTTTTTGCTAAAACTCTATAAGAATAAAGGGATATCACCTTTTTGGATCATGTAGAGGATCCATATGAGGAGACTAAGGTTTGAAAGCATAAGATTGTGATTTTGGTCAGATTTTTTAATTTTCGCTGGGCTGTGAAAATAGATTATTTTTGCCACCAAAATGACTTCTGATCGTCCTAATTTCTTATAACACAAAAATAACTTTGTGTTCCGAATGACATATCCAAAAATCAACCCGATCCAACGGTGCAATCAAAAGTTACGATTGATTTACGATTGCAGTGCCGAAAACCTAAAGATCTTCTATCGTATTCCTTCTTCCATCAAATCTTACATCAAGTGTGGGCTACAGTATCACCAAGATTTTCTCCTTTCTTAATAGAACAAATCTAACTCATGAGAATTATTGTTATATTGATAAGAGACAAGGCCGGCGTATATATAAGGCTACAATAAGGACCTTAAGGAGAAATAAGTGTTTGGGTTTCCTATTGAAAGTTGGAATCCTAATTCCATTATGAATTAGTTCCTTCCATAAATTATAATTCACACCACTAAAGAATTATAATTGCACTCCTGTCCTTATCTCAAAATTATATTTCGAGCTCATTATTAAATATTTATTATTCTACCCACGTTAAGATTACAGATAACTGTCATTTAAATTAAATTACTGGCAATTACATTTAAATGACTTCTTAATCCTTGATCCTACCACTTAACTTATTTGTTGTGTCGGATTAACATAATCCACCTGCAGGGTTTGACATGATCAAAACTTATAAGCTTCTCAAGGGGCTATCATCAATCCCTATACAGGGACGTAGATTCCGTCAATTATTAATATTCATCATACATATAGTGTCGTCATTCAACTCACAAAGATTATTGATCCATAAATGAATCTCAGTCTTAATGAGTCAAAACAACAAACATTACATATATATGTCTATTAATTATTTCAAGATTAAGAGCATAAGTAATCATAATAACCATGGGATTTTAAATTGTTTTATATAGTCAGTATAAAAACATTAACTCAAATTGGTCCTATTCAATGCGCACAAAGTGTACAAGTACAACGAGTTAAAACTATACATTTTCCTGTAATTAAGATAAACTACTAAAACTTGTACTACAATCCTACCGATGGGTGTCCAATTCCATCTAAGATTGTGAACCATTAAACTTATATTCCACAAGAACCGATGATATGATCTTCTGTATGTAAGTTATACTCTACACACCAAATCATCTTCTATTTGGAATAAAAGACACACATGCACAATATTTAAGTAAATAATATAATGCAACTATTACCCGTAAAGATTTTCATTAAAATAGCAAAACCAAGTTTATAATATATTCAAACCAACAAGAAAATCATGGCTTTTAGTATATCACTCTAACAATCTCCCACTTATACTCAAAGCCATGCAACTATGCATCTCACTCCTATTCGCTTAACGTGAACATATGTTTTTACTTCTTATGAATCCTCGGCTCTTTTGAGTTTGCAACCGTTTCACTATTATCAAAATAAAGTGAAATAGTTTATAGCACTGAACGTGCCACATCTAGATTCATATGAAAGTTCCTGAGCCAAACCGCCTCCTTAGCTGCTTCTAAAGCAGCCACATATTCTATTTTCATGGTGGAGTCAGTAATGCATGACTGCTTGACACTCCTCCAACCAATGACTCCACCTTTTAGAGTAAACACATAACTTGAAGTTGACTTTCTGGAATCCTAACTTCTGACTAAAAATCCTTGTCTGTGTATCCAAGAGGTACTAGACTGTTTGCCTGGTAAACCAACATAAAATCTTGAGTTCTTTTAATGTACTTAAGTATATGTTTTACCGCAGTATAGTGTTCTTTCCCTGAATTAGACTAATATCTGCTAACCATACCAACAGTAAAGCAAATGTCTGGTCTAGTACACAATATAGCATACATGAGGCTTCCCACTACCGGAGCATAAGGAACTCCCCTCATCCTCTCTAGCTCAACATGTGTCTTATGACATTGATCTTAGATGAAGTGATTCCATACCTAAAAAGGGAGAAACCCTTTCTTGGAATCTTGTATACTAACTCTGGCAAGAATTGTATTAATTTAAGTACTTTGGATAAGCCCAACATCCTATTTTTTCAATCTCGTGTAAGCTTAATACCAAGGATGTGACTGGCTTCTCCTAAGCCCTTCATACTGAACTGACTTGTTAACCATACGCTCACTGAAGATAATATTCACATATCACTTCCAATAAGTAAGATATTATCCACATATAATACCTAGAATACCACCGCGCTTCGGCTGCACTTTTTGTACACATAAGACTCATCTAAACATTGATCAAAACTAAAAGATTTGATTGCATCGTCAAAACAGATGTTCTAAGATCCAGACACTTGCTTAAGCCCATAAATGGGCTTCTTGAGCTTGCACAACATGTGCTCTTGGCCATGTAATATGAATCCTTCTGGTTTCATCATATAGATGCTTTTATCAAGACTTCCATTAAGGAAATCTGTCTTGACATTCACTTACCAAATCTCGTAATCAAGATGAGCCACAATGGATAAAAGAATCCGAATAGACTTTGGCATGGCTACCAGCGAAAAGGTTTCATCATAATCGATCCACTTCTTTCTGAGTGAACCCTTTTAGCAACAAGCCTTGATTTAAGCCCGTCTAATCCTCTCTATCTCTTATATACCCACTTGAATCCGATAGGTTTTATCCCTTCAGGTGGTTTTACAAGATCCCAGACTTTGTTAGAGTACATGAACTCCATTTCAGATTTCATAACCCTTTCCATTTTATGTATCTTTATCTTGAAGTACTTCATTGTATTTGAAAAAGGTTCGTTTCTTATTCATCAGGAATCTTGTAATAAGACTCTCCCAAGAACATAAAACGACCAGGTTGACTAACAACCCTCCTACTACGAGGAAGTACTACTTGTGTTTGTGTACATTGTGCAAATATTGAACATACTAACTTACTATCAACACATTGTGCTGGTTCAAGAACCTACGTATTAGTGATTTATTCAAGATGTGCACATGTATCGGCAATCCTCCCACTATGACGAGGTAATGGAATGTCGATATCTATTTACTGTGGTATTTCCTCTTGTACTAAAAGTATAGATGAATTGTGCCCTATTTTTCTCTCCTCTCATTTTCATTACAATAACACTACTCCTGTGCTTATGGTCTATGATATAATCCTCTTCTAAGAATCTGGCATTAATAATAATAATATTATATTCTTGAGGATTATTAAATAAACCACACTTGGTTTCTTTTGGATATGAAACAAAGAAACACATTTTTTTTCTTGATTCCAACTTATTCGCATTACCTTTCAGCACATGTGCTGGACTACCCCATACCCGAATATGCTACAGACTAGGCTTACGCCCAGTCCGCAATTCTATGGGTGTAGTAGGTACTGACTTTGATGGTACCAAGTTCAGAATATATGCAGCTATTTCTAAAGCATATCCCCAAAAAGAATCATGTTGGTCTGAATAACTCATCATAGATCTTACCATTTCTATAAGCGTCTTATTCCTTTTTTCTACTACACCATCATGTTGTGGCATCTCCGGTGCAGAAAACTGGGATGCAATCCCATTCTCTAATAAGTATTCATTGAACTCTCCCAAGAGGTATTCACCACCACGATCTAATCGTAGTGACTTGATACATTTTTCTAAACGCTTCTCCATTTCTGTCTTGAATTCTTTGAATTTCTCAAAGACTTCAGACTTTCGTCGCATTAAGTAAATGTATCTATACTTTAAATAATCATCTACAAATGTGATGAAATACTCAAAGCCTCCTCTCGGCTGGACATTCATGTGATCATACAAATCAGAGTGAACCAGTTTTAACTGTTCTTTAGCGCTACAGCCTTTTACCGAGAATGATCTCTTAGTCATTTTACCTTCTAAACAGGATTCACAAGCTGGAAGTGCCTCTACTTCCAATGAACCTAGTGGTCCATTTTTGTCCATTTTTTTAATTCTTTTTACATTAATATGACCACGACGTAAGTGCCAAAAATACATTTGGTTCATTTTGAAAGTTCCTTTCTCTTAATTGGTAAACTATTAATGCTATTCAATTCACTCAGTTGTAGTACTCACAAGTCAGGATTAATAATGTAAAGATCAATCACTAAAGTAGCAGACCAAACAAACTATTTATTTTTTCTAACGATAACTGATTTATCATTAAAATAAACAAAACATTTGTCCTCAACCAATCTAGAAATATAAATCAAATTCCTTCTAATGGAAGATACATATAGACATTCCTCAATCATTAATATCCTATTCTGACTAGACTGAAGATAAATATCTTCTACTGCAACTGTTGCCACATTCGTAGCTTCCCATATGTAAATTTTTCTCTATTTTTAAGTTGTCTGGTTTCCTGGAACCCCTGCAAAATATTTTAGACATGATTAGTGGCTCCCGAATCTACACACTAGGTATTGGTAGATCGGACCACTAAACAAGATACAATAACAAATAGATGAAATTTATATATATTGTTATCATGGTTTAGGAAACTGGGACAATCTTTCTTCAAATGCACTTTCAACTGACAGTGAAAACACTGTCGCATAGGCTTTTTCACTCCTCCTAGAGGTTCAGTGACTGCTGCACGCACTGCTCCTTGTGGGGCTGCAGCTTATACATTATTCTTTTTGATTTCTTGCTTTTGGGGCATAGAGAGCTTTCTTAGCCACTAGAGTACTAGCCAGCTTACCAAGGAGTTACTCAATTGCTTAGAATTCTTAAAAAAGTCCCAACAATGAATAAAGCTTATTCATGTTGTAATTCTGTTGGAATCCCTTACATAAATCTAGCAGCGACTGGAGAACGATATCGACCTGATTTTCCCATCGATTTCAACCCCAAAGATCTCTTAGTTCATTCAGAAGATCGATCATTTTCAAAACAAGATCCTTAACTAGGGTTCCTTCAGCAATAGTTGTGTTCATGAGGCCTTTCATCGAAACCTACCTTGCGACATGATCATAATCCCCAAAAATATCTTTGAGGTTCAGCATTATGTCGTAGGCAGTGGCAAAAGACTAATGCTAATGTTGTAGCACATTTGACAAAAATGCCATAATGTAAAACCACGCCATCTCATCAGCCTTTTTCCACCTCCGGCAAGCCTGGGTTTCCTCATCGATTGCCCCCTTACCAGGTTCTGCTGGACGTGACTCAGTGAGCACAAACTTGTACTCTTTAACAGTAAGCACAATGTTCAAGTTCCTTTTTTCAGACAATATAATTAGGTCCAATCAATTTGTTTTAGTTGAGAATAATTAAAAATGGATCGAAAAAGTTTGCCATTTTAAAACTTGAGAATCACATACAAATTATGATGGACAATAATAACTTTGAACACATATTTTAAATATGGTACCCTCTACCATTTCAAAAAGCGTTCGCTAGCAACTTAAGACTTTGAACAATATGCCCCGTTAGTGAGGTCGTCTATTATTCATTATTTTTTAGACAGATGTAAATCTATTAAATTTTACTATATATACAATGCGTTATTGTCAAGCAATACATACTATCTAAACAATCCTTTATTGTCAAGCAATATATACTATCCAGATAATCCTATATTGTTAAGTAAAATTTAAATAGCTAACTTCCTTTGGTCTTACAAATAATAGTAGAGACTCAGTTGGAGACCATACTATTATTTATATCTAAGTGTATACCATCATTTAATTTTGTCCAATGATTCTGCAATTTATTCTTTGAGATATGGAGGTGAGCACTAAAACCCACACAAAAAATAAATCACATCATTTAAAATTATCAGTTAGTGAAATTTGTATAATGATTCTGCAATCTATTCTTTCCGATATGAAGGTGAGCACTATAACACACATGAAGAATAAATTACATCGTCTATAAACCAATGATGGAGACTGTGGGATTTTTATGTGAAAAAATCCTTCACCCACTTAGTATTTAAAACATTATTTTTTTAGGGTTAAGAAAATTTTATATTAAATTCTAGTAAACTAAAATACAAGGGTATAAAATATAAAAAACATGTGCAATAAAATTATTTTGCTGTTTTTTTAAAAAAAAATTATATTTTTCAATTACTCAAAATTTATATTTATATACCCATTTTAAATTTGACTAGAACTAAACATAAAATAAAAGGTGATTTAGGTATGAAAATTATAAGGAAACCTAATAATTAAACATATATGACCAACGCATAATCACACAAAGCATTAAACCATTCAATAATAAAAATAATTAAATTTCTGCTATTATGGTCCAAGCTTCATCATTCCTAGTCCGTTGGAAACCTGTAATGACCTATGTCGCCACTTCATTGATTATGTCAGGAATCAACCTTGGTGGAAATTCCTTCTTCAACGTTCTTCATTAAAGAAACTGCAATCTTAAATACAAAGGTCCTATGCCTCCATTTAAAGAGTTCACACATAAACTATTATATCTAAACTGTAAATAAAATTACATAGATCCTATGTCTCCTTTCAAGAAGTTCACAAATCTGGTCTAAATTTAATTTACAACCATGAATAAAATCCAAATTATCATGCACATTAAAATTAACCACGGATAAAACCATCGTGGGATCCAATCACATAAAACATAATTACGTGACCATAATAGCGGGACAAGAACACTGCAAAATAAGGGTTAGCGACTTCTATGTTCTATCCAACAACACCATGCATGAATATATTTAACTGGACAACATGGCTAGTTCAATCCGTACGCAGTATCAAAGAAAACCAATTCCTCTGATACCAATTGATGGAGACATAAATACATGATCGTCTAATATTGCGTATAGATTGAACAAAAAAACTTTTGCTAAAACCCTATAAGAATAAAGGGATTTCACCTTTATGGATCATGTAGAGGATCTATATGAGGAGACTAGGGTTTGAAAGCATAAGATTACGATTTGGTCAGATTTTTTAATTCTCGCTGGGCTGCGAAAATTGATTATTTTCGCCACTGAAACGACTTCTGATCATCCTGATTTTTCGCGCTATAATTGTAACTTTGTGTTTCAAACGACATATCCAAAAATCAACCCGATCCAATGGTGTGATCAAAAATTACGATTGATTTAAGATTGCAGTGCCGAAAACCTAAAGATCCTCTATCTTATTCCTTCCGCCATCAAATCTTGCACCAAGTGTGAGCTACGGTATCACCAAGATTTTCTCCTCTCTCAATAGAACAAACCCTAACTCATGAGAATTATTGTTATATTGGGAAGAGACAAGACCGGCGTATATATAAGGTTATGATAGAGACCTTAAGGAGAAACAAGTGTTTGGACTTCCTTTGGAAAGTTGGAATCCAAATTCCATTATGAATAAGTTCCTTCCGTAAATTATAATTCACACCACTAAAGAATTATAATTGCACTCCCGTCCTTATCTCAAAATTATATTTCGAGCTCCTTATTATTAAATACTTACTATTCTCCCCACGTTAAGATTACAGATAAACGTCATTTAAATTAAATTATTGACAATTATATTTAAATGAATTCTTAATCCTTGATCCTACCACTTAACTTATTTGATATGTTGGATTAACATAATCCACCTGCAGGGTTTGACATGATCAAAACTTATAAGCTTATCAAGGGGCTATCATCAATTCCTATACAGGGACGTGGATTCTGTCAATAATTAATATTCATCATACATATAGTGTCGTCATCCAACTCACGAAGATTATTGATCGATAAATGAATCGCACTCTTAATAAGTCAAAACAACAAACACTACATATATATGTCTATTAATTATTTCAAGATTAAGAGCATAAGTAATCATAATAACCATGTGATTTTAAATTGTTTTATTTAGTCAGTATAAAAACAATTAACCCAAATTGGTTCTATTCAATACACACAAAGTGTACTAGCTCAACGAGTTAAAACTATACCGTTTTCTATAGTTAAGATAAACTACTAAAACTTGTACTACAATCCTACCGATGGGTGTCCAATTCTATCTAAGACTATGAACCATTAAACTTATATTCCACAAGAACCGATGATATGATCTTCTGTGTGTAAGCTATACTCTACACACCAAATCATCTATTATATGGAATAAAAGACACACATGCACAATATTTAAATAAATAATATAATGCAACCACTATCCATAAAGATTCTCTTTAAAATAGCAAAACCAAGTTTATAACATATCTAAACCAACAAGAAAATTATGGCTTTTAATATATCACTCTAATAATAGGCATGTTCCCCTATCGCTTAGTCTTTGGTAAGCCCTGTCACCTTTCAATTGAACTTGAACATAATGCATACTGGGCCATCAAGACCCTTAACTTTGATCTTGATAAAGCTGGAGAGCAAAGAAAGTTGTAACTCAATGAACTTGAGGAATTGCGTAATGAAGCTTATGATGTGTCTAAGAAATATAAGAACAAGATGAAATGGATGCATGATATTGGAAAAAGAGTTTCATCCTGGACATAAAGTATTATTGTATAATTCTCGCCTGCACCTCTTCCCTGCTAAATTGAAAACCAGGTGGGAAGGACCTTTCACTGTCTAATCCATCACACCATATGGTGCCATCACTATTGAAAATTCGAAAGATGGTACTACTTTTCAGGTCAATGGTTAAAGATTGAAACCATTCCTAGAGCTTGATTCACCTCTAGTAGAGCAAATTGACTTTGTTAATCCCGTGTACCCTAAGTAAACATCTTGTTAAGAGTTTTTTTTTATCTTCCTGCCTTTCTGTACTCTTATTCTTGCTCTATCTTGTTTGAAGGTGTGTCCGCTTTGTTTGGCTGAAAACATTAAACTTAGTGCTTATAGGAGGCAACCCATTGAGTGTGTTTTTGAGTACTAGTCTTATCCTATTTGGGGGTGGTTTTTACAAATCCACCCATGAGTTATATGTTATAGACTTGTGCAATTGTTTCCGTGTTTATTGCTTATCCAAATTCTGATGGATACTTTTCACAGTTCAACTTTAGAATCAGGTAACTACGGTAATTTTTCTAACCTTATGCTTACAATTATATATTTGATCTTTAGCATCGAGGACAATGTTCTCTTTGTTTGGGGGTGGGATTTTACCAACTTAATTCCTTTTTAGAAAACTAATTCAGAAGTAACACATTTTCACTTTTTGGGTAAATTTTAAATTTCTGTCTTTCTTTCTTTTAAAAGTTTTTTGCGATTTAGTATTTTATACATGATGAGATTGAATGACTATGGTCCACCTTTTAGAAGTCAAAGAATCATAATGTCTAATGTTAATCTTATAAGCTTTAACGATACCTCTATAGGCATATAAGCACTATCAATTCTTAGACCTCGCACATCTTTGTACAACAGTTATATCTATAGTACATGATTCTCTATTAAGCTAAAGAGGATGTTTGTGGAGACTTAAACCTGTGAGTTTAATGCTTTTCATGTTGTAAAGAGTTATACATAAACTCTGAGTCACAAGATGGCTTAACTTCGTTTGGATATCTTCATTAATTTGTTGCATGATCTCATTACTCTTTCATATTTGGCCGACCTCTGAGAATGACATCCTTTTTGAGTTATGATAACTTTTGCCTTATTTAAACAGAAATTGTCGTATTAAACCTTAGAGATGACATTAGGCCATCATTGCCAAAAAATCCTACCATTTATTTCATCCCCAATCCTTGCGTTTGAGAAAAGTATGGTTGAATTGAGAAAATAAATTATTGTTTTCACCATGAAATAGTTTCAAATCGCATCACAAAAAAATGCGATCAATAAAAGAGCGCGAAAACAAGTGATACTAGAAAGTCTAATCTCCTTAGAAAGTCTTCAACCTTCTCATACACACACATCAACACTTCATTTTCCCTTATTCCACCCCATGTAAACGACCTAGTTGATCTTTGTTGTGGTAGTATTTGTTAAGGTAATATGCTTAAACAACTCGACATTCTCACATGGTAGTTGGCATTCCTTTCATGAGATCAAACTTTTTCCAATATCTGTCTTTCTTATTTATTGATGTGAGTTGTTTGCTTTGTATGCATCTACTCTTATCACTCACCTACAAAGAGAGAAACAGTTAGCAAAATCTCAAAGTGATTCAATTCTATAAAGCAATATAGGGAATCACATAAAAATTGCTTAAATGCCGGTTGTAAACATTGAATCTTAAGAAGGATTGTGCCATTTTGGTATTATATAGCATACAAGCTTCTATTAGCTTCCATATATGGATGATTCATTGTCTTCTCTACAGCTGGATACTTAATATTCCCTGAGGGAAAATAAGAGAAAATATTGCAAACCCTTATGAGACTTCACTCGTCCTCTTTGGGTAACATAGAGGTTCAAAAGGCTTGTTGTACATGCTAAGTGCAATCGAGAATGACCAAGGAAAGTGGTTTGTTTTGGCTCCTTATCTATTATCTTTCTTTTTACTTGCAAACTAGCAAAATGTTGTTTGGGGATGGTGTGATAAGCAGCCAAAACTATTATTTATAATTCCCCAAATGCCTAATTTTATGCGTCAAAAATTGCATTATACAATCTAATATTGACATTTAGTTTTTTTACAATTCTTAATCTCAACTGATGCAATTAAATGCTTAAGTTTGTTGAATATGTGGGACTTGACACCTAAAGTGGCTCGGGTAGTTTTTAAAGCATAGCTTTTTGCTCGGAACTCTGAATCATGCTTTTCTTGAGCCTAAAATCAAGAGAATTTCGAGAGCTACAACTTTCTTGTTAACACTTTCCCAAAATCGTCCATCTTGGGATCCGAAATGACAGTGTAAAATTCATGCAGCAAAAGAAAAAAAGAGAAAATATTCCAAAAATGTGTGGGGCCATTCTCATATTTTAAACTCTCTTCTAAGAACCAACACTCAACCCCTAACCCAACACTCCACTCCTTAGTCAATTTCTACCATTTTCTCTTACACGCTCCATCCCCCTCACCCTATTGTCTACTTCCATTACTAGACTTCTCTTCCATTTTCTCAGATATATTCATTCATTGTTGGCCAGGAAAGAGGAGTGCTTAGAGAAGGAGAGCTTGGTGTAAAGAGAAAAATAGAGATAAGAAATATTTGAGTGCTACATATTTTTCTTCTTCTTGTATTATTGTCTCGTTTTGTGAAGAAGAGAAAATTGTAAAGTGTTGAGAGAAATTCTTGTATCACTTTACTCACACATTTGGAGATATCCAAGGAGCTATTTTATTTTTTTTTTTGTTCTTCTATCTTTATAGAAGGCTAATCTCCCTTTAAGGGGAGAGATGAAGCCCCATTTTTATTTGTGATTTAGAATTTTATAATATTGCATAAATATACTCATTTGTGATTTTTCTTAAATAAGATCTTTGGATTACTCTACATACCATAGGTGATCCAACTTTGATTTCTATTTTTGACTTAAGAGATCAGCTACATACCATAGGATTTTCTTAATTTCATTTTATTTTCCAAATATATCTTCTAGTTCTTGAGTGTTAATGTGAGTGGGTGATAACCTCATATTTTTATTATTTCTAAAAGAAAAAAATATAGATCTTGAAAGAAAAAATCTCTTATAAGAAAATAAATTGTCAAATACTAAGCTGGTTCACTCTACACACTATAGGTGATTCCATTTAATCAAACTAGTGTATAATTTATTTTGGGTATATACTTACTGTAATACCCCGTGTTCTAATTTTTCGCGTTGAACTTCTCTTAAGCCCGGTTGAGGCTTAATCTTCGTTGTAGTGCGAGTAATGGGTTTTGAGCCCTCCGAACATGATCCGATGCTTCAAACATGTCATGTTAACATATTAAGTTTGTGGAATCAATCGCTTCGTAATTCGGGTGGTCCGGATTGAAATCGAGATCTCGATCGCGTGTTTTTGCTTTACGCGATTTCTTTATTTTTGGCTAACTTTGAAGCCTTGTAACTTCTTCATCTCTTATCCAATTTAGTCACCGTTTATGCTCGTGTCTAGGTTTCATACCATTCTACAACTTTTGTGTTTTGACCGAAGTCCAATTCATACTCCTTATTGGTCAAAACAGCGACGGAAGTAGACCGATTAGTAAAATCTATTCATTCTGCAGCGCTTCGACAGAGCACTGTCTTCGGTGAATTTCTGGGAATTATATATCCAGAATTTGAGAAAACTTCCTCTTAGGAAGTTGTAGATCATTGAATTAGCTTTCCGTGAACATAAAGATCAGCTCAATCGGAGTTCCGAGCAAGAAGTTATGACAGAATTATGAACAGTGCTCCAGATCCAAAATGCCTGTGTTGGCAGTGGACTCCATGATCGATCATGGGGAAGCCCATGATCGATCATGGTACACCAGAAAGTCGGTTTTGAGCATTTATATATCATTTTAAGCCCCATCCTCCCTCATTTTCGAGCCACAACTTTAGATAAGGTTAGAGAGAGGTGAGAGCTCGTTGGAGAGAGTTTGTTGGGAGATTCCTACTCATCTTTCATCACCTAACAAAGATTTAAGCTTCAATCACACCAATCCTCACCCAAAACACTATTCATCATCCCCAACCTTGGTTTCTTCTATTGGAGCTTGAGCATGGAGCTAGGTTTTCGCTGTTGGACTTCCACACTTCATCAACTACGCGATCCGACTTCTCTAAGGTGGGAATGCTACTAATTAAACTATTTTTTCAAATAATTACTTGTTGAATTAGAAGTTTGAAATCAAATTGGGGAAAATTTATTACAAACCCTAGGTTGTGTGCTCATTAAATGGGTTGGGCTAGATTGATTTGCGATTGGGGGTTGATATCAGTAGATTATCATTTCTATTGCATGATTGAGCATCTAAATCCATATTTTGGCTCATATACAAGAAAATTTATCATGAACCCGTCATGTAGCTACACGTATGAACTAGATATTGGGTATTTGGGATTTTTTCTTAAAGAATCTTCAATTATGTGTTATGGATGATGGATACATATAAATATAACATTAGAAGTATGTGTAGAAAGTTATCTATGAGATTTTTACCAAAAACCCATTAGGGCGGAGCTATACGCAATAACCTTTGGGTTGGTTACCTTATGTAGGACATTAATAACACTAGTAATGGGGATATAATCTTGGTACATGTTAGGAATGTGATGAACATGATTTGGAAGGGCATAGATTGTCCTGGCCACAATCATAAGATACTATAATGCTATTAGTGCACCGATTAGGCAAGAATTTCAACAACAAACACCTGGCTTGATAAAATGACATAAGAATATTATGGCTCGGTTTCGATACGCATGAAATTATATATGACATAAGATATTGATCATGAACCGATTGACTATGTACATGAGAATAATTACAAAGCGGTAAGGCCTAGGGTGAATGGCCCAGTATCGATGATTACGATGATACAAACCGGTTGGCAATCTAATACTGATAGACTAATGATACTTTGTTGATGATATATGAACGGTGAACGGGGTATGAGGTGAATTACATTGTTGGCAAAATGGAATGACATATGTTAGATTCCAAATGCAATGGATTGTGAGGGTTTGTTACACATGTATGTATGTACATATATGAATGATGTACACATTGGTTCCCTCATATATGGGCTTGTTACTTACACAACTATATATGAATGATGATAACGTGTATGATGAGAATTGCCTTATTAATGTTATATGCCTTACTATCTTATTATGACTTAGTTGTAGGATGGATTGTGCGATTATTGAGAAATGTATATATTATATGATTGTTGTTGATATGACATATGATAGTGGGATTGCATAGTCCATGATGGTCCCGGGTTTGGTCTCTAATGATTGAGGCCGAAAGTTAGGACACAGTCTCCTGGGTGCAACACCCGAAACCGTGGACGGAAACTAACGGGAGGCCCTGCTGCCGCGTGGGTGAAAGGCCACGAAATGCAGACCTGGTGACTCTTGGACGACTATTGGTATGATGATTGGATATTAATAATACGAAAACTAACGGGAGGCCCTGCTGCCGCGTGGGTGAAAGGCCACGAAATGCAGACCAGAGTGGAAGATTATTTGTATTATCTTGGTAGTCTTGATGAATGTTACTGTGTTATATCTTATAACTATCTTATACTCCCTCCGTCCCAATTTAATTGTCCATTATTCCATTTTTGGATGTCCCAAAATAGTTGTCCACTTTCTATATTTAGCAAGTCTTTAATTGGAGCACTTTTAATTATTTCCAATATTACCCTTTAATTTATCTCCACTTTTTTATTGTGGGTCCCACCACCTTTTTGTATTAGAGAAAAAGTAAAGGTCATTTTGGGAAATAAGCATTTTCTTTTAGAGTAATCATTATGTCTCTTTAAGTTTTAGTTTTTCAAAGTTGGACAATTAAATTGGGACGGAGGGAGTATATGCTTTGTCTTGAATATACCTCGAATAATGTAAGACTGAAAGCATATTCCATTGAATGGTACATAATACACATAGAGAACCGTTGATCTTTCCTCATAAACATTACTTACTAATAATTGAAGTGGCAACCATAGTTAATGAAATGGTTAGATGGGAGACATCGTACCATGATGATTAGGACGAGGGATCAAGTAGCAATGCTTGTTAGTCGGTCAAGTAAGAATGTCATCATAACTTAATAACAAAGAGGAAATAATGAATACATGACCAATAGTTACTAACTTCCGAGCTAGGTATGAGATGATTGGGTTATAGGGTTGATATACACATTAGTAAGAATCCTCCTTAGCATGGTGAACCGTCGAAGGCTAATAATTCATTAAAGTAATCCTAGAACCCACCCCTTAGGAGAACGTGCGATCATTGAAAGGACGTATATGGGAATTTGTGGGACCGTGAGCAATAACTCGAATAGTTAGCTTCCGACCATAGGAGTAGAATTCCTAAGGAGGCTTGGTATGGAAGTGGGTGTGGGTTGCATTGCATCTTCTTGTCTTTAACTATTATACTAAAGTAAAGTAATTACTTTCTGTAAAAGCTACACATGCTTTCATACCACACTTATATAGTTCCCACTGGGCCCGAATTTGGCTCATCCCCTTTTCTAAACAGTTTTGCAGGTTTAGCATTTCGGGTGGCACGTGGTTCACGAATTTAGAGGCCTCTAATGCCCTTAAACCTTTTAGTCCTACTCGAGAAGGATTATATTGTATAATTGATTTTGATCATGTTGTAATGTATATAAACCCTCTTATAATAATTGAATTTTTGTATTAATGTGTGAAGGACGTGTAATAAGGCTTATGTAAATGGTTTTCATATATGTGGGGTGAATTTAAAATGTGGATTGGTTTGAGTTGTTTTTGTATGAAAATGATTTTAAACTTAATAGGGTGGATCATTGTTTAAACGAACTCCACATACCAAAATTTTAGAAAAATGGATTTTTCCTTGGATCATCTTTTATTAGAGGAAAGTTTTAAAAAGTTGTGTTTTTTTTTATGTAATTAAACCGCCGTCGCGCACGACATCCGTGATTAACCGGGTCTCTGAGGTGAAAATCTCAGAATGGGATTCGGGGAGTCATACTTACAATGATATATCATTCTATATCCATTGATAATATAGTGGTGGATTCTTAATCCTTGAAATCCCCACACTTTATTTCTCCAAAACCACTTTCTCAACTTTTATTTCATTTTATTAGTATTAAAATTATTCATAAGAAAAGTAAGCATTTCTTAAAGAAAAAAAAATGGTTTTTATTCTAAATCTATTATTTTCTTAATTTTGTTTTCATTGATTCCTAAACGACTCCTGTGGATTTGACTCATTACTACTACTATCTATGTTACTAATATATTTTGCAGGTACATAAGGGTAAGCTCTTTTTAGCGATGAAGATAGCTCCCCGTTAATTGTATTCTTTCTGCTTTGTGGTGGTTTTTTGTGGGGATGTGTGGATTATGTTGTTACGCTCACTAGCACGTGGGTTGGGCCCAAGGAACAAACTAGGCTAGCCTATTGGTCCGCTCACATAGCAACAATATTAATCTCAATTTAAACACATTTTGGCCATAGGTGTGGAGTTTTATGTTATAAGGCATCGTTACTATATGGTGACATTGTCCTATTTATTAACCCTTGTTAAGTTTTATAATTTTTCCTTGTTAGACAAAGGTTTGAGTCAACCATTCTCAACAATTTCCACCCTGGATCAAACTAGTTCACCTGTGGCTCCACTTTTGACCTCAACGGCACATGTACGCTGGGCCCACTAGTTCGCACACATAGTAACGATATTGTCTTAACTTAAACATCTTTGAGCCAAATGTACGGGGTTTTCTCTTAATAGGCTTTGTTATTAATTAGTGGATCTACCCCTCTTATTAATCTTATGTTGAACTTCTACACTTTTAATGTGGAACATGGTATTAGAGTGAACTATTACCGTTCAACATCAGTTTGCACGACGTCCACCTTGGGCTAAGACCTCACTGTGGTGACACTACTCCACCGAGAGCTCACTTGCTCTATTGAGAGACACCACCCGATCTCTTATTGGCACTACAGTGCCACTACTCTATCTGAGTGCCCGCCTACTTTATCGATAGCCACCGCACTCCACCTGTGGATTATGCTAGTCAAATATTAAACTAGACGGGTGAATAGGATTTATGGAAAATATGTGGAATTTAAATAATCTAAAGGAATATCTTATAAGTTAAATTCTCAAAGATAAAATCAAGGAATCGAAAGAAATAAACTCAACAATAATATATATCAATAATATTCAAAGGGGGCAAGTTTAGAGAGATTGAACCATAAAACCAAGTTATTTAATTTTTTTTACGCAGTTCAACTATCCAACCATACATTTGCACTCAAGATCGGTGCCTAAGAATTTCCACTATAAATCTTCTTACGGATGAGGAAAACAATGGTAAGTTCTTCAAACTCCAACTGTGAGATCCACTCACACACTTTACTTAAGATCACAATCTTGCTATATTGTGAGAAAACTTCTCACAAATGAATAAATAATTTTTGTTTGGTGATACACACTAATAAACAATAACTCTCAAGTGTTTAGAGGATATAAGATGAAGCTCACTCTAGAATTATCAAGAAATATAACTCAAAGATGAATAATAATCAAAGATATACCAAACCTGGTGTCGATCCGCCCGTTACCATGCCAAACCACCCCCACCCAACAAACAAACAAACAAACACACACACAATGATCCATGTATGGATGATACACTCCAGATCTTTTATGCTTGTATATATATCAACTAGGGTATACATGTGCCTCCTGGCATGGTGAAATAAATAAAGTCTGCTAATAGGATAAAAAAGAGTAAGGTGTGATGAATCTAAATTGATAAATATCAATTAATCTATTTTGAGCCCATTGTCTAGCCTAGTCTAACGTTTTGAATAGCCGAAACGTAGTTTCAACATATCTTGAAAAATAAAAATTAGATGGGATTAAACGGACTTGTTTTTAATTTTTTAAACAATATTTATATCATATTTTGATATTTGCAAAATAAATTTTTAACAAAATAAACTAAAGGCAAGTTGTGAAAATAATCCAACCACACCTGGTAGTATGATTTGAAAATAGTCAAAAAAATTGACTGATGTACCGTGAACACCCCTAAAAATGACATACTAGGATGACCAATAATGTAGGAACACATCTAATTTTATTGTTACTCAATAATGTTTCTTAATTTTTTTACATAATTTTATAGTTATGATGGATCTTGTTTAATTGATCTTGATTAGTATATTTTAAATATTAAATTTTGAATTTTTTATTTTAAGTTATGGCTTTTTTAATATAGACAAGATTACTAATATGTGAGAGTTTATCGTGTGTATATTATAGGTGTGCGTCTTTTAACTTTGATGTGACATCCTCATATGTGTATAAAACTCATCCAATGGTGAAGAAATAATACATACGATAATATGTGTATTTTTGACTATTAGATTTTTATATTTTTTAGAGAAAGTTTAGTCGAAAATGGTGTTTTGTAATATAAATATACATATATATATATATATATATATACCAACTTAGTTTACAACTTTCCTGTTTTAAACTATCTAGTATATATGTACGTTATTCTTTTAGTCTACAAAGAGTCTTTGAAAGTTGTAATACATAAACAATCGATTGGTTGTGATGATTTGAAAGAATCTTCTATTACCATATAGTGAAATAGAGGAAGCAGAGCATAATTAACTCAATCTTTAATTACGTTTATAAGTAATTTTTTTTTTGTCTTCTTTTTTCATTATTTGGTCTTTTTTATCGTTACTATTATAACATTGCTCATTAGTAATAATTATGACAATATATATCTTCTATCACTATATAGTAAAACAAGGGTTGCATTATATAAAGACATACGATATCTAAAAGTATGTCTAAAGAAGGTGAAATATATACTTATCTTTGTATATTTTAGTACATAGTATTACGTAACAATAATTCTAAGCAACTATAAATATGTGATATAAAAAAAGTAACATATAAAATGTAGTCACCATGTATTATTTAAAAAAATCTTATCACAATTTATTATAGCCAATGAGTAATTAATTTCAATGTATAGTAAGATTGTATTTTTATATTACATCTATTTTCGGTAAAATACTACTGCTATTTAATTTCAACATTATTTAATAAATCAGTGAAATTAGCAAATCCTAGTTAAATTGCTTCTCACTATTAATATCAGAAAGTGCACAAAAGCTACACCGGTCGTTCTTTGCCCCGGTGGCTTTGGATCTTAATTCAAAGCAAAGCCTCGGGTAAAGGGTTCAAAGACTAGTGGGGTATTTCAAAATACATCTAATTTGGGCACTTATTCTCTGACCATCTATTTTTCTCTGACCATTTATTTTAAGGAGGTAAATTGATGAATTTTTTTATAAAATTTAGGGAGATGCCATTATGTTAAGGACCATCTATTTTAATAAGTAGATTGTTTTCACCAAATTTCATCAAAAAAATCAACCGGTAAATGGGTTAACTACACAATTGATATATATATATATACATAATTACTTAACACACCACCTTCTATTCGAGTTTTATGAAGAAATTCGGTGTAGATGATTTAAAATTTCATGAAAATATTATTATTAGAAAACTAGGATTTAGTCCCTAGTTTTGAAACATATTAGTGGTTAGGACTACCTAATTTTGAAAATTACGGATACATCCCTAGATTGAGCATTTGACTTAGGGTTTCCTTTAATACGATTTATCAAATATGGAGGGCATAGTCAAAATGACCATTTTCCCTTTAGTTGTGTTTTAGAATGTTTTAAGACTCGCTTAATTTTATAACTTATAAATTGATATTGTATATTTTGAATTTTTAATTGAAAAAGGAAAACATAATTACGGATTTCGTGAATTTAATAATTTAATTAAATGTAGCAAGAGTTAAAATGAGGCAATTAGGCATAAGGGCTCATTCTAATAATAATATAATTATAAATGACACTTAAAAAATAGCCATGTAAATTAAGGACATTGTACAAAAAAGACACTAATACCCCCTTCTTTATAATATCATCTCATTATGACACTAACAGCAACCAGAAGGTACTAAATGCATTTAACACCAATTGGACAGCAACCAGAAGGTACTAAATGTATTCAGCACCATAACCAAAAAGTGCTAAATATATTTAGCATCACAACCAGAAGGTAATAAATGTATTTAACACCACCTGGACAGCAACCATGTAACACCCCATTTCCTTATCTCTTGCAAATCATGGCCTAAGTCGCGTATAAGACAGAATTTGGCTTCAGATAGCCAAACTGGATTCTGTAAAAGGTTGACATGGTTCGGAGACTTCCAATGAGTCATGTTAATGTATTTACGTATGTTAGAATGACCATAAGTCATTCTGGGTGGATCGAACGAAAATCAGCTTGTAAATAGCGAGTTTCAGTATTACGCGATTAATGGTTTTTAGCCGATTTTGGAAGTTCATATCTTCTTCATCTGAACTCCAAATGAGTCCCTATTTGAGCCTATCTCTAGTTTTTAATCCATTCTACAACTTCTGTGTTTTGGCCGAGACCCAATTCCCACTCCTTGATGATGCAAAGTGCGAGTGAAATCGGCTTGGTGACCAAAAAGATGAAGGAAGCAATTCTGGGCCATGCAGTCGACTGCATGATGTTGAAGTAGTCGACTACTTCGGGCTGGCGAGATTTTTTATATATCTTCTTCACCTCTTTCCTTCTCATTTCATCACCTAACCTTTGAGAGCTCTAGATAGAGAAGTGGTGGGCTATCTTAGAGGATTAAGAGGGATCATTCAAGGTTTCTTATCCCACATCTAAACCATGCCATCATCACCATCTTCATCATCTTCTTCATCTTCTTCTCCATCTCCATCCTCCATTGCCAAGGGTTTTGAGCTCAAATTGGGGATTTTAGACTTGGCGCTTCTCCGGCTCGTTTCTTTTGCAATTCTTCGAGGGATTAACCTTCAATATGTGGTAACAATAGTATTAAAGCTTGTTTTCAAATTTATTGTAACATAATCACACCAAATCAAACAAAACTTAGGGTTTAACCCAAATTGCATACTCATGGGAGTTCAGGTTGATTTATCTTGTTTCTTTGCTTGATTTGGATTTAATAAGATTATAAATAGTGGATTATACAAGAAACCCCAATTTCTACATTATTTTGGAAAGATTGATATAAAACCCTTACATATGGGTACGATTGTAAACCATGCGATATGATACGCATACATATGATGCCATGTTTTGATTTAAATGTATTTTTGGGACAAAGTTATATATATTTGTGGTATCCTTGTTGTGCTTGAGCTATTGAACCATATTTTTATGATATGCTCGGCAGTAGTATATGCCTATTTTGTATGAACAAAGCAATTCAATCTTAAGGGGAGCTTATATGGAACATATTCACTACATAAATTGGGTTAAACTTGGCTTGGTGTCAAGTTTATATAAAACAGATTTCACCTCCCAAATTCATGGTGTTCTTATTAAAGCTATAAATTAACGGAGTAAGCTAACATGGTCTAAATATAACAACGATACCACTGCTCCTTTTTGAGCACACATATATGTGCATATATACATACATGTATATAGTTATGTATTTGGGAAAACTCTAACTATAGTAACGCCTATATATGTATATTGTTGAGATTTTGTTTAGTTTGGTATACTGGTTAGCTACACCGCTCGTACCAGATAAAGACATGGTTATTACCTGTAGCGTATAACCTTGGTGGCTACGTGAGTTAATATTATTGCCTTGGGGGCATTCTCCGTCTAGGTGGACCTGGTAGGTGGTCCCTGCCTTGGGGGCAGAAGAAACCGAATTTGATCGCGATCCGTGTGCACACGTAGATAAAATCCTAGACGTGATGTATATATATATGATTGATGTGATAGATCTAGTCAATGTGTTGTGGCATATAAAGTATGATAATATATATATCGCCTTTCTTATTCTTTGGGGACAGGATAACACTTATATATATTGCACGAAACAATTTCCGTTGCATTGGAAAACTAAGGAATATCTTTACGTATATATATATATATTTATATTTATCCTAGTGCTATATATTACAAGGAAATGAATTTCGTACATAGTTGCATTATATAAGTTAAACTATCTTCATTATAAATGCATTGCATGGCATGCATGGTTTTCTAACCTACTCTCTTATATAAAAACGTTATAGTTCCCATTGAGCCGTTTGGCTCACTCCTACTTTCCAAACCAGGTTTTGCAGGTATTTCTTGAGGGACGGTGCGCCTACGAGGTCTAGATAGCTCTGATGGTCGGATACCCAAAGTCGTTTAGGAAACGACTTATGTTTTAATCCTTAAAGCACTCATATTGGTTTGTATTGTACTCTTAAGCCATTAATGTAAAGCTTTTATTAAATTGAAACCTCGTTCGAGGAGTTACCTTGTATTGGGATATTGTATTCGATTTGACAAATAATTCTTATATGTTGAGATATTATTTTAGTTAAACTTTTGTTTTGTTTGACAGGTTTTGGTTATATTGAAAGTACAAATTCCACATGCCAAAATTTTTAGAAATCATGGCTTTCTTTGATATTTTCATTTATATAAGTTCTAAATCCTATACAATAACACCCGTTGTTGTGTACAACATTGTGACTAACCAGGTTCCGGAGGTGAAATTCTCTAAACGGGATTTCGGAGCGTTACAAACCAAAAGATGCTAAATGCATTTAGCACTACTTGGACAACAACCAGAAGGTAGCACCACTTGGACAACAAACTAGAAGGTACTAAAATGATTTTAGCACCATTACAAAATAGAGAACAACAAAATTGATGAGATCAACATCCACTCAATTTATTTATATGTATATATATATATGAATCGACGTAAGTTCGTAAAAAAAAATAAAAAAGAGTTACGATCATGTTTTTTTTTAAATCCCGCTGGGCTATCAAAATTGGTCGATTTCGATAGCAAAATGACCTCTAATCGTCTTAATTTTTCCTACAAATAGGGTAACTTTGTCTTCTGAACAACATACCCAAAAATCAGCAAAATCCAACAGTTCAATCAAAAGTTATATATGTTTTACGATTTCACATTCAGAAAAAAGAAAAAGAAGAAGAAAAAGAAGAAGAAGAAGAAGAAGAAGAAGAAGAAGAAGAAGCAGTAGAAGATGAAGATGAAGATGAGAACGACGCTCCTCTCGACGATACGATTGGAGATCCAGGTGGTAGTGGTGGTGGTGGTGGAAGAGGTGAGATTATTGGTGAGACAACTTATCTTTTCCCTTATTCTCTATTTTCTCTCTCTAACTATGTGTATGTAAGAGATAATAATATGTCTTTTGTATAATTAGAATAAATGATATAGTAGGGTATTTTTGTCCATCAACATTTATGATTTTCCTTAAAATAAATTAATATTATGAAAAATATCCTTATTGTAAAACCAAATTATAAAATTAGTTCTATTTCTCTTTATTAAATATGAGTACGTCCTTAGAGTTATAAAACATTACGGAGCGAGGTCTTATAACCCATTATCTCAGTTAAAATTCAAATGTTACTTTCTATAATAACATAATTAAATTGTGATTTTGAATTTTGAATTTTGAATTGAAAAAGGAAAACAGAATTATTGATTTCGTGAGTATAACAATTTAATTTAATTAATTATGAATTAAAATTAAAATGTTACTTTGTGTAATAACACATTTAAACCGTGATTTTGAATTTTGATTGAAAAAGGAATATACAATTCTCTATTCATTTTCATTATTGTACATAATTTTAATTTAGCATAATATTATTCGTATAAATATATATATACACATTTTTTTACATTTTCTTATTATAAATGTTTGATATATTTTCATTTTTGTGATTATAGATATATATGTTATTTAAAATTTTGAAAGTTTATTCTTATAAATATATATACACGTATATGTTGTATAAACTACATGCTAATACCACAAAAACTAATTATATCATATAGTTCAACTACAAATTAAATATTTATCAATGCAACAAGCAATGCAAATTAGTTTAGCACAGCTAATATCTGTTTGCAAACAACTTTTGAATACTAATCTTATATTAATATGATTGATTTATTTTTAATCATATATTAAAATTCAAACAGTTAATTTCCACTTATCTTATTGTTTTCTTAAAAATAACTATAAAAAATATTAATCTATATGTTGACCTTAAAGTCAATTAATCGTATTTCGATAATTGCAATAAGTTAATAAAGTGTTATTTAACTCTGTTGTTCCAATGATGATAGCCATTTTAACCGACATATCTTCCGACCAAGTGTAACTTCAAACCGAAGCAAATCTCACACAAGCTTTACAAACGCCTCTACTCACAAGAAATGAACTCAAGTGATATACATGTGCTAAACAAAGCCAAGAAAAGATCTAGATCATCAAGCAAGTGAAGATATGCACAAGAATGATCTCCACGTGTTCTACAAGTTATCAAAACCGAGAAAGGATCAAGAACGTCAAACAAGTGAAGATACGCACAAGAAAATCAAGCATCACGAAAACTCTAATTATCATTAAATTGAGTGAGTGCTTAGATTTTATGTAAATATACTTTATTGATCAAATCCCTATAGCTCAAACATATTCTTGCATATTTTAAAGATTGATTCAAACTAGCTTGAAATTGAATTTATTTGAAGAACACCATTTTACAAAAACCGAGTTTCAAAATAAATTCATACTAATTTTAAATGATCATATTTTAAGCTATAATAAAAATAAGTATCTTAGAAACATATATTTGAAGTTCAAAAATCATTAGAATTTTATTTGGAACTAAATTGTTAAATTGCAAAAATATTTTTATTTTACATTTAAAATTCCCTCAATTTTTGTCCAGTTTTGATCTAACAGTAATATGAAGGCCTTCCCGAACTCCGATCATTTTGAAATTTTTACAGTAGTTATAAAACAGCTCCTGAAAATTTTGACTAAAATTTGAGCATGATCCAACGGTCTAATTGGGAGAAATTAATAAAACAAAGTTAAATGTTTTTTTGAAAACTAGCTGTTGGAAAGTTTGAAAATGTATATCTTGGAGCCAAAACCTCTCTTAATCATCCCCAACAGCCATATGGTTTTGCAAGCTATATATATATGATGTCTTAGACATGTTTTAACACACTTGAATCATTCTACAAATTTATTTTACATATATACAAAGTTGTTCAAGTATTCAATTCATTTTATTGATCAAATTCTTCATTTTTTAGCTATATACTTTGATCAATTTTGATATCTCTTAGTGTGAGCTTCATTTGTATTTTGTCATATACAAAAGAGATATTGTACATTGGTGTTTGTCACCAAAACTCATTTTGAATCATAATTGTGAGAGGTGTATCTCATAGATTAGCAAGAGGAATTTCTTGTGAAAGTATTGAAGGTATTTTCAATACTTGTGAGAGTGTGTGATAAGAATACACTTGTAGATGTTTGATCTTCACCCAGAAGGAGATCGGTTATAGTGAAAATTCTTGGGGAACTAATCGAGCGCGGAGTAGGGGGAACAAGCCGAATCGTGTGGACAAAAAATCTTCGACTTCAAATTGGTTCAATCTTTCTTACTCAATCTCTTTATTTATTTGTTATATTAATTGATTGAAGTTGCTTATATTATTGCTTATTCTTGGGATTGTTTATTTAATTGATTGTTTTCCTTGATAAACTTATTTAACTAAGTTGTTTTGCTTAAATATTTTAAAAACGTTTTAATTCCACATTAAGTTTTTAAAACCCTATTCACCCCTCCTCTAGGGTATTTTCCTACCTACACTATATTCAAAATAATAAAATAAATTTAAACAGAAAAAAAAATTCTGCTATTATAAAACGTCATAGTTAACAAGAGAAACGAAACAATTTATACTTTTAACTGACTAAAGTCGCATTTATACAATTTTTTTTAAAAATCAATAATTTTCAAATAAAAATAACTAGATTATATTCAATGTTAATTTTACTAACAAGATAACTTATTCATACACATTTTCCCTTTTTTTTTTGCCATCTTTGTTGTAGTTATATATAAAATATAAGTTTTAATAATTGTGAATAAAATAAAAAAATATATACCTAAGATTATGTAATGTTATATAGAATAAGAAAATAGAAATAAAAACTTTCAACAATAAAATATAATAATGTACCATAATTATAAAAATATGTTAATTAATGTCCAAATTAAAATAGGAAATATTTCAAAAACCTACAAAACTTAGCAAATAAAATAAGAAATAAAAACTTTCAACAAGAACATATAATTATGTACCACAATTATAAAAAATGTTAATTAATGTCCAAATTAAAATAGAAAATATTTCAAAAACCTACAAAACTTAGCAAATATTTAATATCAAAAACCAAAAGAATAACAAAAAAAAATGTGAAATTAAACCTACATGGACAATTCCTCAACTCATTATCTTCCATCTCAAGCTCCATCATCTCCTTCAACATCGTCACTTACATCCTCAATTCTTCAATTCTTCATGTTATTCAATCTCTTCTTCATCATCATCTAAATTTTCGTTATCCTTAACATTATCCTCTACATATGCATCTCCATTAATTGAAACTATTATAATGTACTTTGTTATCTTCATATTCAATGTTTTGACAATTATATTCTACAAACTTTGTGGTAGGATTCGTAACTTTTATTTCATATGATTAGTTGTTTCTATATGGATCTTTAAGGATATATATTTATTTATTAGTTTTGTTGTAAATGCATATTCGTGGATGAAAAATTGTGCTTTTCTAGTAATTATTGCATAATTTAAGCTCTTTGGTACTTTAAGCCAATAAATCTACTTTTTATATATGTTTCGAAAATAATGTTTTATGTATTCTATGTACATATATATATATATATATATATTATGATCTTACTTTAATCCAATAAATTAACTTTTTATATTTGTTTGAAAAATATATTTTTTATGTATAATATGAATATATATTTAACAAATTTCATATTCAACCTTATATTCTACAATCAAATAGTTATATAGATGTTTGAATATCTTTAATTTTTCTACTATGCAATATCTTATAATCAACATAAATGCATTTAATTGTTAATAATTATATACAGGAATATATATAATTAAATTTCAATTTATATGTTATTATTAACTATATTATTTTTGTTCTTAAAAATACTATTACATTAAAAACTTAATTATAATAAAATATGTTTTAAATGGTAATTATTCATAGTCAACTTTCTTCAAATATATTGATCAATCATATTAATTGCCTTAATTAATAGGTCGGGGTTAATATTGTCATCAACCTTTAGTATTAATTGATAGATTATGGATAATTAAGGTAAAAATGACTAACCACTAATTTCTATAAGTTGTAGTCCTAACCCTAATAACAATTGAAACTAGGGGTGTATTACTAATTGCCCCAATTCCGTTTACCTCTTGAAATGGACGATCTTTAAGTTAATTAATTTAAGGTTGATCCTTAAGGAACGGGAACCGAATATATATATATTGGTTTCCCACGAGGTATCCCTACATCATAGACTATTTCTTTTATTTCTTGGGATTATTAATCAAATCAAAATACCTTTACTTATGTTATTTGACGATATAAACAATGCTGTCTTTTTTGTCATGTGGATTATTAATGAAATCTAATTATGAGCACTTTGTTAACTATATCAATTAATTTTTCAAGTTTTATCTACTTCCTTTCCCTTAAGAGAATTATTATTTCAATCAAAAATTCTTGAGCAGTAGGCCATGTTTCAAACTATGTCTACGTCCTGTCCCTTTTTTTTTAATCACCGAGTCTCCCCTCTTAAACAAAAACTGTTTAGATGAGCATGCACTCTGTGCATGTAATTTTATTTCTTGTTAGACAATATTAAATACTATCTTGTTTGGGTAGTCCAAAACCGGGCTTATCTTGTTTAGATGAGAATGGCTTACGCCTATATTTTGTTTTGGTTCAGTCTTAAATTGGTTTGTTGAACTATACTTGACATTTTGGAGGAGTAGAGTAAATTTTGTTCAAAAAGCAATATTCGTTTTATCAGAATCCGAGGCGTACGCATGGCGTGTGCAATATTATATTATACTTGATAAACACTTTTAGAACATGTAAATGTGTTTGCTCAAGTGGTAAGAAAGTATTTTTATTATCTGGAGTATAATTGGTTATGAGGTATTTCAAAATACCTTTAATTTTGACACTTGAGTATTATATATTAGTTATAAATATTGCATGGGCAATGTTAAAAATATAGTTGCAAAGGAATAAGACAATAAATAATACTTTAGACAAAATCATTTTAAGTACCAATTGAAGAAAGCATTTGCAGTAATATGCTTAAACAATATTTGTTTAACAATATCATATTGGCTGATGCAAAAATAATTTTTTGGCATTTTCATCAAGGGTTAAATGATCTACAATTTCATCAAAAGTATACATCGAATGCCATTGTATAGAAACATTCAAAATACACTTTCACATGTGCCGTAGAATTACAAAAACAGAAAATTATAATTGGAACAAGCCTAATCAGCTACAAATTAAGTCCACTAAACTAAATGTCATAACACCCAAATTATCATAAGATTGGCTCCGAAGAATCGAAGAAGGATCTCCTCAAGGTACCTAGCGCAATATAATTCTTCTTCAAACTATAGGAAAAAAAACATAAGCATGCGTTAGTGTATAGTACTTTACTCATTTCTATGGAACTTTTTCTAAAACATATATGATCGATTTTATTGTACGTTCAAATCTACTTATATATGTGGTTAAAAATATACACAAAGTGAAGGTTACTAAGGATTCAACTTTCTCTTTTTTAAATTTAAAAAAAAACATAAGAAAAAAAAGGATTAGGAACTGCCAAAGTATTTGAATCGATAGGCAAAACATAGAGAGAAGCCAAAAAAGTCAAAGAAAATGGATAGTTAACTCGTTAAAGTTGTTAAGGTCAACAATCATTTCCTAATGAGGTAAGAGTAATAGCCATTCTCCACATAAACAATAAGCTTAATTAAAGACATATGTTTCTTTGCAACAATTTATATATTACCAACACGTGTCAATTTCATATTGAAATGATTAAATTTCAAATTTACAAATAAAAGAAAAATTGTTTTAAAAATTTAAAGAAGCTACCTAAAAATACTTTCCTTGCATTCCAAAAAAGGATAAGTTTATAAAATAGGAGAGGAAGTCTTGGGAAAGATTCTTTTTGGACTCGACAGTGTCCTAAGAAAGAGACTTCATTTTTTGTTGTCTGTTGGGCCGTTGCAAATTAAGTCTGGTGATTCCAATTAGTCAAGCACTTGTTTAAGTGGCCGTGCTTAGAAAAACCTTCATCATCACCATGTTTAGCAGTGAAGTCACACAGCATTTCCTAATATTCTTATGTTAACCTGAATAAAAACCAAAACATGCAGGAAAGCTAACTCATGATTCATTATCCATCACATTACCAAAATAAAAAAATAAAAAGTTTGAAAACTTGAATCTAATTAAGACTCATCTATAGAAGGATTGACAGATTATTCGTGAACATTTACATTATTTGGAAGTTGTAGCAAATTACTTAATATAAATGAGTTGCTCATGAAAAGTGCTCATATAAAACACATCTAGTTAGATAAAGAGAATTATATTATTAAGAGAAACCATCAACATCTACGGGTGATTTTGTTTCTATCCACCATATCATGCAATTAATCCACCCTTAAATTGTGGGATTTTTAAACAAACATTCACAATATTACCCTTTTCAAAATTGACAAGTATATCCACCAATTAAAATTAAATTATAATCGTATCTTCATTTTAATTAAGATTCCTAATCCAAATATAATTCCTTTTTAAATTATAATACATAGAGACATTCTTTGGTGTTCTTCCTCATCAAAATACATCACCAAGCTTATTATAGAATCTACACTACAAAATGCTCTACAAATAATAAATACAACAAAGATCAACACTTTAAAACTTCAGGCATAGAGAGGGGGAAAGAGAATGCGGGTGAAGAAATCAGGGTTCTGAAAAACCCTTTTGAACATTTGGCCCGTTTCCACTTCAACATTCTTCTTCTTCTTCAACCCAAAATCTTCAAGCCAAATACACACAACTAATTGATACAACAAACAATGGTTCTCCTCCATACCTCTATTTCCCCTTGATTCAACCACCTAAATTCCCCAAATCATCATCACCAGGCAATATAAATGTAAAATGAAAAAAAGAAAAAAGAAAGTGGTTGTTTGTTTGTGAAAAAAAAGAAGGCTTCGTAGAGAGAGAGAGAGAGGGGGGTGGAGGGATTTAGGTTGAGTGAAAAAAAAAGAAAAAAGAAAGGCGTTGGGGTCTACGGTGGAAGAAATAGAACAAGAAGAAGAAAAAGAGTACAGTTTGTTGAAGGATCTTAAATTGGAAATAAAGGGTGAAGATGGCACTTTCTCTCTGCTTTTGGCTTTACGACTTCAAAAATTTTAAAGTGGTCATACTTATTAATTTAATGTATATTTTAATATTAAATTATTATTTAAAACAATATTTGTAAAATTAAATTAATAATATTTTTTTGTCAATCTATCCACATTCACCGATTAACTTAATAGGTAGTGTGGATTAACTTAATAGCGCAAATTAACTGCAAGAAATGATGGATAGAAATAAAATCACTCCATGAAAAGTGCTCATATAAAACACATCTAGTTAGATAAAGATAAATTATATTATTAATGAAAACTATCAACCTTGATTTTCCAGTTTGGAGCTTGAACTCAACATTGGTTCGTCTAGACTCAAGGTCATTCTCACATTTCATACACTATAATAAAAGAATTTATTTCTTTAGATAAATGGCATGCCTGTTGGTTGAATAAAAATTGGCCAAAATTATTCGCTGTGCTAACTGTTTTGTCACTTTTGAGTCATCACATTAAACAATTAGTTTCTTTTAGTTTAAATAAAATTGCTTCTACCATTAGGAAACAAAATGACAGAAATTGTGCCGTATAATAATGCGCGCAGTCGGTATGACTTTTGAAATAGAGCAGCTTTTGAGTTTAACTAACCTTTGCTTTTGTGACTCAAAAATAAAGTAGGTAGAAAAGCCTTCTGGACCTAAAATCAAATCAAACTCATTCAAAACAAAGAATTACCGAGTGCTTAGCATATTAGAGGGGAGGATTACAAAGGAACAACATATATGAACTAACCAAGAACATATGAGTTCTTGTAAGTTTGAGTGCTGTTGGAGTTTTGTGTATTTAAAGAAAAATAAAACCAAGACAAGGTGATTTAATGTGATGTGATGTTATCCCAAGTCCCACACAGGAGAGATATAAAACCTTTCATGGGTTTATATATGGAAGAATTTGCTTAAGGGCTTGAGCCCTTTGGGCATTAGACTTTTGTGCTATTGGGTGAAGACTTGGATGAATGTGGTTCACGGCCCGGCCCGGCCCGGCCCGGCCTCGGTCTCGGGCTTTGGGCTTGTGTAGTGTATTATCTTTTTTATACAAAATACATTTAAAGAATTTTATTTATTAAAAATAAAATAAATTATAAAAAACAAAAAGGGAAAGGCTCCCTCAATTTGCTCCGCGATTTCGTCCTCATTTTCCTCCAACACGCTCCAGTAATTCCCTCCATGTTTTCTTGCGGATTTTTCGGAAATTGGTTTTTTGGTCCATTCTTTATCCCTTAATAACGGATCTCATATCATAAAAATATTGACCCAACAGAAAAACAGAGAAATAATCTATCTTCCTACAAAATAATTTTTCCGGCAAAAAAAATTTTTAGCCTCCGGCAATAAATTATTTTCCGATCCCGAGCAATTAAAAAAGTGTTATTGTCGAGAGATTGAATAAGTGCAAATCGATCGTACAGAGGGTATCTGGGCTGTTTCATCCTGGGGACGGCGTGGCATAATCAGAACTGCTGGCACAATTCCGGGCAGAGCCGCGAAACGTCTTAAAGAGAGCGACTAAGTCTGCGACTCAACCCAGTGTATTCTCTACCTTGTCTATTTTAATTCTGCTGTTCATATTTTCCAACAATTTTAAGACGTTCCTTATCTGCTATTTCTTGTAACTATTATCATGGCTAATGAACATAATCAAGCTGCTGCTTCTAGCTCATTAAATCAACCTTTCAAATTTGAGGGTCTGCACTTTAGGAGGTGGAAACAAAAAATGTTTTTTTACTTAACTCTTAAGAAGGTGGAATCTGCTTGTGTTTTTGAAAAACCCACCTTCCCTAATCCAATTTTTGAGGCAAATCATAAGACTCTCAAAACTTGGGAAGACAATGATTATGCATGCAGAAATCTGATCTTGAATGCTCTTCATGACGAGCTTTATGAAGTTTACCTCCCGTGCAAATCCGCAAAAGAAATTTGGGATTCACTTCAAAAGAAATATGACACTAAAGAGGCCGGGTCTAAGAAATACGCTGTCAGTCGTTATCTGAAATATCAGATGACGGACGACAAGTCTATTGTTACACAGTCTCACGAACTTCAGAAAATTGCACATGAGATTGTTTCTGAAGGAATGAAATTTGATGAACAGTTTCAAGTGGCAGTTTTGATTGATAAATTACCCCCTGGATGGAAAGATTTCAAAAATAGTTTGCGTCACAAATCTAAAGAGTTTTATTTTGAAAGTTTGATTATAAAATTCAGGATTGAGGAGGAAAACCGTAAGCAAGATTGGAATGATGAGGTTCTGGTTGTTTTTAACAAAAATCAGAACCGTAATCAAAATCAGAATTGCTCGAACAACACCCCTCCTACTCTAAGGCCGAACAGGAAAAATATGAAAAATCATAACGGTGGAAATAATGCGAACCGGTACGGGAACCAGAATAGGAACAACCAAACTCAGAACCAAAACAGAAATGGCCAGGCTAATAATAATAATAACAATAATAATAATAATAATAATAATAATAATAATAATAATAATAATAATAATAATAATAATAATAATAATAATAATAATAATAATAATAGTGTGTTCTCTTGCTATCACTGTGGAAAGCCTGATCATATGGCAAGAAATTGTCGAAACAAACGCCGAACACCTCAGGCGAATGTTACTGAAGAAGAGCCCTTAGTGGCTATGATAACAGAAATTAATCTGGTATTGGGTTCTGAAGGCTGGTGGGTGGATACTGGCGCCTCTCGTCATGTCTGCCATGATCGTGCTCTATTTAAAACCTATTCTGATGCTGTTGATAAGAAAGTGCTGTTGGGTGATTCCCACACCACTAATGTTGCTGGCTCGGGTGATTTCGAGTTGAAATTTACTTCTGGAAAGACTATCATCCTTAAGGATGTTTTGCATACTCCAGAAATTAGGAAGAATCTTGTTTCGGGTTACCTCCTTAATAAGGCTGGATTTGTTCAAACTATTGGGACAGATTTGTTTACTTTTACTAAGAATGGGGTATTTGTGGGGAAGGGATATGCATGTGATGGGATGTTTAAGTTAAATGTTGATGTTAATAAAGTTGTTTCTAGTTCTGCTTATATGATTTGTTCATTTAATGTGTGGCATGCTAGACTTTGTCATGTTAATAAGTGCCTTATTAAGAACATGAGTAAACTAGAAATTATTCCCCCCTTATCATTAAATGATTTCGAAAAATGTGAATTCTGTAGCCAAGCAAAGATTACTAAAACACCTCACAAATCTGTTTTAAGAGAAACTGAACCTTTTGAATTAATTCATTCGGATATTTGTGAATTTGATGGTGTTTTAACGAGAAAATGGTGTTTTAACGAGAAATGGAAAAAGGTATTTTATTACTTTTATTGATTATAATTCGGATTTTTCCTATATTTACCTTATGAAAAATAAAAGTGAAGCAATAGATATGTTTAAAATATTTTCTACAGAAATTGAAAATCAGTTTAATAAGAAAATAAAAAGATTTCGGAGTGATAGAGGAGCCAAATATGATTCAACTGTTTTTAAAAATCTTTATACTTCACTTGGTATTATTCATGAGACGACTGCTCCATATTCACCTGAAATGAATGGAAAAGCCGAAATGAAAAATAGGACCTTTGCCGAATTAATTGTTGCTACGCTACTAAATTCGGGGGCTGCCTCACATTGGTGGGTGCCTAAGATTAACCGTTGAAAAATAGAACCATTGCCGAATTAACCGTTTGTCACATTCTTAATAGGGTGCCTAAGATTAAATCTAATTTATCCCCCTATGAGATTTTAAATAATAAAAGGCCCAATATTTCTTATTTACGCGTTTGGGGGTGCCTTTCTTACGTACGTATTCCTGATCCTAAAAGATCTAAGCTTGCTAGTAGAGCTTATGAATGTGTTTTTATCGGATATACAATTAATAGTAAGGCCTATAGATTTTATGATTTGAAAAATCATGTTATTAATGAATCTAATGATGTAGACTTTTTTGAACATAAATTCCCTTTTAAATTGAAGAATAGTGGGGGTAGCTCACTACCTTCTAGCTCTACTTTACCTACTAGTACTGTGCACCATGATACATTAATTGAACCTAGGAAAAGTAAAAGAGGTAGAACCACTAAAGACTTTGGGCCTGATTTTTATGCATACACTTTAGAAGATGATCCATCCACTATTCAAGAAGCGTTATCTTCTTTAGATGCTGACCTTTGGCAAGAAGCCATTAACGATGAAATGGATTCCTTATAATCAAATAGAACGTGGCATCTAGTAGACCTTCCTCTTGGTTGTAAAACCATAGGTTGTAAGTGGATACTTAAAAAGAAATTAAAACCTGATGGCACTGCTGACAAATACAAAGCACGTTTAGTTGTCAAGGGTTATAGACAACGTGAAAATGTAGATTTCTTTGATACTTATTCTCCCGTTGCTAAAATAACATCTATACGTGTTTTGATTGCCCTGGCTTCCTTGCATGATCTTGTTGTGCATCAAATGGATGTTAAAACCGCTTTCCTTAATGGAGAATTAGAAGAAGAAATTTACATGGAACAACCTGAATGATTCATTATTACATGCCAAGAACAAAAAGTATGCAAATTAGATAAATCCCTTTATGGTTTGAAACAGGCTCCTAAGCAATGGCATGAGAAATTTGATGAATTGATTATTGCAAATGGATTTAGAATTAATGAAAGTGATAAATGCATTTATTATAAGACTGAGAATAATGCTTGCACTATTATATGTTTATATGTTGATGACTTGCTTATTTTTGGTTCTAATATCCATGTAGTTAATAATGTGAAATCCATGCTATGTGAAAATTTTGATATGAAGTATTTGGGAGAAGCGAGTGTAATTTTAGGAATTAAAATTACTAGGACGGAAAATGGACTTTCTTTGGATCAATCTCATTACATTGAGAAGATTCTAAGAAAATATAATTACTCAGACTGTAAACCAGCATGTACACCATATGATCCTAGTGTGAAGTTGTTCAAGAACACTGGAGACAGTGTTAGACAAACTGAGTATGCGAGCATCATTGGTAGCCTTCGATACGCTACTGATTGCACTAGGCCCGATATTGCTTATGCAGTGGGTTACTATGTAGGTTTACAAGCAGTCCTAGTATGGAGCATTGGCATGCTGTTGAGAGGGTCATGCGTTACTTAAAAAGAACCATGGACCTAAAGTTACACTATCAAAAGTTTCCCGCTGTCCTAGAAGGATATAGTGATGCTGACTGGAATACCCTGTTAGAACATTCCAAGGCCACTAGTGGATATATCTTCAGCATTGCTGGAGGTGCAGTCTCTTGGAAATCCAAGAAATAGACCATTTTGGCCTAGTCTACGATGGAGTCTGAGATGATAGCACTAGCTACTGCTAGTGAAGAAGCAAGCTGGCTGAGAAGCTTTCTTGCAGATACCCCTCTATGAGAGAGACCGATACCAGCTGTCCTTATCCACTGCGATAGTACCGCGGCTATTGCAAAAGTTCAGAACCGTTACTATAATGGTAAGAGCCGACAGATGTATAAGAGGAATATAGATCAACAGCAGCATATAAACCAGGCAATGACAAGCATTAGGTGTAAAAATGATATTATAACTGATAAACATGCACATAGATATACATATCATGCGTTACGTGAACAATAAAAATATATAGGCAGTCGTCAGGCGAGCCGTGCCTTCCCGGACTAATACATCTGTTACAAAAATAAACCGTAGTATCAGAGCATTCTACTTCGTCCCCGAACCCGTCGTCTCTTTGTCCCCCTGGGACTCGTGAGTACCTGAATGGTTTAAAGAAACGGGGTGAGCTATGTGCTCAGTAGGGGTAAGTAATCATATACAAAACATACTCCAGTTTAGAAAATGTGTTCATATCATAATGCATGCATATGCCAATGCAGGTTACCTCCCTTGTGTCAACCGTATAGCCACATAGCCAGAATATATCCATATCGAACCGGAGTTTAGCATAGGCCTGGCCACCCGAGAGAAAATATAACAATGATCATAAATTGGCCCATCGGCCCCAGAGCATATCAACTGATCATAATCAATTTGGACCACATGTCCATCAATAGTAAGATAACCACAAAATCATCAGTGCCTTACCGTTCTCTAGATTTTCGGGCTACACACCGCTGGCTCTAGACAGCCGACGCGTTGCTGCCCTCCGAAGGTTTAGGGATTTTTAACCCAAGGGTACCAGGCACTACTTATTTCCATCCCTATAGGCACAGAACAATACATCATTCCTTCACAATCGAAGGACCACAATAGAATCATATTCGGATCCATATCACATCCAGAATCAGATCATATGGAGTTTTCATCCTCATAGTAATCATCATAAGAAGTACGCCCATATGTCGAGCCATAAGAATGATCCACATATGTTGAGAATTCTTCAAGCGCTTAGTTGACAAAATAATAACATGCATGATGTGCAAAACATGCTATTTCAAAGATAAGAACAATTTATGCCATATGCACTTCCATAACTCCAATATCATACCCATTTGTGTGTAAAACTCGTCAACAATTCAATTTCAAACAACATGTACATCACCGAGGGATACCACATGTAGTTCAAATAACATTTATGAGCAAGTGTACATGGCATATTTTGTGTTAATTATTACAATCACAATTTTACAAGTCATAAAAATAGCATAAGCACTTTAATATTCAAGTTTCTCATGCAATTGATAACTATGAATAATGATTCCTGATAAATAAAAGCATATTATCTAGTTTTGAAAGCCATAGGACCCTTACCTTATGTTTATTAGCCGTATAGAAGGAAGAAAGAAGAGAATTCAAGCTCTCCCAAAGGAATCCCAAAGAGGAAGACGATGAATAGTGAAGTTGAAGAAGATTCAAATGATTTTGAGCTTAAATCGTTGATGCGGAAGGATTAATGCGTAGAAATCCTTTACTTTCTCTCTCTAGAACCCTCTAGAAACCTCTCGTAAAGTGTAGAAAAGTTTGGGTCAAAAATGGATGAAAAAGGAGCTAAAACGCACTTAAAACGAGCTTAAGTCGGTAGAAAAAGTTAACTGGCGGACCGGTATGCCAAATATCCAATACTGGTCCGCGGGTTGCAATTTTCACAAAAATTTGTTGCCGGACCGGTATGCCAAAAATGCCATACCGGTCCGTGCTTTAAAATTTTTGGGCCTGGAGTACTATTTTTGTTTTGGCCATAACTTTTCGCTCGGAACTCCGATTGAGGCGTTCTTTATGTCCATGGAAAGGTATTTCAAAGCTCTACAACTCTCTTAGAGAATGTTTTCCCAAATTATGGATATATTTTCCCAGAAATTCACCGAAGGCAGCGCTCTGCCAAGGCGCTACCGAATGACCAGAATTTTGCAATGAGCCTACTTCGCACCCTGTTTTGACCCACGAGGAGTGCGAATTGGACTTCGGCCAAAATACAAAAGTTGTAGAATGGTATAAATACTATACACTAATCTCAAAGAAATTGGATAAGTAACAAAGAAATTACAATAGCTCAAAGTTAGCCAAAATTAAAGAATCGCGAAGAAAACCAAAACTTCGTATTTACTAACCAAAATCGATTCGGACCACCCGAATCACCCAACGATCATTCATATATGTATCAAGGAGTTAATATAACATAATTAACATTTATATAAATACAGGATATTACAAACCCTATTCCACAAATTCTTGAATCTCAATGGCCTCATGCCTATTTATACAAAATCAACAACTTTATATATCTATAAGACAAATAAAAAAATTAAAAAAATTAGTTGTGAATGGTATTAATTTTACCTCAGTACCTTACAACATAATAGCATCAAGGTGTATGACTTCCTTTGTGAGTTTGTTCTTATCTACAAAGATATTGGAAAATCCACAAATCTCATTAAAAAGAATTTTAACTTTATATTAAAAAAAATAAAAATTAGATGAAAGAAAATAATTCAATCCAAAATTCCAAATCAAATTCTCACTTAATAATGACAAGTGAATAAAATGAATGAATCAAATTCCTATTTATCTAGATTCCCTTTGTTCCAAATTTAAAGTCCTCATATTTTGAACACCCCTCGAAAAAAATAAAATAAAATAAAGCACTACATCTTTACTTTAAATAGATAGTCTCACTTTAATCACAATATTGTTCTTCATTAATAACCATATTGTTTCTACCCCTTTCCTGCATGATTAGTTGTCTCAATGCAAATTGAATAGGTGGGATTTTATGAGCGGGATGGTTTGGTTTTCATAATAAATTCTCTCTTTACTGATAAAAAAATTATGAGAGAGAGAGAATTGGTCAACTTTAATTTCTTTTGATAAGTTTAATAAATAAAGGGACAATTCAAATGGCATATAATGAGTAAGCAATAGGACAATCTATATCAATCATGTTAAGAACATGAGCTGTTAGGAGAAGGAACCATAATAAATATCATGCTTAACAACCCCCCTCACGTGCAATTTCATACTGGCATGTGGAGAATGGACAAATTTCTGATTAAAAAATGGGGAATGGATGTGCCAAGGTTAACCTCCCAGAAAATCAACATATGATACCATATTAATAACCAACTCTCACAAAATCTTAAGCTGTTAGGAGAAAGAATCATAATGAATATCATGCTTAACATATCAGAACATTTAAGTAAGACGATTAAGAAGATAAGCAAAGACATGCACAACTTACCATGAAAATCTTCCACTAAAGACTATTCCAGTCGTTGTAGTTTCCTTTTTTGGTATTCAACCTGATGGATAAATTAATAGTTATAATTCAATAAACCACCTGACGGATAAAAACAGCATAATAAAGAAAGAAAATGGGGGATTTGTAAAATTTATGTGGTCAAAATGAAAATGAGTGGGATACTCTGGAGGCTTACAATCTTATTAAGTCAAAACCTTTGTTAAGATTTGTACTATCATACTGTGCACATATATATTATATATACAGTTTTGTATGCATATATTAAAACTCACACATATATAAATATATATATGAAGCGCAGCAAAATTTCCCTGGGAAAAGGAGGGGAGCTTCCTAGCAAGAGGCTTATAACATTAATTTACCATACAGTGAAATCATACAACTAAATAAAATAAACAAAGAAAATTGCAAAAAAGTAAAAAAAAAATTTCTGCAAAACGCTGTCCATCAACTAATTAGTTATCCAAGGAGGGCAGAAACTTACATTGCTTTCTCCACGGACCTAGTTTTGATCTTCTCCAAAAAACTCAGCTTCAACTTCTTGTTTGATTTTCAGAATAGATGCACCATGGCCAACAATATTTGTAGTGGGCCCCTGTTAGCTTTATGTCGTGATAAAATTAATGGAGGCAGTGAGCTACGTGTAATATTTAGTAATTTGTGGATTTTTTTAAATAAGGGGATGTATATATTAGAGGCAATTAGGTATAAGGCCTTACTACAATAATAACATAATAAAAAAGGCCAATTATAAATTAGCATTATAAATTAAGGACACTACATTAAAAAGACATTAATGCCCCTTCCTTATTTAAGTAATAACACACTAAACCTAATATATATACATATATAACTTCTCACGTATTAAAAAAAAAATAACAATTGCAACCAAATCCCAATCAAAAAATATCAAAGTACACAACGATCGATCATCACAACCACAGACATGAATCAAGAAATCATTTCAATAATCAATTCCGATTCATTATCCAGGTATTGATTCAAAAAAACACATATATATTGCTTCCGTTCATCATTAATATATTTGTTCCATCGTGAAATACACATATATATTGCTTCCATTGATCAAATTTCTTAATCTGAATCAATTAAAAACATTCATACCAACCACTAATTTGTTTTATCATCGTCACATTACTTTTCAATGTGTAGCAGTTTCTGGTGCTGTAAAAGCTTTTAGAAATATAAAATAGCTTGTTATTGTGTTGAAATCTGGTACTAAATCGCTTTTACATCTTCTAGTGTACTTAACCTAATGTTTTTTTTTAATTGATTTTTTTGTAATGTGAACTCACAGAGGGTGCTAAATGCATTTAGCACCTTCTGCTATGTTGCCAAATGTGCTGAATGGGGGTGCTAAATGCATTTAGTACCTTTTGGAATGTTGCCAAATGTGATAATAGCTGGTGCTAAATGCCATTTAGCACCTTCTAGTTTTGTTGCCAAATGTGCTGAATGTGTGTGCTAAATACATTTAGCACCTTCTATTTTGTTGTCAAATGTGATAATAGGTGGTGCTAAATCGCATTTAGCACCTTCTGGTTGTGGTTGCTGTCCAGGGGGTGCTAAATGCATTTAGCACCTTCTGGTTTTATTATCAAATGTGCTGAATGGGGGTCACTACAAGAAAAATGGGCTTATGTGACACCTGTAAGTCATCACAAAAATGGTCAATTTCGTCACATTTGAATATATGTGACGAATTTCCGGCGTCACGGAGGGCGTCACCTATAGTAAGTCACTAATTGTATTAAGTGACGAAAATTTAGAGGCGCCACGCATTCCTATGATATGTGACAACTACTTTGTCACTTATTAAAGGGATAAGATATCTATTTTGTTAACATTTGTGACAATATGTGCCTCACTTTTTGTTAACATTTGTGACAACACGTTCCTCACTTTTTTGCGTGAAATGTGACGCTTTACGCTATCACACTATGTTCTTTTTTGTAACGAAATTTTCCTCACTTTATCCTTCTTATCGTGAAGACTTTTTCCTCACAAATATAAATTTTTGTGATACTTTTGGCGCCACATACGATCTTCATATTGTGATGACTTATTCCTCATATATGAGTATTATTTGTGATGATGAGTTTCTCACAAATGCATTATTTTTGAGATGTCTCGGCGTCACAAATTGTAGGGATTTGTGAAGTAATTTTTCTCACTTTTTACATCATTTATTCCCTGTTTTTTTTATTAATATAATAAGAAAATACAATAATATATAGGAAAGACAACTTGATACATATTTATAGAATTACATATATTTGCATAAACCAAGAATACGTCCAAAATAGTTACATAACAAAATATGCCAAAAATCATTCCAAAGTTAACCTAGTTCATGTTTAACATAAACTTTTCCTCAATACATGTCGAGGAACAAAAAATAGGTAGAATGTACCAAGATCATTCATGTTCAAAATTAAACAAAAAGACTAAATTCCTACATTGAGGTTATAGTCACCTAATTCATCACCTATGGCTAACCTAGTTGATGTTTAACATCAACTTTTCCTCAATACATTTCGAGGAACAAAAAATAGTTAGAATGCACGAAGTTTATGCATGTTCAAAATTAAACAAAAAAAGACTAAATCCCTAAATTAGTCATCAAGGTTATAGTCACCTAATTCATCATAGCAAGTATCATCTTGAGGTACACGAAATTGTTGTCGTGCAAGAGTTGCAGCCAAGAAGGCATTCATTTGCTCCATCAATTCTTCATTTTCCTTTTGCAAAGAGAGAACATGTGTTGATAGTTGCTTTAATTGACCTTGCATTTCATTCAACTCAGAACTAGTAGCCATAGATGATGTGACATATGAATTAGACGCCTCCATACGTAGAAAAACACCAACACCGCGAATTGACTTTCCTTTCCTCCCGAGCTTCTCACCTAGTATTTGAAATTCAGCATCCACGTCCACCACAATAGAATCTAATGGAGTACCCTCGGGTGCTTTTTGGATCATCTTATCCCGAACCGTATCCCTCATTTGTTTCATTTCTTCCTACAAAGTAAAATAAGTATATAATGTATTGATATAATTTATCGAATTAACCAAATCTTAATAAGTATAAAGTTAATTGTACACTACATTAAATTAACCAAATCTGATTTCTACCTTTACATATAGTACAATATTCACTGAATTTTCTTCCACTACAATATCTTATGCATCAAACAGAATTTTCTGCACTAAATTTCCTGCACTGCACTACACTAAACTAAACTATTTTCTGCACTGGACTGCAGTGCACTGGACTGGACTGCACTGGACTGCGCTGGACTGCACTAGAATGGACTGGACTGCTCTGGCTGGACTGGACTGGACTGCACTAGACTAGACTGGACTGCACTGCGGACTGCACTGGACTGGACTGCGGACTGCATTGCACTAGACTGCAGTGGACTGCATTGCACTAGACTGCAGTGGACTACAGTGCACTGCACTACACTAGACTGCACTACTCAACATAAAATGAATAAAGTGGATACGTAGGAAGAAATATTCAATTTAGTTCAGTGCACAACAAGATAGCATTAACATAAAAAAACTAAACTACTAATTAGCCCGACAACACGGGTCCCAAAAATAAATAAGATAAGAATGTGAACACATAAAATAAACTACCAATTAGCCCGTCAACACGGGTCCCAAACCATATCATGAGTGTCAACATAAAAAAAATATCAATTGGTGTCAACATAAAGAAAAAAAAACTATCAATTGTGGAGAGTAGTAAGACTTACATGTTTCTTTCTAGCAACATCATTGATCCAATTTTCTCCATTTTTGTGAAGCTTCTCCCAATTATCTATCATAGATAAAGGCTTGCCTTCCTATATTATTACATTTGAAGTTAAACGCAATATTTGAAGTTACAAATTTTAAATAAACTAATAAGCTTTGAACTTATTTATATTTACACTTTGGTCTTTCTTTGCATGTTGTATAAATGGCCTTGCCCCTCCCTTGTGGTGATATTTATGCTTCTTTCGATTTGCAGCATTGATCTTAGAAATCTCCTATAAAAGAAATTTAAAACTTTATAATATACTATAAAAGAAATTAACAATGAAAATAAGATGAAATATACTATATTATTGGAACGTAAAATTAACTTAGAAAGTTTATAATACACACCGTAAAGTCTGTAGATGTATAAACTTCATCACACAACCAATGCCAATGACTTTCTGGTCTCTCATTCCATAAATCACTATTTGGGAGATTGACTCGTCCTTCCTTAGATGTTTTATAACTCAAATAGCGTTGGTGCTACCTATACTTGAATTGAGAAAACAACTTCTGCATCTTCTTATCCACATACTCAAGAATTATCGCATTGGATAAGTTTACATCAAATAGAACCTAATATATATCAAATATACATAAAATATTAAGTTAGTATTATAAAATATGAAATTATAACAAATAAGGATGGAAATGAAGCTAAACTCACTAGCAATGACTCCCGCATTTTTCTCTTCTCATCTAATGGGACTTTGCTCCATCCTAAGTAGCAAACGGGTGCAGAAGTTCGAACAATGTTGCCTATCTCCGAAGTGAATCTAGCAGCCACTTTGCCATCATTAGGAACTTGAAATCTCGCATCAAATATAACAGGCATCTTACTTCCTCCATTAGCTTCCAAAAGATTCGACCCCTTCTCTATACTCCAAACTAAGTCGATTCGGGCTAATGATCCACTGCCTCTCCATAGTAGTTTCTAATATAATTAGAAATTGTCATTAGCTTTAATTCAAATATGTAATTTGCTAGAAAAAATTATTCAAAGCTTAATGCGAAAAAAAAAGATTATACAAAAGGGATTGTGTGAAGTTCAAGGTTAAATGAAAATTAAAGAAAATAATTTAGAGGCATTAAAAAGGAAGGATGGGGCGTATATTACCTTTTCAGAATCTCGAGATGCTTCTTGTATTCTTAATGGTAGCTTTATCCTACTATGAAACAGGTATCACTACACATAAATGGGAGATAATTTAGGGTGATATTAGAGAGATAAAGAAACATATTGGCTTGGGAAAAAGGAGTCATAAATCATGATATAAGTAAATGAAAAATACAGTAAAAAAATAAATAAAATACAAAATCTAAAAAAGAACATATTTTTTGTGGCAGAGAGATGGTGTTACCTTTCTTAAAAAAACAAAATTCTAGACAACCGGATAAAAAAACAGATTTCTTTTAAAAAAACAGTTTATATGAACTGTTTTGCAACAGCAAAAAAACAGTGTGTCAGGTAATATATACCATATCTCTAACCCAATAAAAAAACAGATTTTCAAAAGGATTTTTCACAACCGGATCCTGGACAGCAACAATATAGACTAGAAACAGATTTTCAAGCACAAAGAGCAGCTTAAAAACCCCCAGCAAAGTACAGTTTATATGAACTGCTTTACAGCAGCAAATTCACAGCAATATCAATAGATACGCAGCAATAGATTCAGTTTTTGCAGCAGCAATACATAACATATTTCAATAGCACCAACAGATTTCAATAGTACTAACAAATTTTTCAAAACCGAAATATAGCAGATCTTATAAAATAAAACACAAATAAACAAATTTCTTTTAGGAACATGCAACTTGCATATTGCCAAAAGAATTAGTAGTTAACAAAAAGAAAAATTAATTGGCCCAAATTATGTAATTCTGTCAGCAAATTAAAGACCGGGCCCAAAATTATTTTTAACTTTGACTTTGAGATGGATTTGTGTGGGTCTGGATGATGTTTCTCCGAAAAAAAAGAAAGGGATAAATTCATCACTTTTCATTCTCTTCAGAAACAACACAAACCCTTGTCTCATATCTCTCTCTCTTTTCTATATTGTCTCACTCAAACCCACCTAACCAACCCTCTCAATTAACCACAAACCACATCTAAAGGTTAATAGTGCATCTTATTCTTGCAAACAAATATAAGGCATTGATTGGGTGGAAAAATATAAGTTAAAGTAACTTTGACAAAGTGTGCCTTATAATATAGATATTAAAAAAAATGTATCACATTTCAGTTGCTTAAACTTTTTTTGGCTAATCATATCTTTAACACTTTGATATTCTTTGGCTAACATAAAAACTAAAGTAAATTTAGCGCTACTCTCTTTATTTTAATTTTTTGGTAAAAAATAAATAATATAAGCATACAATAGTCTTCACTAATCTCATCATTGTTACTCTTGTTTGTTCTAACTTAATCATGTATAATTACACCTACCTACCTATTTTCAATAACTTCATAGCAGAATATTCCCTGATTTAGTAATTAAAAGACCATATTAATTACCCTCATTTTTTCAGTTATATATTAATTTTCAAGGTATTTTCACAACAAAGCAAAATTATTTTGAGCATAGCTTTTAAAAAAAAAGATACGAATATTCTTATACTAACAACAACAATAATGATTGCATTAAACTCAACTATTGTTAAAAACAATAAATTTTCTTTTTTTGAAACGTGCGCATGCACTCTATTTTCAACTTGATTTCTTTCAAATTAGAAAAAAGATTTCTTTATTAGTATTCTGAGCTTAAAGTATGAGAAGAATAAGTTCAAACAAATATTTCTTAGTATTAATTTTTTTTATTTGGTGTATTAAAGGTAATTATTATTTCAATTTTGTAAGAGTATATACACACTTTATATATATAGAAGTACAGATATATAAATTAGGTGAAGGACTTCCATCTGGAATTCAGTCTCAGCAATTACAATAGTTATGAATTATAAGACGATCAATAATTCCCTTAATGCATTATAATAGTTAAGAATTATTCGATTTATCTATACTATATGAAAACAAAGCTACTTAATTCGGCAGTGACGCTAATTTTAGAGCATCTCTAATTAATAGTTGTGTATATTTTTTTTTGTAAAATCCTATGTGTAAAACCATCTCTAATAAATTTTTAGTATAAGAACAACAAAAATAGAATTAAAAAAGTATAACCCGATTTGAAGAAATTTGCCACACAAATTCAGAAAAACATGCTCAGGATTCGAAGAAAGCATGATTAAATATGCACACAGTAGGTTCGAAATCACTTACAGCATATCTGAGTACAATACTAAGAACAGAGCACCTTCATAAACACACCACAACCGAGTCTACACAGCAGATTTTGGATTTACGCAGCAACCACAAAACAAATCCGAATCACACAGCAATCCGAGCATCACAGCCAAATACTCACAACCAAAATATGCACAACAATCCTTTATACCTGTGTATTCATTAATCAATTCCTTACTAAACTCATCACAAACTGAGCAAACCTTATTAAACTCGTCACATTTTCATTACAAATTTAGGGATTTAATTTCCAACATCAACTCTAATATCTCCACCCCCAAATCAAAAAAACCTAATTAAAGTGGGTTTATTTTTTAGATAATCTATACATACACTATATTAGAAGTGGTAGATTTGGATGTGTACCTTCGTATGAGAAAAATCCAAGGTAGGGGTCGCCGATTGTAGGTGACAGTGAGAGATGGCGAGCAGGGGGTGTGCTCCGAGAGGGAGAGGCGACGGTGGCGGGGTGTGCTCCAAGAGGGAGAGGCGACGGTGACGGGGTGAGTTGTAAGAGCGAGAGGCGACAGTGGAGGGATGTGTTCCGAGAGGGAGAGACAATGGTGGGTGAGGAGGATGTACTCTTCTCCCTCTCTCTCTTTGGGGGAAAAATGAGACGTAATTTTTTCTCTTTTTGGGGGAAAAATATCCTTCCTTACTACTTTTTTTCTTTTTTTTTAATAATGAGATTTATGTGAGGAATTTAGAGGGTCACTTTAGTTTATAAGGTCTCACATAAATTTAAATGTGATGCTAATGGAATTTCCTCACCTATTATCAATAAAATTTGAGCACCAAAATCTCCCACTAAACGATATGTGACGACCATAAAATTATGCGTGAGGAATTGTTTTTGGTAAAGAAAAAAAGTACTTTTATGTGACAACCTCTAAAAAAGCCTCACAAAATCTAATAAAATGCGACAACTTTTCAGGCCTCACCTAAAGTTTCGTCACATAATCCTATTTTTCTTGTAGTGGGTGTTAAATGCATTTAGCACCTTCTTGGTTGTTGTCAAATGTGATATATAACAGGTGGTGCTAAATCGCATTTAGCACCTTCTGGTTGTGGTTGCTGTCTAGGGGGTGCTAAATGCATTTAGCACCTTCTATTTTATTGTTAAATGTGATAAGAGGTGGAGCTAAATGGCATTTAGCACCTTCAGGTATGTTGCCAAATGTGCTGAATGGGGGTGCTAAAGGCATTTAGCACCTTTTGATTTTATTATCAAATGCACTGAATGAGGGTGCTAAATGCATTTAGTAGCTTCTGGTTTGTTGCCAAATATGATAACAAGTTGTGTTAAATCGCATTTAGCACCTTCTGGTTGTGGTTGCTGTCCAGGGGGTGTTAAATGCATTTAGCATCTTCTGGTTTTATTATCAAATGTGCTAAATGGGGGTGCTAAATGCATTTAGCACCTTCTGGTTTTGGTGAAATCTGCTATTATGCAGTGCTAACTGACTTTTAGAACCATTATATTACTTCTCATTATGTTTACAAGAGGTGCTAAATGACCTTTGCAGAAATATTGACAGAAGAATTTTGGGCAAAGTGCATTACAATGATTCTAGTTTTGGATTCCAAGTGACTCTATCAATAGATGTATTGAAGAGGTCAATCCGCCAAAGGTGGTTTGATATAAATCCATTACATTTGGACCTAGTCATCTCGATCTCGTGATGGAAAGGAGTATGTTCTAGATAGTGATGAATCCATACAATACAAGGTTTGCTTTGCAGCTGTTCAAAATATAGATATCATAGATATAGTTGTAAGGAGAAGTGATGGTCATAAATCCTTGGTTTTAGACAATAACTCTACTACTAGCTCCTCGAATTGTGGGAGTTTAGAAAGCGAAGCTGAATTTCATACTGAGCCACGTTAAGCTAATGCTTGTGAAAATTGTATTATTGATGTTGGACAGAGATTCCCAAGTGGTACAGATGAGTTCCGAACAAGTTTAAAAAAATATGCCATTCACAAGGGGTTCAAGTTTGAATATAAGAAAAATTCTAGTGATCGAATTACGGTTGTTTGTAGTAGGCAAAAAGATAAGAGGTGCACGTGTAGAATTACTTTCAAGCTTGCTAAGTTATTTGAAATAAGAGGTGCACGTGTAGAATTACTTTCAAGGATTTAAGGAACCCACAAATGACAAGTCAGGTTGTTAAGTCGACTGTTTTAGATTTGATTCGGGACAGACCTTTCACAAAACCATCCGACATCATATATTACTTTAGACGCGAGTTTGGTGTTGAGCTACTACTTCGCTTACACCGGTAAGAGCGATGCGATCAAGGAAGTCCATGGTGACGATTATGCATCATATCAACAACTAGCCTCCTACACTAATAGTATAAGGGAATCAAATCTAGGAAGTTATGTAGTTCTCGAAGTTGATGAAGACACTATAAAGTTTCAAAGAGTTTCCATAGCATATGAAGCTTGTATATACGGATTCAACTTTTGTCGAGCTTTAATATAGCTTTGGATGGTTTCCATCTTAAGGCAAAATATAAAGGTTGCATGCTCTCTACAACTGCAATTAATAGTGATCGAGGTAAGTTCACCAATTATTTTTTTTCGTTTTTTATTGATCTAGTAACTGTCTCATTGCAACATAGTTGGTGCTAAAAAGTGTGTGTAGCACCCTAGCTGTGTACCAACAATGCTTCTAAAAAGCGTTTAGCACCCCAATACGTGGAAATTAGCTAGGTGCTGGTTTGCTGTAAAATGTGCCGACAAGGGGTGCTAAGTGCACTTAGCACCTCCTGGGTGATGTGTGCTGACAGGGGGTGCTAAATGCATTTAGCACCTCTTGGTTTACTGTAAACTGTGCTGACAGGGGGTGCTAAATGCATTTAGCACCTCCTAGTTTACTGTAAACTGTGCTAACAGGGGGTGCGAAATGCACTTAGCACCTCCTAGATGATGTGTGCTGACAGGGGCGGCTAAATAAATTTAGCACCTTCTGTAAAACTGTGCTGACAGGGGATGCTAAATGCATTTAGCACCTTCTGCTGTAAAAAGCTTTTAGTACCCTATATGTGTTGACCACAATGGTCGTGAAAACGTTTAGCACGACTGATGTTTCTTACTTGATTGTATTATTTATAGGTATATTCCCGTTGGCGATGGTTGTTGTTGACTCAAAAAATCCTGCTAATTGGGAATGGTTCTTAAATCATCTGAAGGTTATTGTTGGAACATTTAGACAAATAAGGTTTATTGCTGACCGACATGTTGGCTTGAAAAATGGAATTCCTAAAGTATTCAATGATTCATTCCATGCTTATTGCCTTTTCCACTTGAAAAAGAACTTCATATCAGCACTTTCAAAAAGCTTTAGGAAAAAGAAATTAGCAGTGCAATTGTTCTCGAGTTGTGCAAATGCTCGTACGGTTGACGAGTATATGGAGCATTATCGAGACCTTGGCATCCTTGTGGGGAAAACAATGAATAAATTCTTAGAAAGTGCACCCGTTGAACGTTAGGTAAATGCATTCTTCTCGGGGAAAAGGTATGGTGTTATGATTTCAAATACGGCTGAAAGCTATAACTCCTGGATTATAAATGATCGTAATTTGCCAATTACAACAATGCTAGACCAAATTCGGGTGAAGGTAATGAAACAAATGTCAGATAGGCGAGAGGCGTCGAGGAGTTGGAAAAATGAATTGTGTCTGTCTATCGAAAACAAGCTGAAAGACAAGGTCACCGAGAGTTCCTAATGGACGGTGACTAAATCTGACAATACGTTGTATGAAGTTAAAGAGCAAAAGACTTACCTCGTAGATCTTCAAAGATGGCAGTGCGGTTGCAATTCCTGGTACATTGATGGTTTCCCGTGTTCCCATACTGTTTTAAGCATTCTCGCTGATAATAAAAATATTTACGAGTACATTGATCCGTGCTTCTTAGCAGTAAACTATAAGAGCTCCTACTTGAAACCAATTCAGTGCCAACTTCTGGTCCGAGTGCTAATGTATTGGCAAATGTAATTGAGATATTAGCTCCAGATTGCAACACAGCTTGGTTGACCAAAAAAGAATCGATTCGACACAAACACTTCAAGTACGAGGAAGAAACGAAAGTGTGGAAGGTGCAACAAGTATGTTTATCACAACAAGAAATCGTGTACCGAGCCAATTGCTTAGACATAGTGCGGAATATGACGCCCCCGAATCCCGTTCTGAGATTTTCACCTCCGGGACCCGGTTAATCACGTTGTAGGAGTGATAATCTATTAATATCTATTACTAATCTAAGAATTGTCTAGCCCAAACCCCAAGAGATGCAAAAAACACATGACTTTGCTCAAAATCCCCAATTTGAGTGCAAGACTCTAATTCATCAATCAAACATTGAAAAACAAGTTTTAGTACTAGTGTCCCCACCTTAGACAAGCCGAATCCACAAGTTAATGAAGCGTAGAAGTCGTACCGCCAAAGCCCTAGCTCCAACGGAAGAAGAAAGCGGGAAAGATGATGAATAGTGAAAGAGAAAGCGATTTGGGACACAAATCTTGGATGAGGCTTGAGAGATGGTTATGATCTCTTCTCTCTCTCTCTCTCTCTAGAGCTCTCTAGACTCTCCCTTACTCCCTCTCTGTGTTGTATGCTCGAAAATGGGGTTATGGGGGTGTTAAATGACATGAAAACGGGTTAAAAACGCTCAAAACCAACTTACAGGTGAACCATGATCGATCATGGGTCCCCCATGATCGATCATGAACCCTTCTGGAATTCTCTGGAGGACCACGATCGATCATGGCCCTTCCATGATCGATCATGGAAGTCACTGCAACAGCAAATGACTTTCTGAGCCCAAAACAGGCCTCGAAACGGCTGAATCTCGACTCGGTCCAAACATGAAAGTTGTAGAGGGAAATGAAATGAAGACGTGGCCGAAAATGGAGAGTCGTTTGGACATCGTATGAAGAAGTTATGACCTCTCAAAGTTGGCCAGAAATTGACGAATCGCGAAAAGTCGAAATACGCAATTATCGCCTCGATTTCGATCCGACCCACTCGAATCACTAAAAGAACACTCACATGAGTGGAAGGAGGCTAATATGACAAATAAAGAGTACTAGAATATTATGAGGCTCTCCAAATGAGAAATTCACCACCCGAGGTGAAATAAGCGGACAAATGAAAGCAAATACGAGAAAACGAAAGAACGGGGTGGTACAACCTCTCCTCCTTAAACACATTTTGTCCTCGAAATTTAATAGGAGGAGTACGAAATAAGAGAACGAACAAGTACTAGACTGGCACTAAGTCTCCCCTCCTTAAAAGGAGAAACCGCGACTATAAACGAAATAAATCCGAATCTGTAGCTCACAGTAGGAGGTACCACCTCCTCAAGTGACAAGAAAATATAGTACCGAGCTAGAACTCCCTTGCACACTCTAGAGAGGATACCATCAATATAGTATATCCGCATAATGAGGTACAAGACCCTTTGCTAACCCAAAAACAATAAACAACTCCCAAGCAAATCAGAATGCTAAACCAAAATGTATATGGTACATATAGCGTATCCATAAATCCAACACATTAAAAGGATATATCTCACATCCTAGATTGCTGTGAGTACAAGTCTAACCATACTCGGGAAAACGATAAAAATCGTGCTACATCCATAACTCAAAAATATTCGAAGCTAATCAAACTCGAGGTTCACCCATTGAAATCAAAGAATGCATAAAGTGAACACGGGAAGTGGGATTAATTGGCCACTAACACTAGTAAGCCACGTTTTACTTTTCGTTGGCGACAGAAGACCTTTGATTTATACGTTAGTCATCCATTAATCAGGCGGCTAACTAAAATATAACTCGACAGTCCCCCATTGCTAACGTAGTAGCAAAACTTTTCCCGAGTACAAATCAAGTTCCAAGAAAAGCAACATATTCAAAGGAAACAACACAATTATAATATGGATGGTATGATGCAATTTATGAAAGTAATCGATACAAAAAGAATGAAATGAGGAGGGGTTACATATTCCCAAGATTTGCCCTAACCACTAGCTCCACTATGCTTCCTGTGACGCCCTGAGTGATGAGTACTCCCTTGTGTGGATGATGCGGACAAGGCTACATGGGCTCAAATCAACTTGTGGAGGCCCATTAGAATAAATTAGAAGCTTATTTTTAAGTAGTTTTAATTATAAGAATTATTTCCTTATTCAATTAGGAATGTTTTCATTATTTAATTAGGAATATTTTCCTTAGTCAATTAGGATTTAGATTAGTAGTTTCCTTATTGTGTTTAGATTAGTATTTTTCTTATTCTATTTGGATTAGTATTTTCTACACCCTATTTAAAAGGGGTTCATTGTTTTATTTTTATGATCTTAGACATTATTCATAATAATATTGAGTGATTTTAATCCTCTTTGGTTCTTCACGAACTACTTGAACTTATCGGTTTGTCCGTGGCGTTCATCCGACTTATCAATTGGTATTCCGCACCCGGTTGTGGCGTCTTCGTTTTCCACCCTAATCTGATTGTAGAAACGATCCAGGTTCTTAATTTGCTACGGTTTTCGTGTGTGTCTATGTCAAGGTTCGCACAACCAATTCATTGTGTTGGCGGGTTTTGAGCGATATCACCGTAGGTCGTATCAGTGGAGGAATGGTAGCTGGTATCCCACACCGGAAGTTGGGGGATCCTTGGAGACCCATATAAGTAAGATATGGTCGCTAATTAAGTACGAGGCCTTTTCGGTAGCTCACTGGCTTCGGATCCCATGAGAACTCCGAAGTTAAGCTTGCTTGGGCCAGAGCAATCCCAGGATGGGTGACTCCCTGGGAAGCTGGTCGTGAGCTCCCAGAAATAAAGTCGTGAGGGTAGATGTCTTGGGATTGAGGCCTGGCTAGGATGCTACCCAGAGCAGACAATATCGTACTGAGGTGAGACCGGGTCGTTACAAATGGTATCAGAGCGGACCCCATAGAGTACGGTGTGTCGACGAGGACGTCGATTCCCTTGGGGGAAGGATGTGACGCCCTGAGTGATGAGTACTCCCTTGGGTGGAGGAATGGAAGCTCGAGCGATGAGTACTCCCTTGTATGGAGGAATGGTAGCTCAAAGGGGGTATCCTACACCGGAAGTTGGGGGATCCTTGGATGAATTGAATGATTGTCCGCTTTGGGCAGCGTCCTATCCAGGCCTCAGCCCCAGGACATCTACCCTCACGGCTTTGTTTCTGGGAGCTCATGACCAGCTTCCCAAGGGGTCACCCATCCTAGGATTTCTCTGGTCCAAGCACAATCAACTTCGAAGTTCTCATAGGATCCGAAGCCAGTGAGCTACCCAAAAGGCCTCGTACTTAATTAGCGACCATATCTTACTTATATGCGTCTCTAAGGATCCCCCAACTTCCGGTGTGGGATAACCCCTTTGAGCTACCATTCCTCCACACAAGGGAGTACTCATCGCTCAAGCTACCATTCTTCCACACAAGGGAGTACTCACCACTCAGGGCGTCACATCCTTCCCCCCAGGGGAATTGACGTCCTCGTCGACACACCGTACTCTGTGGGGTCTGCTCTATTACCATTTGCAATGACCCGGTCCCACCTCAGTACGATATTGTCCGCTTTGGGTAGCGTCCTAGCCAGGCCTCAGCCCCAGGAGATCTACCCTCACGGCTTTCTTTTTGGGAGCTCACGACCAGCTTCCCAGGGGGTCACCCATCCTAGGATTTCTCTGGTCCAAGCACGATTAACTTTGAAGTTCTCATGGGATCCGAAGCCAGTGAGCTACCCAAAAGGCCTCGTACTTAATTAGCGACCATATCTTACATATATGGGTTTCCAAGGATCCATCAACTTCCGGTGTGGGATACCCCCCTTTGAGCTACCATTCCTCCACACAAGGGAGTGATGGTATTTGATATATGAATTTGCAAGTTTGATTGTTATATGGGTTTTAGAGTCAAGTTTTGATGATGAACAGTGAATTCGTCATGGTATACCTTGCCCATAAATTATTTGTATAATTGAATAAGTTTACTTGAAAAATTATTTATGGAATTTTCTTTAGTGTTGGTACTTAAACTTGGTTTAAAGACACATTTAATGTAAATTGTGTATTGTATGGATATTGCACTTGTGCTTGTATTTGTGGTTGGTTTGTAAGTTGGGACGGAGAGCCCCTCGGATGAAAAGACCGGAAACCGTGCACGGAAGCAAGGAAGAGGTGCCACCGCCACGGCGTGAAGAGCCCCCGGAATGGGGACCACCACATTAGCATTTACGGAGTAACCATTCATTATGTATGTGTTACTAGTTTATCCGAAATTTACATTCGGTTACTTATCCTCAACACAATAAAATTAAATGTGTTGATTTTATAATTTATATATTCCTTAACAAAGTGCCAACATTGTTTATGATTCTTATATGAGTTTAATGAGGTATGATTATTTTCTTTGTTGAATTCCGTTATACTTTGGAGCCTCATTTATTAGGCTTGTTTACAATTTTAATAGTTCAATTACTAGTTTCATTTTGCACTCTTGTTTCCATTGGCCTTTTTAGCTCACGTTTTCCTCCACAGGTACACAATCTAATCATGTAGTAGATGACAAGGGAAAGGGGGAAAAGATGAGGTTGCATGTGATAGAGTAGATCCTGTGATACCAACTTTGTAACGCCCCGAATCCCACACCCCGGGGTAGGGGGGACGCTACGATATCCACCTATATGGAGGATATAAATTTGGATAATGGACGCACATAAGACCAAATAAAATTTCTTAAATATAAATCTGAAAATTATGACGCACTAATATGATACAAACTATAGACCAAATCACCAACCATTATCAAACTCACTAAATATAAATAAAAGTCATATATACATAAAACCATAGGTTCTCCACAAAATATTATTCACTAATATTACATAACCACAACATATTATTAATAAAACTCAAAAGAAACAAACCAAAGTCTTCTAATTTGTAACGACCCGGTCTCACCTCAGTACGATATTGTCCGCTCTAGGTAGCGTCCTAGACAGGCCTCAGTCCCAGGACATCTACCCTCACGTTTGTTTCTGAGAGCTCACGACCAGCCTCCCAGGGGGTCAACCAGGATGGATGGTGAATTCTATCTCACGGTGAGGGGGTAAACCTGGTAAATCGTCGGGAAAAACATCAAGAAAATCACATACGGTGGGTACATCGCTCGGTGACAACTTAGGTGCTTCGACATTAGTGAAACTACCATCTTTCCTTGAGCGAGTAAACGATGTTTTTCATGTGTCCATGCTTAAAAAGTATATCCCCAATTCGTCACATGTTCTACCGGTGGAAGAATTAGAAATCAATGAGAGTGTTTCTTATAAAACTCAACCGGTCAAAATTTTGGATCGCAAGGAGAAGATTCTTCGTAACAAAGTTATTCCATTAGTGAAAGTCCTTTGGCTCCATCATGATATGGAGGAAGCAACATGGGAGTTAGAATAAGAAATTCTTCGTTTATATCCTCATTTGGTACGTTAGACATTATTCATCCTCATTTCAATTTGATTCCTTTCGAATTTCGGGTCGAAATTCTTTTTAGGAGGGGAGACTGTAATACCCGTAGCATTTGCATTTGCATTTGAGCATGAGCATCCTTGTTTTATACCTTTATATGAGTTTAATTTTATTTTATTTTATTTTGATATTTGTCATACAAATTTCATTAGTTGGTTATGATTTAAGATTATATTTATTGATAATTATGTTCGGGTTTGATTATCGTGTCCCCACTTTTTACACTCTTTATTGTAATTCTCTTTATTTTATTCATCTTAGTCCTTGTTCGGATACATTAAACCTATTCTAGATACCTACATGTTTAGCCTACAAATTATGGAGAAATAAAAATATTTTAGACAATTGTGTAGTGTTACCATTTCGATCATATGTTTTCGCTCAAAACTCCGATTTTGGCCTTCTTCATATCGTTAGAAAGGAGACTTGAAGAGCTAAAACTTCTTCCTACTGAAAAGTTTCCAGTTCAGACATTTACTAGCCTAAAATTAGCTCCGAAGCTACTGGTTACGCACAGTGACGCGAAACAGGGGCATTTTGGTGATTTTCTTTTTACTCCACTTATACTCTCCTCTTCTACACACTTCTCATTTTCTCCTTCTCCAAACCCAAGAAATCAGAGCACTTCTCTCTATTTCCCTCATCCTAAAACCTTGATTCATCACAAATTAAACCACTAAATCCATTATACTACTAGAAATCACAAGCTAGCAACATCATCAACAAGATTTCATCATCCTCCTCCTTTGAATCATTCAATTCATTCAAGGATCCTTCAAGTTCTTCATACTCAACTACTTCAATTCTTCATCAATCCTTTATTTGAGGTGGGAACATGAGTAAACTTCTCTTCTCTACTCTAATTTACATGCTTTATACTTTAGATTGTTAATTTTGAGTTATATCAATATGAACCTTAGATTTGCTATTTTAGAGAAGAGATGATTTTCTAAATTGCTATTAATTGAACTATGAAGTTGTGATGATGGTATTTGATATATGAATTTGCAAGTTTGATTGTTATATGGGTTTTAAAGTCAAGTTTTGATGATGAACAGTGAATTCGTCATAGTATACCTTGCCCATAAATTATTGGTATAATTGAATAAGTTTACTTTAAAAATTATTTATGGAATTTTCTTTAGTGTTGGTACTTAAACTTGGTTTAAAGACACATTTAATGTAAATTGTGTATTGTATGGATATTGCACTTGTGCTTGTATTTGTGGTTGGTTTGTAAGTTGGGACGGAGAGCCCCTCGGATGAAAAGACCGGAAACCGTGCACGAAAGCAAGGAAGAGGTGCCATCGCCACGGGGTGAGGAGCCACCGGAATGGGGACCACCACATTAGCATTTACGGAGTAACCATTCATTATGTATGTGTTACTAGTTTATCCGAAATTTATATTCGGTTACTTATCCTCAACACAAGAAAATTAAATGTGTCGATTTTATAATTTATATATTCCTTAACAAAGTGCCAACATTGTTTATGATTCTTATATGAGTTTAATGAGGTATGATTATTTTCTTTGTTGAATTCCGTTATACTTTGGAGCCTCATTTATTAGGCTTGTTTACAATTTTAATAGTTCAATTACTAGTTTCATTTTGCACTCTTATTTCCATTGGGCTTTTTAGCTCATGTTTTCCTCCACAGGTACACAATCTGATCGTGTAGTAGATGACAAGGGAAAGGGGGAAAAGATGAGGTTGCATGCGATAGAGTAGATCCTTGATACCAACTAGACCTTGTGTAGTCTTCATGTAGAAGACTTTGGTTTGTTTCTTTTGAGTTTTATTAATAATATGTTGTGGTTATGTAATATTAGTGAATAATATTTTGTGGAGAACTTATGGTTTTATGTATATAGGACTTTTATTTATATTTAGTGAGTTTGATAATGGTTTTTGATTTGGTCTATAGTTTGTATCGTATTAGTGCGTCATAATTTTCAGATTTATATTTAAGAAATTTTAGTTGGTCTTATGTGCGTCCATTATCCAAATTTATATCCGCCATATAGGTGGATACCGTAGCGTCCCCGCTACCCCGGGGTGTGGGATTCGGGGCATTACACTTCCACTACGCCACTCTAGACGTTCGCCTCTCTCTACGCCTAAGACAATTCTTACGGAAATGATCGGGGCTGTGGCAAATGAAACAACCGATCCTAGGGGTTTTAAGAGGACACTTTCGTGTCTTATGTTCAAGGGACCCACATAAGGAACAAACACGAAGCTTAGGCTCTCGACTTACTCTACTAGTAAACGAACTAGATGGTAAGATGATAACTTCCCCGGTTTCCACAATCAATTCCCGACGATGACGTTTAGCTAACGGTTCGCTCTCTCCAAAAGGGACAATACATCAACACATGCTCGATTGACCCACAATAATGACATGCCTGAGAAGGGGACTTATGCTTAGTGAAAATAATCTCAGACTCGTCAGTTTGAACAGCCTTACCCACCTTCTCTACCAATCCCAAAGCAGAGTCTATACCAACACCCATGCTCATGATAAATGGAAGAGTAACATTTACGTCACTAGAAGAGGACATCCTGAAAGAAAAATGCGCACGATGAACAAAAGATAAGGGTGTAATATGCATATGGATGACCCCTTACACGGAACAAATCGCTACTCAACAAGACACACTCGTAACGCTCACTCTAAATGCATAATTACCCATAAACCCTGCGAAAATAATCGAACCTATGCCTCTGATACCAACTTGTGACGCCCGGAATCCCGTTCTGAGATTTTCACCTCTGGGGCCCGGTTAATCACGTTGTAGGAGTGATAATCTATCAATATCTATCACTAATCTAAGAATTGTCTAGCCCAAACCCCAAGAGATGCAAACAACACATGACTTTGCTCAAAATCCCCAATTTGAGTGCAAGACTCTAATTCATCAATCAAACATTGAAAAACAAGTTTTAGTACTAGTGTCCCCACCTTAGACAAGACGAATCCGCAAGTTGATGAAGCGTAGAAGTCGTACCGACAAACCCTAGCTCCAACGGAAGAAGAAAGCGGGAAAGATGATGAATAGTGAAAGAGAAAGCGATTCGGGACACAAATCTTGGATGAGGGTTGAGAGATGTATATAATCTCTTCTCTCTCTCTCTCTCTGGAGCTCTCTAGACTCTCCCTTACTCCCTCTCTGTGTTGGATGCTCGAAAATGGGGTTGTGGAGGTGTTAAATGACATGAAAACGGGTTAAAAACGCTCAAAACCGACTTACAGGTGAACCATGATCGATCATGGGTCCCCCATGATCGATCATGAACCCTTCTGGAATTCTCTGGAGGACCATGATTGATCATGGCCCTTCCATGATCGATCATGGAAGTCACTACAACAGCAAATGACTTTCTGAGCCCGAAACGGGGCTCGAAACAGCTGAATCTCAAGTCGGCCCAAACACGAAAGTTGTAGAGGGAAAAGAAAGTTATGACCTCTCACTACACCATTTTGCAAAATTAGTAACAGACGAATTTTTATATTTGTAACACGCAAAGTCCGTTACAAAGGTGTAACATAATTAATCCGTTACTGAAATAAATCATATGTTACTGATGTAAGTTAATATTATTTTTGCCCTTATTTTAATAGATAAAAGATAAAAAAAAATTAGTAATGGATAATCCGTTACAAATCCACTACTTATTCCCCCTTATTTTTTTTAAAGAACCCGCTATATATTTTTGTTAAAAGAATAATGAAAAATAAAAAACAAAATCCAAAATCCAAAAATTTTAGCCCCATTTTCCACACTTACGTTTCATCCCGCTCAAGCACACAGTCAATCCTCCAAAAACCCTAACTCTCACCGCTGGTAGTTACCTCTCTCTTACATACTCTCATTCATCCAGCTCAAGCACATAGTCAATCCTCCAAAAGCCCTAACTCTCACCGCTGGCAGTCGCCTCTCTCTTTCTCTCTCTGCCTCTGGTTGATGCATTTCCTCTCTTTCTCTCTAGTTCACCAATGACCGGCCTGGACTTTTTCTGTCGGTGCATCTCTACTGTCGCCGGTGTTCTCCTTCCTCACTGTCATACTCCAAGTTTCAAGCAACATAGGTAATTTGGAAACCCTATTCTTCAAGCTTGGTTCAGATCTGTGCATAATTTTTCGGATTAGGTTTAGAATTGCATTCTCTAGTGCCCAAATTTTCTTTCTCTCAGATCTCCCGGTGAAGATTCATCTTGAGGCTCTCCGTATTAAAATCCCCAAATTTTAGACTTTAAGGTTCATCGATTCTTTGTAGTTTTCTTCTCTTTTCTTAAGCTAATTAAAATCCTCACTCAACTTCTGTGTATTGTTCGAGTTTTTGCTAATTACTCTTTTTTACTTCAAATTATTCAACTTATCTTGAATATATAGCTAGCCTGGTGAGAGAGCATGAAGACCTTCATTTTGAGCTCCCCCTACTTCTTCTTTCTATGCCTACAGAGGTTCTTACCCTACACTCTTTACTTCTGATTGTTATACTGTGCCAGTGTAGCATTATACTTATAAATTGATAAGTATAATGCTCATTTAATTTTTATGATTCGTTGTTGCGTCAAAAACTTGTTTTATTTACTCGCAAGCGCACGAATCGGTATATAGTATAGTTTATGCAAGTGCGAGGTCGAACCCAAGGGACTTGATATTTTTTACCACTTACTAATTTTGATTAATTCCTAATCTAGTTTAAAATTGGGAGATTGTGAATTATCAATTAAAAACACTAATAAAATATTTAATTAATAAAATACTAACTAAATAATCAATTACTAAAATATTAGAAAAATAATCAATTTATAAAATTCTAGGATGGAGAAATCATATATTTGATATCATGTTCCTAATATTCATGCCTAATAAATTCTACTATTTGTCTCGCATCAATTTGGTCTCTCGACTCTATTAAATGCGGAAAATAAAATCATTTAAGTCCAATTAATTTTTAAAGTCTAATTATTAATTCTTCCATAGCCAAACTTGTATATAAAATCAAAACACTCAATATATCCGTCAAAACACAATTTATATCCGCTTTTAACAAATCATAAACTGAATCCAACAAATTATAATGAGAATCCAATATTATTTTTATATCAATTAAAATAGGCATTTAATAGGAAGAATTATTTTTTTAACATTAAAGCATTAAATGGGTAGAATTAATTGGCATGAATATGTGCAAGGGAATCAATCAAATATAATCATCCTCTACCCTAGATAATAATCTAGCCTAGCATGCTTGCAATTAAAATACAAAACATAATTAAATAATACACAAATAAATAAATTAAATACTTACTTGAGTACGCGCAAATAAATTAAGGAAGAAGAAATTAATTCTGAATTAATTGCAATAATCTACAAGCATCCAAGCAACAATAGAAATAAATGTTTTGTAACAAAATGAAGGAAGAAAGGAAAAGAAAAGAAATCCTGCTGCTATTCTTCTCTCTGTCCGTCTCTCTTCTCTGCCTCTCCCTACCTCTGCCTTCCGTCTTTTGTAAATAGCCTCAGGAGGTTTTATAAGGAAGAGAATGGGATGGGTTAGGGTTTTGGATTGGATGGGCTTGGGATGGGCTTGGGCTGCTGCAAGTGGGCTGGATTAAATTGGCTCGCTAGAATTAAATTTTCTGCGCACTGACTGTATTTCGGCCATAACTTCGTGCTCCGAACTCCGATTGACGCAAGGTTTTCGCCCACGCGTAGCTAACTCAAAGATCTCAAACTTTTGTCTCTGGAGTTCTCTTCAAATTCTGTACGGATTAATGCCATAAATTTCTTGAATACAGGTGATGTGCGCAGCCAATCTCTTCTTGTTTCGAAATCTTCCAATTTAATTCCAAACACCTAAAAAAAATACTAAAAATACAACAAATATAAAAATATATGCTCTCCAAAGTATAAATTAGTGGGTTATAATGTACCAATTTCTTGGCACATCATTCGTTTGGTTAAAATTTTGATATAAAGTGCAATTTAATTTTAAAAGTGGAACTAAAACTTGATATAAATGAATCTTAGATTGTTTTTATAGTGTTATATATGAAATGAAATAGTTGTAATTATTGTTGTAAAGCATTTCGCTTTGAACTCATTGGTACAATAAATTTAATTTAATTTTTTATGTTGCGTTAATTATTTTTTATTTAATTTTTGATAACTATTAACATCAGATTCCAAACAATTGTATTTTTTTTTGTTGAATAAAACATATGAATAGGTATTAGAAGGTCATTTTATAGGTTAAGTGATTTACTCTACTAACTTAATTAATTAGAGCCAAAGATTGCAACTAGTTTCTTACTGATTTCGAAAAACATATATAATATTACTTACAAAACTAAATGGGGTTTAGATCAAGAAAACAAATTAACATGCACTCCTATATATTTTTATTCTCTGCTGATTAATTACTCAATGCTGAATGAAACATAGGAGAAATGCATTTGTTTTTATTTAAATAAAACTCCAATCCATATTGTTTCTTTGATTCTTAATTAATATTGAATATATGACGTTGAAATTTCACTTGGTTATAAATCTTAAATTCAACAGTAAAAAGTGAGGATAAAAAATAAATGCTGTTTGTGTATTCTCTTAAAATACCTGTTATATGTTCCATGTAGTATGTTGTGGTGGACTACCTCTGGTATAAAAGGAGTGTAAAAGGGGCTAGCACCAACTCACTTGGGTTTGATGTAATTGATGAATGGGGGAGGATGGTCCCCGACCCAAATAGATGGCCTTCTTCTCAAGGTAGGAAGGGGTCACCGTAGTAGCTCTAAAGGTACATGGCGTGGGTTTGAAATTTGGGATTGATGTTATGAGGGGTATAAGTTTCCAGGCATTTAATGCAAACACCCCCATCTTAGACACCACCAAGGTACCAATAACTCGTTTCATATTCGTTTATTTCAGTGTTAAATCCTACCATAATCATATGAATCTGTTTATGCAATAAATAATTTAGTGTTAATATCGTATCATATGAACCTGTTTATTTATATATTGGAGCAGGGTGTTGCTTATGTAGACGGTGGGCGTCAGTGGCATGCAAAAGATATAGGGATGGAGGAGTAGGTATGCTCATGGATGAATGAAGGTTTTATGGCAATAAACGTCACATTGGAAGCTAGAAGAGCCTTCTTGATATCATTTTATCAACAATATGCTGAGTGGGGTGTTGATTTTGGTAAATTAAGTGACACTGGTTAATTTCATTTCACTGGATGAGTTCTTTATTGTTAATATAACATGAAAATGACTCCATTTCCATCATAAGTAACAGTAGTAAATATTATTACTGTTTGAGCACTCATCATATTTGTGTTTTTTTACATGGCCACTTAGTTTCTTTTGTTTTATGTTTTCACAGTGAAACACAATTGTGTATTTGGTGAAGATATGTATTTAGGTGAAATAACTTATGTATCAAATGTACATCTCTCTCTCTCTCTCTCTCTCTCTCACTTTGATACTCTTCATTGTTCTTGTGGATGGAGCTAAAAGATATGAAGTGTAATCATGCAGCTTTTGAAGGAACTTGCGTGACCCATTTTATATTCAATATCTCCTAGGACAAGTGTAACACCACATATGGCCAAATATGTAAGTGGCCTAGTCAACATGTACAGGATAACATGGGACGATTGGGATCTTTGGGAAGACGTAGCTGCACATTTCAATCTGTCCAGGTATATATATGCTCAATGTTTCTTCTTAGAGATTATAAGCTTTCCAATCCAGTTCTAGTGTCACACATTTCTTCTGTCCATTTGGTACTGTTTTTCCTTGTCTTTTTTACTACAGCAATGCTCTCTAGCTATTTGCTTGTTCATCAGGGACATTGTGGAGGCTAATATAATAGGGGCAGAGGGTTTGCTGGGGAAATCATGGCCCAATTTAGATATGCTTCCACTAGGATGGTTATCCTAAGCAGGTGATGAAATATGTGAATTAATTTGGCTATTTAAACCTTAAAACTACATGAAATTGAGATTTTAGGAAGAATGCTCAGAGGACAATTAATTTATTTATTTTTGGATAAATTATATATTCAAATCTAGGTCCGCATAGAAAAAGCAATCTTACTCTAGATGAGCAAAAAACTCAGGTTCGTCACTTGATACTAACAAGTTTCTTTTGTTCTTTTACATTTTTCTGAAATAAAAAAGAGTAATTAGCAAAAACTAAATAAACTCACTAGGAAGCTCAATAGTGTTTGAATTTTTGGACGAGTTTGAGAAAAAAAAATCAAGTTTAAAGGCATAACAAATACATATTAAGAGGGGAGCATAAACCTGACCTATACAAAATGGTATAACAAAAAAATTCAGAAAATCTGTTGAATCAGTCAGGCTTGTGATTAACTCTTTTAGGCCAACCAGTATGGAAAAATGTTTCATCAAAGTATCAAGTGCTTAAACATTTAAGATTGTCTAAACGAACTTGAACCAAAATTTCTCACATGTTACTTTAATTTCAGGATGTGCAGTTTTCTTCCATGTGAAGATTTACTTAAATGAGATCCAATCGGTGCTGAAATAAAGAAGACAGTTCTCATTCAGGTATGTTTACGGATCCATTGGGACATTACACTAGTTTACTTTCTTGGGGCTAAAAGATTTGTATTCTTGAACCTAGCCAAGTAGACATGATTAGCATAATTACAAAGCAACCGACAAAATACGGGTACATGCTTATTCAATCACATATTCTAGTAATATTAATAATTTTTTTTATAAGAAACAAGATTTCATTAATAAATCAAAAGGTGCAAACTGAAAGGGGACAAGATTTCATTAATAAATCAAAGATTTGTATTTTTTTTCCAACTCCAATGTAATTTTAGTATATTAAATGGTATATATCTCTACATGGTACACCAAATGGGACTATAAAAAATTGGTTGTTCTCTTTTCTCTTTCTCTCTCTCTCTCTCTCTCTCTCTTCTTTTTCTTTTGCTTTGTTCCAACTTCTTTTTAGTCATATCTATGTTGGCATTTTGGTTGGTTGTCATATCTTTTTAGACATATTGGTTGGCATTTTTGAACTATGTTTATTAGCAATGAAAGAGAATGGAAGATACTTTCTTTTTTGTTATTGACGATCTTGTTCTACGGTGCCACTACAGTTACAGTGCTTGTGAACTTGGATCGGATGGAACAGATAGGCTTGTCCAATTAGTGCAGGAAATGCAACATAGAAAAATCTCAGAATCTGGAGATGGAAACTTATGCGGAGCCAATATTATTACTGGTGGAATAGTTTGGGTCATTGGAAAGAATTTTTTATGAAGCACCGAACAAATTCTTCAGGTAATTTGTTAGTTTGTGCAGGAAATAATTAAAAAAGAAAAAACATTGATCCCCTCCAGCAGATCTCAAATTGTTTAAACAAATGAAACCTTGATTAATAGATTCTTCTACTAGGTGTATGAATAAGAATAGCTCCTTATAATTTTTTCCTAGCATATGGCTAGTTTACTGTGATCACAATAGTTAGTTCCATCAACATAACTATATATTTCATCTAACATGATCAAAAGTTATCGATCTCCTTCCAGTGGCAAAATCCAATGCAGTGGGCCCAATTGAATTGTTTATATGAGATGTTAGTGTAACTCTTGTGTAACACTTGATATATGACAGTTCATTTGGTTTTTCAAGTACCTTTTATATCCAAATCCAGGCTTTTCAATATGCCTGAGCCTTGTAATTTCATCTTTAATATATAATTGGATTCATTTTTATTCTCCTTGTTCATTAATTATATAAATTTATAATTTATGAAAAGCCTCCGATGATTACTTGGTATAAGTGCAAAGATTAAGTTATGATCAGTCTTATTTAACTAATATTTATATTATCTAAACTGAATTTTCTGTGGGCAATTTCTCATATACAGTTGATCGATATCATCAAACCTTCATGTTATGTTATTGTTTCAAAGATAGGTTTATAAAGATATGCGGTTTATAAAGAATCACACCACTTTTTTATCAAACACAACATGTGTTACTCTTCTAGATATATACATTTTCTTTGTTTTTATTGTTGTTCATTGTAAGACATATAGTAAAGACCTTGTACATAATCATAAAAGCACATGTTTCTTATATACAAAAAAAAGAAGCATCTAATCATGAATTACAAACTCTAGTTTATTTAAATTATGCTTCGATTCCAAAGTTTTTGTTTATTGTCCTTTTCTCAATATAAGTTACTATCCTCCATCAGAAGCTGCATTGTCAAACAGGAAAAGCTTGGTGATAACAAAATTCATCTATCTTCTTTTATTAGTTTGTCGCTCCTAAGATATTATTGATTTATGTTATCAAAGTTATTAGTTATGTTCATTTCTCTTTGTAGGATGTAGCTATCTACAATCCTCTAGGATGGAAGAGAGAGGAAGTAGTTTGAATTCCTGTGAGTTTTACTATTTTGCCTTATTTCATATCTTCTTGCATGTGGATAGAAGTTAGGAATCTTCTGCAGAGCATTAACCAGGATCAGTGGTAATATTTGTTCCATGTAAAGATGATTTTCTAACCCTAGTGTACATTTGTTATTATTTTCCTTTATTTATATATATATATATATATATTCCCCTACTAATTACGTAACTTAATTCTTTTAGTAGGCATCATATGAATCAGAATTTGGATTTCTTCTGTGATATCAACTGCGGTCCTCATTATTTGGCTAAGGCTGGTTAAGGACTAGAAAATAACTCCAAATCGATCTTGCTACAAGTTTCATATGAAGGAATAATAGTTCTGGATTCTGGTGGAAGGGAATTGAATCACAACTTCATCCTCTAGCCAATGCCTATTTAAGCACAAGAAACTATCATGTTAGAGCATATTTGGGTAGATCCCCCAGTGCCACACTTAAATATTCTCTTGCCTTTACAACATCTATACCACCTCTTGGTTTTTAGCACTTATGTTGTCTCAACTAGGAATCAAACAGGTTAATTATGTTATTCTAGTATCTAATTATGTATGGTTGGACATCTTTGTTACCTTATTTGTGGACGAACGTATTTTTGTAAGAATATTAGTTTATTGGTTTTTGGATGAATATTGGTTTATTAGTTTTTGGATGAATATTGGTTTGTTGGTTTTTGGAAGAACATTAGTTTGTATAATGCTATTCGATCATTATATAAGAATTTGTATTGTGCAGCTAAAATTGTGGTGCTAAAATTGGTGGCATTTACAACTACAAAAATTTGTATTATGCTGTACAGGGATACTGGTTAATATATATATATATAAATTAATCTACACTTTGTAACGGCTATAAACCGTTACAAATACGCAATAGTTTTCTCATCAGTAACAGTTTTATTTTGTTACAAACCATTAAATATTTAATTACTTTTACTTGTCATTGTAACGGTTGTTCAATATTTGTAACGGAGCTAATCCGTTACTAAAATTAGCATAAGTAACGGATCTGTAATGTATTTAGTCCGTTACAAATCTATTTTTTGTAACAAATTTTGACTAATTTTAGTAACAGATATATCTGTTACTAAAGTGTCTCCCACGCCTAATTAGTAACGGATTTTATGTGTTAGAAACATTTTTTCTAACGGATTAAATCCATTACAAACGGGCCATTATGGTGTTGTGTGAAATAAGCGGACAAATGAAATCAACTATGAGAAAACGAAAGAACGAGGTGTTACATGGAACGTACATACAGAGACCTTTGATCTTTTATTCATACAGATACCTTACAAAAAAATTTATTCATTGCAACTAGTCTTGTTCTAACAAGTTCTTACAATTTATATTTTATCTTAGAAGATGTCCTCAAATTGATTAAACACCTTTTGACTGATAGTTAATATTTTGTCAACATGGTTTTTTATAATCAGAAAATGTTGCTAAAATATCTTTTAGCACCATCAGAATACTTCTTCCTCTGTGTTCATGGTTTTTTTATGTTCAAAAGGAGCTCCTAAATAACTTGTAGCATCATTAGATTCCTTCTGGAGCTCCTAAATGCTTTTAGCACCCCCTGGATTTTTGTGATGTGTGTTGACAAGAGGTGCTACATGCACTTTTAAGCAGCTCCTGGATTTTTGTAATATGTTATGACATCGAGTGCTAAATGCATTTCGCACCTCCTGGATTTTTTGTAATGTGTGTTGACAAGAGGTACTAAATGCATTTTTAGCAACTACTGCATTTTTGTGATGTGTGCTCACATGGGATTCAACATATTAAACAAGTGGTACTAAAAAAAAGACTTTTAATGTGAAGAAAATCTAACAACAACGCTTACAAAAGTCACCACTCATCAAATTTCTTCACATTTTGGAATATATAAATATATTGACATTTACATCTATGTACAGGATTTTGTAATGTGCTATGACAGGGGGTGCTAAAATGCATTTAGCACCTCCTGGATAAATCACTACTCATCAAATTCCTTCACATTTTCCAGTATATAAATATATTGACATTCACATCTATGTACAGGATTTTGTAATGTGCTATGATAGGGGGTGCTAAAATGCATTTAGCACCTTCTGGATTAGGGTGCTAAATGCATTTAGCACCTACTGAATTTTTGTGATGTGCGCTCACAAAGGACTCAACATATTAAACAAATGGTCCTGTAAAAGAAAATCTCACAACAATGGTTAGAAAAAGCACTAGTCATCAAAATTCTTTCACATTTTTCAATATACAAATATATCAAATATTCACAGCTATCATTACAAAAACACTTACAGAAATAACTATTCATCAAATTCTTCTGCATTTTCAACTACAAATGTTATAGCATCATAAATAATCGAATTAAAACTATCACCGCAACCACCGCCTTTATCCGCAACTTTATCATCAACTCCCTCGTCAACAAGTTCCTTGGGAACTCCTTCTACTTCAGGTTCCCAGCTATGATTCTTATCAGTCAACAACAGATTAGTAATTTTTACTCGCTTCATCTGCATCAATTTTATATCCATAGCTTTTGGAACTTCTTTACCGCGAAGAAGTCTTTCAATAAATTCACACACAAATATTGCACAATCAGGACTGCAAACGACAAAAAAACAGAGGAACAATCATCTTCAAATTTTCAAAAATCAAAGATACTAGACCAACAAAAAAATATATTAGTCCAAGGAGTAAACAATATTATAGCACCATTTATCAGAAAAACATATTACATATCTTTGGAGGTGCTAAACAGTTTTAGCACCCATGTACACTTTGATACTACATATCTTGAAGGTGCTAAACTGATTTAGCACCAATTGTCCACCACAAAAACAAAAAAGTGCTTTTTTGACATTGGAAAGTACTTACTCTTCTCCTTGTTGCACACACTCTGACCTAATCACCTTTGTGTCCTTGAGTTTCAAATCACCACCCCAACCCTTCAAACGCTTCATTACAGCTTTCTTCTACACATATCAAATAAAACAAAATATTAGAATCATTACTGTGAACACTAAGAGTAATGAAAAGTTTTCAAAAAAATACCATCTGTACGGCCTCCTCGTAATAATGATCCTCCGATTTCTTTGATTATTTTGTCCTTCTTCTTGGCAACATTGTGTTGTAATGAATCCAACGTAAACTGGGTAAATTAAAAACAAGAAATGTCCAATGATACCCACCATTGTCGCCAAGAGACCTGCCGTGGTTCATAGGAAACATAAGATATTTGTTTCCATGGGCATTTTAATTATCACATCCTCAAGAACATCCTTAATAAAGATTGGAATCCCATCCCGTACACCTTGCTATATATTAAAAAAAATAAAATTATATATTTAGCATCCAACACAATAGTAAAAACCATTAAAAATTACATAATATAAAAAAGAAAGTATTACCCAAGCAGAAAAATAAAAAATGACATACCAATCAATGATCTGCATTCACAGAGAGCACAATTAGTAAAAATACTAATAGTTTATACAATTCTATCACTTTATAAAGAGACAAATCATAACTTTAAAGTTATTAAAACAATACACGCCCATCAATAAAATGATTGCACATCAGATCTTGAAGAAAGTAGCCTGATATGAAAATTGACAAATTGTAACTTCTCCAAGCCATGGTACTGTCCCGGTAAAAGTACAAACAAAAAATTCAGCACAACAATGTAAATGGTGAAAGGGGGTGCTAAATGCATTTAACACTTCCTGGTTTGTTGTTATGTGTGCTCACATGGGGTGCTAAATGCATTTAGCACCTTCTTTTTCTTTTTCTTTTTCTTTTTGCAAAATGTGATGACAGGGAATTTAGCACCTTCTGGCTTTGTTGTCAAATATGCTGACAAAGGGTGCTAATGCATTTAGCACCTTCTGGTATTGTTGTCAAATGTGCTAAATGCATTTAGCACCTTCTGGTTTGTTGTCAAATGTGCTGACAGGGGGTACTAAATGCTTTTAGTACCTTCTGGTTTGTTGTCAAATGTAATGACAGGGGGTGCTAAATGCATTTAGCACCAACTTTCCTTGTTTTATAACAAGTAGAAAATAAAATACAATGAAATTAAAAATAATACATACGATTTATTTGCATTCTTGAAAAACCTCTCAACAACCTCCCTTTCATTATCATCTAAAAAAACCAATCTATCTTTCATTTCAGATGGCGGTAGGAATTTTCCCGCACCTTCATCATCTGGACTTGCCAAGTCATCAACATCAATGACTTCTTCTTTAATCATTGCGGGTGCATCTTGTTTAGCTATCTTTCCCAAATTGTCCTTCAGGGAATCGTCTTCCTTTGCTGATTCCCGTCTCAAATCAATATTCAAATCAAAACTTGGGAAGTCACCCTCCTTCTTTTCTTCACCTTTAACCTCTAACCACTTCTTCACCATCTCTTTCTCAACATCAACTCCAACATCTTTTGGAAAATCCTTTGGAGAATCCTTCTCCACTAACACATCATGCTTTGGTTCACCTCCTTTCTTCTTCTTCCTCCTTTTATTCTTGTTTTCTTCATCCTCCTTTCCTCCCTCCTCCACATTTTCTTGCTTCTTCTTCAAATAGTAATATTCATAATTACTATCCAACTTAGCCTTCCTCGATTTTGCTTTCAATATTATTATAATTGGTCTCACCTTTTTTTCTTCACCTTTGTCCTCTTCCCTTATATTTTGTTCTTTTGATGGCGTCTGAAATTGCAAATCTCCCCCTACACCAAAACATACAAGGTCATCATATGAATCAGGGTCGTCCTCTTCTAGTTTATCACAAAAAACAAACTCTGGATCAATAAACTCTGTGTTTACTCAGTTTGAGCATCAATTCGAGCTCTGTGACCCTCTTTTTCAGAGCTTTTATTTCGTTGTTTTTGTCGTCACCTTGCCCACCAGCTTCCTTCACCACTTCTGCTTCTGGTGTGTGCCACTCTATGGCCTTCACGTCCTTACCTGCCTTATCCGCATAATGCGGACTCAACAACACTTTCTCCTCCGCAGAAATGTTACATATTTCTCTGGATACCTGGATTATAAAAGAAAAACAATATTAAAAAAGATAAAAATTAATCATAAGACCATATAAAAATTTTGTTTTCATTACCTTTGATGCATCCAAATGTGCTTGCTCCAATTCATAAAACATACACCTCAAGATGTTTATGTTCCATCGAACAAACCTTGACGTATCATCACTGTACCCATCATACGGTTGAACACCTTTGTAGTGTTCACAAAACCCATACTGCAATTATAGAAAATGATGACTTTAAAAACAAAGATGCAAACAATGATTTAGAACCCTTTTGTGCATGAAAGAATATATAAATCACATAGTGCTAAAACCTCTTTATCACCACATTATATCAACCTCGCACTTTCGTGAATGCAAATAGTGGTAAAAGAGTTCAGCACATAAACTGGCTGCTAAACACCTTTTAGCACTCTAGATGCATTTTAACACCCCAGTATGTGCACACTGGCTAGGTGCAAAATTCATTTAGCACCCCCGTCAGCACATTTGACAAAAAAAAGGTGCTAAATGCATTTAGCACCCCATGTGAACACACACCACAACAAAACATAAGGTGCTAAATGAATTTAGCACCCCATGTGAGCACACATCATAACAAACTAGGAGGTGCTAAATGCATTTAGCACCCCCTTTCAGCATTTACACTGTTGTGCTAAATTTTTTATTTGTATTTTATTGGGACAGCACCATTGCTTGGAGAAGTTACAATATGTCAATTTCATAAGGTGCACTATATCACAAATATTGAATAATTAATCACAAAAATTAATAAATAAAATATAATTAAAAACAAGAAATAAAATTGAAGGAACTTACAAGCAATTGAATAACATACCCGGGGGTCCGGATGGTATCTTTGTAATTTTTCTTAACCATTCTCATTAAATGATCATGTATAATGGTAGCCCACTGGAAATCAGCAACCTTCTCCAAATCGTCAACACATGGCATAAAACTTAAAACAAGTGCCCTATTTGAGTTCGCAAAAAAAACAGTTGCTAACGTGTAAAGTATAAGGCACCGTGCAAAATCCTCCTCGGTGTCATCTTCCGAAACCGTGCTCCGTACAGAAAATAAAACACTTGAAACTTTCAACGACAACTCTCCTTTGAATCGCCTCTGCATAAATTCTAAACCACACACAGATTCGGACGACCGTGAGATAATCTTACTGCCATGCTTCGGCTGTCCAAAAGTAACAGAAACGTCATCGGGAGTTAACTGAACTACCTCCCCGGCAATCAAAAAAGGAGCATCCTTCTCCGAATAGGCAGAAATAATTTTCTTGCCTACTTGACCTATCATTCCGATATGATCTGGAATGATTTTATCATCAAAAATTGCCTTAAACATAGAACCAAAGGGTGTCTTCATCATAGCTTCAATGTGACAATTTTTAATCTCACCACGACCCTTCAAACTACTAATTTCCTTAACAACAACTGCGATGTTGCATCTAAACACAGTTGGTCTAGATACTTCTTTTACTGCAGATTTTCTAACCCCCCCTGATTTCTTTCCACCTTTCTTCACAGGTCTACATAGTTTCTTCTTACTTCTAGATACATTCTCCTTCCTTTTCTTCTTCGAAGAAAAACCCTTTTCCTCAGAAACTCTTCCTGAAGTGCTCGTATTCATTGTCCCTTCAACACAATTGATATAAACCTTCATTACCATTGTTATCTAGTGGCATTATAAAAACAAATATACACATATATCTAGTTAGCACACTTACAATAATACACATCAAAGTCCTAAATCTGCTTTGTTGTCAACTTTGCTCACAAGGGGTGCTAAATGCATTTAGCACCTCCTGGTTTGCTGTCAACTTTGCTCACACGGGGAGTGCTAAATGCATTTAGCACCTCCTGGTTTGATGTCAACTTTGCTGATAGGGGTGCTAAATGCATTTAGCACCTCCTGTGAATTAATGACAGGGGGTGCTAAATGCATTCAGAACCTCATGGATTGCTGTCAACTTTGCTCGAGAGGATTTAGCACCTGCTGGTTTACTATCAACTTTGCTAACAGGGGATGCTAAATTCATTTAGCACCTCCTGTGAGTTAATGACAGGGAGTGCTAAATGCATTATGAACCTCCTGGTTTGCTGTCAACTTTGCTCATAAAGGGTGCTAAATGCACTTAGCACCTCCTGGTTTATTGTCAACTTTGCTCACTTGTGGGGGTGCAAAATGAATTTAGCACCTCCTGGTATGCTGTCAACTTTGCTCACAGAGGATGTTAAATGCATTTAGCACTCATCCATTGCTTCAGATAAAATGCTACAAAACAAAAATGTTTAACAAAATCTACGTACAAATTTGAAAAGATAAGTAAAATTCAACAAATAAACACAAAACTAATAACAAAAAAATTTCTAAAATACATTTAGCACCAATTGTCCATAAGTTCAATGGTGCCAAAAATCATTTAACACGAAAAAACAAACAAAAAATAATCAAAAAGGAGGTGCTAAATTGATGTGATCTCAGATCGTTTTTCCTAGCCAGGTTAATGGATCCTCAACCCTTGAACTACGTAAGTGCAAGAACCTTGGAATCACGTCGAAAAGATGGAAGGCGGAACCTAAACCCAACCCCTGAATGCAAGAATTGAACCTCGGTATAAGTCGAAGACGCCACAATCAATTAATGGAGAATTGATTGATAAGTCAAGAATTAGTTTGAATGATTAATTCAAACAATTCAACAAGTTCTAGCAAGAACTCAAGGTGTACAAAACTCAATTTTTGATTAATAATAACTTCATTAAAAAACATTAATGTACCTCCTTTAAATAGGAGAAAACAAAACAAAGAACCCTAAAAAGATAAGGAAACTAATTCCTTTTTAAAATAGGAGTCCTAAAAAAAAAGAAAAACTAATTAAATATTATCTCCTATCAAAGAAAGAAAGAAATTGCCAAACTAATAATAAAACTAATTAAATCCTTCGCTAGCCGGTCGTGAAAACACGCTAGAAGAATAAAATTGAAATTCGGACTTAAGCCGTGCCCATGCCTTATCAGAATAGCACTTCTGCTTTTTGGATACAATTTCGCCGTGCCCACGCCTTATCAGAATAGCACTTCTGCCTTTTGGACACGATTTCCCAGCTTTGGCGTGCCCACGCTTTATGCCAACACATCTTCTGTTTTCTTCACATTTAGTTCCACATCTTCTTGGCTAAGAATTGTCATCCATTCTTGTTCATCATCTCCTTGAACGCTTCTCCAAGCTTCAGCTTTATTCATCAACTCTTGGACCATGATCATGAGTGCATCATTCGTCTTCCTTGCTCTAGCTCGGGTGATTGGACCACTCGGAACCCGAATGGGGTCTGCATAGTCTTCACTCCATGATCCAGCTCTGGTGCTATCCTTGGACTCATCATTCCCCTCCTCTTGAAAAGGAATAGTCCACAATTCATCACCTGCATTAAACGGACTTAGATCAGCAACATTAAATGTAGCACTCACATTATACTCACTTGGTAAATCAAGTTTGTATGCATTGTCATTGATTCTTTGCACAACTTGAAATGGTCCATTGCCTCTCGGTAACAGCTTAGAACGCCTTTGAACCGGAAAGCGTTCCTTCCTCATGTGAACCAAACCCAATCTCCGGGTTCGAAAACCATCTTCTTTCTTCCTTTGTTGGCTTGCTGCACGTACTGCTTAGTTCTTCTCTCAATGTTTTGCCTCGCCTTCTCGTGAATCTTTCTAACAAATTCAGCTTTCTTCTTGACATCTAGGTTAGCATGCTCAACAAGTAATGGTAATAAATCCAAAGGAGCTATCGGATTAAAACCATATACAATTTCAAAAGGAGAAAACTTAGATGCAGAATGAACAGTTCGATTATATGCATACTCAACATGAGGCAAACATTCTTCCCATTCTTTCAAGTTCTTTTTTATTATGGCACGCAACAAAGTAGATAGAGTTCTATTTACTACTTCCGTTTGATCATCAGTTTGGGGATGACATGTAGTAGAAAACAACAATTTAGTACCCAACTTTCCCCACAAAGTCTTCCAAAAGTAACTCAAAAACTTTACATTCCTATCAGAAACAATGGTTCTAGGCATGCCATGCAAACACACAATTTCTTTAAAGAACAAATCCGCAATTCGTGGTGCATCATCAGTTTTATGACAAGTAATGAAATGAGCCATTTTAGAAAATCTATCAACCACCACGAAAATAGAATCATTCCCATGTTTAGTCCTAGGCAAACCCAACACAAAATCCATAGAAATATCAACCCAAGGGTCACTAGGAATTGGCAATGGTGTGTATAAACCATGGGGGTTTAACTTAGACTTTGCTTTCTTACAAGTAACGCATCTCTCACAAATTCTTTCAACATCTCTTTTCATGTGAGGCCAAAAGAAGTGTTCTTGCAATACTCCTAAAGTCTTAGCTACACCAAAGTGTCCCATTAGACTCCCACCATGAGCCTCTTTCACAACCAACTCACGCAAAGAACATTTAGGCACACAAAGTTTATTTTCACGCATTAGAAATCCATTATGCCTAAAGTACTTATCAAATGTCACTTTTTCACAAGCATTAAAGATATCTCTAAAATCAGCATCATCACAATACAAATCCTTAATGTACTCAAATCCGAGCAACTTAGCATCTAAAGTAGCGATGAAAGCATACCTGCGCGATAAAGCATCTGCTACAACATTCTCTTTACCTTGCTTGTACTTGATCACATATGAAAAAGTTTTTATAAACTCCACCCATTTGGCATGGCACTCGTTCAACTTTTGCTGTCCCTTCAAGTGCTTCAACAATTCATGATCCGTGTGAATCACGAATTCCTTCGGCCAAAGATAGTGCTGCCATGTATCCAATGCTCTCACCAAAGCATAGAGCTCCTTCTCATAGGTAGGGTAATTTAAGGTCGCCCCACCTAGCTTCTCACTAAAGTATGCTATTGGCTTCCCTTCTTGCATAAGAACAACGCCAATTCCATTTCCTGAAGCATCGCATTCAATTTCAAAAGTCTTTGAAAAGTTAGGTAAAGATAACAAGGGGGCGTTACTTAGCTTGCTTTTCAGTAATTGAAATGCTTTCTCTTGTTCCTCTCTCCACTTGAACCCAACATTCTTCTTGATCACCTCAGTTAATGGCGCCGCAATCGTGCTAAAATCCTTCACGAACCGCCGATAAAAACTAGCAAGTCCATGGAAACTCTGCACTTGTCCAACACTTGTAGGACTTTGCCATTCTTGAATAGCCTTCACCTTTTCTTTATCAACCTGAATCCCTTGTGCACTCACAACAAAACCAAGAAACACAAGCTTATCCGTGCAAAAGGTGCACTTTTTCAGGTTAGCATATAACTTCTCCCTACGCAAGACATCTAAAACAGATTTCAAATGCACAACATGGTCATCTAGACTCTTGCTATAAATCAGGATATCATCAAAATAGACCACAACAAATTTGCCAATGAATGACCTTAATACATAGTTCATTAAGCGCATAAAGGTACTAGGAGCATTAGTCAAACCAAAAGGCATAGCTAACCACTCATATAACCCATATTTAGTTTTAAATGTTGTTTTCCATTCATCTCCTTCTTTCATTCTAATTTGATGGTATCCACTCTTCAAATCAATCTTAGAGAATATACTAGACCCATGCAACTCATCAAGCATATCATCTAAACGTGGATTAGGGTGACGATACTTTACCGTGATATTATTTATGGCTCAGCAGTCCACGCACATTCTCCACGTTCCATCCTTCTTCGACACTAGCAAAACTGGCATCGCACATGGGCTCATACTCTCTCTCACATACCTTTTTTCTAACAGCTCCATCACTTGCCTTTGAAGTTCCTTCGTTTCCTCCGGGTTACTCCTATAAGCTGGTCGATTTGGAATGGACGCTCCGGGTACGAAATCAATTTGGTGCTCTATTCCTCGGATGGGTGGTAAACCGCTTGGCGTATCCTCTGGAAAGACGTCACCAAAATCCTGCAACAAAGAGATAATAACACTTGGCAAAGAAGAATTTAGTTCGTTAGTATTCAAAAATGCTTCTTTGTACATAAGTACAAGAAGTTGATTACAAAGTATCGCTCTTTCACTTCACCAGCTGTCGCATAAAAATTCTTTTGCATCCTCTCAAATTTTCTCTCAATAGTCACTGATTTTTCCACTCTACTTTCTTTTTTCTCAATTTCTTTTCTTTTTCCCTCACTCTCTTTCTTTTCCCCGCCATTCTCTCTCTTTTTCTTTTCAACTCTCCGTTGCTCCTCCTCATTTTGCAACTTCAACTGATCGGCATAGGCTTGTTGTGGCGATAAAGGTGCGAGAATGATTGTTCTCTTGTTCATCTCAAATGAATATTTATCGGTGAAACCGTCGTGTTTAACTCTTCTATCATATTGCCATGGTCTCCTCAATAGCATATGGCATGCTTGCATGGGAACCACATCACAAAGCACTTGGTCCTCGTACTTACCAATGCTAAAGGACACCAAAACTTGCTTGTTCACCCTCACTTCACTGCTATCATTTAACCACTGCAGTTTGTAAGGCTTTGGGTGCGTCGTCATGTGCAATGCTAGCTTCTCCACCATTATTGTACTAGCCACATTAGTGCAACTACCTCCGTCTATCACCAAACTACAGACCTTGCCTAACACTAGGCACCTAGTATGAAAAATATTCTCGCGCTGCTCCTCATCCTCTTTTTCTTGCACGCTAAGGGCTTTTCTTGCAACTAATAACTCACCCTGGATAGCACTCTCCTCTTCTTCGATATCCTCTAGTTGTGGCATAGCTTCAACGCCTTCTTCTTCCGTCTCATATTCCCCATTATCTAGAAGCATCATTACTCGCTTGTTCGGGCATTAAGTGGCAATGTGGCCTCTCCCCTGACACTTCCAACAAATAATGTCCCGGTTTTGAGTCGTAGGGGTATTAGTGGTGTTAGGAGCTGCCTTAGCTTGACTTCCACTAAGAGTTTCCGATTTCGAATCAGCTTTCTGTTTCGAAGTGGTTGCTTTGTCATCCTTCTTCCACAGACTTTGTTTCCCTGGAGTAGAATAAGAACTTTGGCTTGGCTTAAAACTACCCCTCCTCTTGAGCTGCCTCTCTATTTTAATTTACGTGTGCACAACATCGTCAATCTCAACATACGGCTGCAATTCAACCACATTGGCAATTTTTCGGTTTAACCAGCTCAAGAACCGCGCCATGGTAACTTCTCTATTCTCATCGACCTTGGCCCGAATCATGGCTACTTTGATGTGATCTAGCTTAGCCCTCTTTAGCCAAGAAATTAGCCTTATGTTCTTGCGTGTTCTCACGACCGGCTGGCTGAAGAATTTAATTATTTATTTTATATTTCTTAAAGCCCAAGGATTATAGATAATTATTTCCTAGAGTTATTATTATTTTAGAATTATTTTGGGCTTATTTTAGAGTGTTTATAATTAATTTCCTTATTGTGTTAGGAATATTCTAGGAGTTATTATTTTCCTTTTCTATGTAGGAAATAGTTTCCTTTTTGAATTAGGATTAAGGCTTTATTTACTCCTATTTAAACGAGGCACATTATTATTTTATTAATATGAAGAGTTTTGATGATTAATTAAATTGAGAGTTTTCTCTTTGTGTTCTCTACGAACATGTTGAACATGTTGAATTGATTAATTCAATTGTTCTTGACTTATCAATCAATTCTCCACCAATTGATTGTGGCGTCATTCATTATACCGAGGTTCGTGCTTCTTTAAGCGTTGGGTTGAGGTTTCCGCTTTCCATCTTTCGTGTGATTCCAAGGTTCTAGTCTGTTTATAGACTACGGGTTAATGATCCATTAGCCTGGCTGGAAAAGACGATCCGAGATCGCGTCATTGGTATCAGAGCAAATTTTTATATCCAGGTTTTCTATCTTTTAATTCTTTTGTTTTCAATTCCAAATCCCTAATATTAGATCTTGTGATTTGTTGATTCCATATCTTTGATTTAGGGTTCATAAAAAAAAAAAAAAAAGTTGCAAATCAGAATTTTTTTTCCAAAATCCCGTTGAACTGTCGAAATTAGTGATTTTTGCTATCGAAACGTCCTCGGATCATCCTAATTTTTTTCTTGATTATAGTAAAATTGCGTTCCGAACAACATATCCGAAAATCAGCCCGATTCAACGGTTAGATTAAAAGTTATTGCTGTTTTACGATAGCACCTGCATTAAAAAAAAAAGTGCTGTGAATAGTGCTGCGTGAAGTAAAAAAATTTATTGAAAATTTTCTTTGTTGGAAGAACCCTTAGAATCAAATTTTGTTTATTGTTAGGGTTTGCTTGTGAATATTTTTGCAATAAAGTTTTAATTGTGGATGTTTAAATATTTTAAAAACCCTAGACTATTCATTGATACTTCTTGTTGGGTTTTAATCTTGTGATTTTGGTCCATATAAATTTTGTTTGGTTGGGAAAATCTAGAAAGTCATAGGCTATTTGATTTGCGTTTATTAGGGATTTGATTGGTGCTTATCCTTTGAAAATCTACTTGCATTTATTCTAGCAATTCTAGAAATTCGTTTGGCTCATTAATATTGCTAGAATTTGGTTTCTTGAGTCTTTGGTATTACATTGTTGAACGCGTCTAAATCTAATTGTTGGGTGTGCGATTGGTTGTTGAGGACTTGTGATATTCATATTATTCAACTTGTTTTGGGGTTCCAAAGAGAAAAAAAAATTGTGCGGTTTATCATCTTTGAGTGACAAACACAAGCAGTAAAAGAAGAGTGACATCAATCGAGCGAAACACGAAAGGGAGTGTGGTGAGGATTATCTTTATTGCACTAATCTTTGTTTTGCAGTAAGTATGTCTTGTCTAAACTTTGAATATGGAGAAAGGTGGCTTCAAGAGGAGATTAAACGCGATAGTGCGCGATTAACGCAAATAGAAATTGAACGGCGCATTCGATTGAATAAAGCTCCTAAAGAGAACTTGAAAAATCAACCTCGTAAAGTTAAATTTGAAGATGAATGGGATCCGATTGTTACTAATAGAAGACATGGTGGTGAGGTTGGGGAAAGTCATGTTCGAGACAACAATATGAGTAGCATCAAGAAGAAGACTCCTTTGAATGATCCCGAAGAATGGCACAAATTGGGGAAGATGATGGAGGCTTATCTTGAATTCCATATGAGGGCTAGAGAAGAGCCGAGTCCGAATGCATCTTGCGAATCAAATCATTGTAAAGAGGAGGAAAAGGCAACCATATCTACGCCACTATTAGAGAATAAGTCAAAAATTGATGAGATCGAGAAAATTGAAGTGACAGCTGAAGAAGGTGAGTTGTGGGTTGAAGGTGTAGTTCCAAGTTTGCAAGAAGAAGAAGATGATGAAGTTACAGTGCAAGCACTTCCAGCCATATGTGTTGATAATAATGAGTTCTTTGTAAAGCCAAGAGATGATGTTCGAGCTGAGTTGAAGATTGACAATGTTAAGCACATTGATTTTATTGGAGTGGATCGCTTTGATGTTCATCCAAACTTTATGTTATTAGATTTCTTCAATAAGTTGCGGAGGATCGCATTGCAATATGATTTGAAATTCGAGGAGTTTTGCTTTGCAAGGAGAATCAAGCGTCGAAGATATTCGAAATATTTGTTTTTATGGGAAGGAAGAACAAAATTATCTCAAGTTAAGTTCCGACGGAAGAATGGGAAGTATTCAAAATACTTATTCAATTGGCATGGAAGATTCCAAGTTCCAAAGCAGTGTCTGAATGCCAAAGTTATTAAAGATTGGCTGAATCGAAGAATGAGTAGGCCAGATTCGAGGACGAATCTTCTTGAAGAAGAGGGGAATGATGTGATCCAGCTTAGCCCTCTTTAGCCAAGAAATTAGCCTTATGTTCTTGCGTGTTCTCACGACTGGCTGGCTGAAGAATTTAATTATTTATTTTATATTTCTTAAAGCCTAAGGATTATAGATAATTATTTCCTAGAGTTATTATTATTTTAGAATTATTTTGGGCTTATTTTAGAGTGTTTATAATTAATTTCCTTATTGTGTTAGGAATATTCTAGGAGTTATTATTTTCCTTTTCTAGGTAGGAAATAGTTTCCTTTTTGAATTAGGATTAAGGCTTTATTTACTCCTATTTAAACGAGGCACATTATTATTTTATTAATATGAAGAGTTTTGATGATTAATTAAATTGAGAGTTTTCTCTTTGTGTTCTCTACGAACATGTTGAACATGTTGAATTGATTAATTCAATTGTTCTTGACTTATCAATGAATTCTCCACCAATTGATTGTGGCGTCATTCATTATACCGAGGTTCGCGCTTCTTTAAGCGTTGGGTTGAGGTTTCCGCTTTCCATCTTTCGTGTGATTCCAAGGTTCTAGTCTGTTTATAGACTACGGGTTAAGGATCCATTAGCCTGGCTAGAAAAGACGATCCGAGATCGCGTCATACTTCCATCTCCTTATAATATTCATCAACATACGATTCCGTTGCGTAAGCCCTTGTAATTTTTGGTACAATTCCCGATAGTAGTGATCGGGTACAAACCGCTTCTTCATCAGCCGCTTCATCTCATCCCAAGTCTCGACAGGCCCTTCATCACTACGCCTTCGCTCTGACATCAAACGATCCCACCAAACAAGTGCATAATCAGAAAATTCAATAGCTGCTAATTTCACCTTCTTGGACTCAGAGTAATTATGGCAAGCAAATACTAATTCGACTTTCTTGACCCACTCAAGATAAGCCTCGGGGTCATTTTTCCCTTGGAATGATGGAATCTTCATTTTGATCCCATTCATGTTGTCATCCTTTCGATTAGACCCTCTACCAAACCGCTTTCCATTCCTTCGGTTAGCAATTGCCGAATCAACGTCGCTATCTCCATCGTCAAAGCTATCTCGGTTAAATTCGTCAGAATCGTTCTCAGCCCTTCTTTCAGAGGCTGTAGCCTCCCACTTCTTTGAGCACTACGTGATTTGCCGGATTGTTCATTTTGAGTGCTCTCAACTTTATTTACTTTCACCCGCATTCGCCTCAATTCTTCACTCATCTCATCCACCTGCTCTTTAAAACCACCTAACTCCTCTCTCAACAAGTTTTGTAAGGTACTTGTCATGGTTTCCTGGAATACCTTAGGATCGAAACTTGACATATTGCTGCAAAACAGAGGTTAGCACAATATAAAGAAACAAAATTTCCTCACTGCACTCCCTTACGTGTTTTGCTCAAATAGTATCACTCAATTTTTTTTTCACAAATGGATATAATTTCTCACAATTCACCTTCAGAACCTGGGCAAACGAGTTGAAAAGTTTGAACTTTTATTACGAATTCCTAACAACCAATCGCACACCCACAATTAATTTAGACGTATTCAATAAAGCAAATTACCAAGGATCCAAAGAAACCAATTTCTAGCAATATTGAGAGCCAATTAATTTACTAGAATTGCTAGAATAAACGCAAGCGGACTTTCAAACGATAAGCAACAATCAAATTCCTATTTTATGGCACAAATCAAATACCCTATGGTCTTCTAGATTTTCCCAACCAAAACAGATTTAAATGGAATTAAATCATAAGATAAAACCCAACAATAAGTATCAATGAACAATCTAGGGTTTCAAATTTTTAACTTTCAAGAGTTCACAATTTGCAATTTCAAATCAAATCAATTCGCATCGCTTTAAACCCTAATATCAATAAACAAATAATTTCTAGGGTTCAAGGGTTTCAACTTCTATTATGAGTAATGGTGCCTCAATATCCCAAACAATAAGTAATTCAATTATCGGGTTTCAAGAAATTGAAAAAATTTTATTTTTTTTGTTCACGATGCACTGTTCACGAGGCACTATTCACGCGACACTGTTCACGTTTTTTTTTAAATCCTAATTGATCAAGATAGGGGATAGAACGCAGATCTTAACACTAGGGTTCGAATTGAAAGGCAGAAAAAAATAAAGATAGATAAAACTTGAATAGAAAAATTTCGCTCTGATACCAAATGATGTGATCTCGAATCGTTTTTCCTAGCCAGGTTAATGGATCCTCAACCCTTGAACTACGAAAGTGCAAGAACCTTGGAATCACGTCGAAAAGATGGAAGGCGGAACCTAAACCCAACCCCTGAATGCAAGAATTGAACCTCGGTATAAGTCGAAGACGCCACAATCAATTAGTGGAGAATTGATTGATAAGTCAAGAATTAGTTTGAATGATTAATTCAAACAATTCAACAAGTTCTAGCAAGAACTCAAGGTGTACAAAACTCAATTTTTGATTAATAATAACTTCATTAAAAAACATTAATGTACCTCCTTTAAATAGGAGCAAACAAAACAAAGAACCCTAAAAAGATAAGGAAACTAATTCCTTTTTAAAATAGGAGTCCTAAATAAAAAAGGAAAACTAATTAAATATTATCTCCTATCAAAGAAAGAAAGAAATTGCCAAAATAATAATAAAACTAATTAAATCCTTCGCTAGCCAGTCGTGAAAACACGCTAGAAGAATAAAATTGAAATTCGGACTTAAGCCGTGCCCACGCCTTATCAGAATAGCACTTCTGCCTTTTGGATACAATTTCGCCGTGCCCATGCCTTATCAGAATAGCACTTCTGCCTTTCGGACACGATTTCCTAGCTTTGGCGTGCCCACGCTTTACGCCAACACATCTTCTGTTTTCTTCACATTTGGTTCCACATCTTCTTGGCTAAGAATTGTCATCCATTCTTGTTCATCATCTCCTTGAACGCTTCTCCAAGCTTCAGCTTTATTCATCAACTCTTGGACCATGATCATGAGTGCATCATTCGTCTTCCTTGCTCTAGCTCGGGTGATTGGACCACTCGGAACCCGAATGGGGTCTACATAGTCTTCACTCCATGATCTAGCTCTGGTGCTATCCTTGGACTCATCATAAATGCATTTAGCACCTCCTGGTTTGCTGTCAACTTTGCTCACAGGGGGGTGCTAAATCCATTTAGCACCAATCCATTGCTACAAATAAAATGATACAAAACTAAAATGTTCAACAAAATCTACGTACAAATTTGAATAGATGAACAAAATTCAACAAATGAACACAAAACTCATAAATATGTTTTGAACTTCAAAATCAACACAAAACATAAATACAAAATCAACACAAAACTCATAAATGAATTAACAAAAGAATAAACGCGTACCTTAACTAAAAACTGAAGCGACGGAAAACAACAAATGAGCAACGAAAACAGGAACAACAATGAAGAACGAACGTGCAGAGAAAATATAGAAAGAGAAAATTTTGATCATTTAGATAGAAAAGAAATTTTGATCGTGGTAGTTGAATAAGAGACATGGGAGGATCGTGGTAGGATAAGAAAACCTAAGGTTTAGCAGAGGTTTTATCAGGGGCATTTATGTCTATTAATATTTCTCATAATCCTTAATATAAAAGGATATTATCAAAAGGGTCCTTAATTTATAATTAAATAATGAAATTAGTCCTTTTTATTTTTATTAAATATGAATCTGTCCTTATAATCATAAAACATTATAGTGTGAGGTCTTATAACCCATTTTCTCTTTATATTATGTATTTAAATTTCTAGAGTAATTCTAACATTTTAGGATAGGATGAGTGATTTTGTGGGTATGTGTATATATATACCAATTTAAGAATTCCTTTCCCTAAATATCGGTAATTTCAAAAGGATTAGTGAAACGTTGGCATGTCAAATATTGTAATAAAAAACAAAGGTATGTCCGTTTTTAGTCTTGACCACGTGATATCTTTGCACATGCATGCATTGCAGTAGTAGTACTTATCCCCGCTTGAAAAAATAGTTGTCTTTGACAACTAGTGCTTCCATTAAGAATCAAACCCTTTCAATATAAGAATAGCTAGCTTGCTCGCTTCTTTTTATTTATTTATTTTTTTTAAAGAGAGAGAGAGAGAGAGAGAGAATAGCTTGCTCACTTGAAATGCAAATTGACACTTGTAGTATACTTTCTGATTGATAGTTGAGTCAAAATAGGTGAAAATTTTAATTGTTTTTCTTAAACTTAATACTACAATTATATCCCCCTTGACTGCAACCAAACAAAATTCTTAATTTGTAAGGTATCGCTGGGTGGGGGTGTGTGGGGTGGGGGCGTCCCTCTTGACTGCAATGTACTTTCACCGCAGAATGCAAATTTTGCAAGAATAAAAAATCACAAGAACATAATAATAATAATAATAATAATAATAATAATAATAATAATAATAATAATAATAATAATAATAATAATAATAATAATAATAAAAATAATAATAATAATAAATACAATTTATCCCAAACGCAATGGGTCACAATTCCCCCAAAAGGAAAGAAAGAAAAATAAATTAACTAGAAATCATGAAAATAAATTTTTGGCTACTGGTTTGTTATCTCACTTTCTTTATGCTTTCATGGGTTGTATTTTATGCTCAACCAATTGCTTATAATCACATTCAAATGGTGTATACTTGGATCCCCACTTACTACAACGACCCTAGTAACTCCTACAGTAGACGTGTCACTAACTTTAATTTGCATGGTCATTGGCCAGTAGATAAAAATGGATAAATTTATAGAATGAAGGCCTCTCAAATATGACCCCTTTATCCCTATAAATACCAGTTAACCCAAATGCAATGGGTAAAATTTCTCCCAAAAGAAAAGAAAAGGAAATTAACCTGAAAACATGAAAATAATTTTTTGGATACTGGTTAGTTATCTCACTTTCTTTATGCTTTCATGGGTTGTACTTTATGCACAACCAGTTGCTTATGATCACATTCAAATGGTGTATACTTGGATCCCCACTTATTGCAAGGATCCAAGTAACTCCTGCAGTAGACGTGTGACTGACTTTAATTTGCATGGTCTTTGGCCAGCAAAAGCAAATGGATACGTTCTTAGCCCATGTCAGAAAACCCATCCAAATTTGACTGATGTTGTAAGCTCATCTCGACGTAAACTGTATTATATTATGATGTATTATACACACACACATGTGTGTGTGTGTATTTTACACATACTAAACTTCTATACTAAGTTTGTGGATTGAGCAATTATAGGGGATAAAATGATGAATTTTTTTATGAAACTTGGTAAATATGATCGTCATGACTAGTAGATCATCTCCATCAAGTTTCAACAACAAATTTAACTCAGTAGTTAATTAACTAATCGTCTAAAATTTCAACAGCTCAAAATGTGCATTTATATCACTTTTTTGCTTAACTCACTTCTCGGTTAAATTTTTGGTGAAATTTGGTGGATATGATCTACTTACTAATCATGGAAATTATTTTCATCAAATTTCATCAAAAAAATATCCTTTTACCCCTCAAATGGCTCAGTGCGTAAACTTGGTATGTATGGAAAATGTTCCCAATATATACATACATATATACATCAACAACACTCGAAATGAAAACTCATCTCTTAAGAAAAAGGGCTGTCAAGTATAAGTGCTAAACATATGATTTTTTCATTAAATTTATTGGTGGAGATGATATATTCATTAAGAAGACCGTCTCACCACTGAGTTTCATAAAAAAATGCATATGTATGTTTACCCCTCGAAATAGATTGTTCTTCATTTTTCTTAAAGAGATTACAACCCCCCCCCCCTTTTAGACTGGCGTTGATATATATTCCAATAGAAATTAACTTAATTTTAAAAATTAACAAAATAACTAGTGAACTAAAATTCATTCACAAAATTATAAAATTTACAATGTTTACCCTTCATTTTATATAATGCTTGTGATTAAAAAAATTTATACAAAGTTGACTTAATTGAAATGTTTTAAGAATATCATTGTACACGTTATGTCCTTTTAAAAGATTGTAATGGGTTGAGCTTGTAAGTAAAACTTAAAATTTCTTGTACATAAGTTTTATGTTGTAACAAAGAACATCAATATTTTCCTGGTCAAGATGGGTTGCAAATTCAAACATAAACAATATAAAATATGAAGTGCATATTCAAAGTACGACCTAGACAACGGAGTACGTATGTACAAATTAATTCAAAATATCCACAAAAAAAAACTTTTGGTGCATGTTTGATGTGGTGCAGTACAAGAAACTCCGACCAGATCTTGGAAATTACAGCCATCTCTTACTACCAGGTGGACCAATGAAAAGTTTTGGGACCATGAATGGATGGATCACGGCAGCTGTTCCAGTAATGTTTTACCTCCTCTCCAATATTTCACTGCTGCCAATACACAGAGCAAGAAAACTGATATTAAACAATGGCTTAGGGTTGCAAACCCCAAGGCTATTCAACCATTGGACAGTGCCTTATTCAGGCAATCGGATATTGAAAACGCCATCAAAGCTGTAATCGGAAATAATCTCAACATTTATCTCTTGTATAGACAATTCACGGGGGATGCTAGATATTATCTCTACGAAATTTACATCTGTCTTGATAAAACCGCAACGAATTATGTCACATGTCCTGCGAGTAGCCGTTTGACCGGTTGTCCTCATAACAAAGATGATGCACTTATCAAGTATATCACTATATCTGGCACGAGTAAGTAATGAAAGATCAAGCTTCAATACATTAACATAACTAAGTTAGTCGAGTTACTATTGATTTCATATATAATGATCATCTTAAAATTCAACGCCTGAAAATGAATATATATATATATATAATTTTCATTAAACTCATTTGTAGATTGAATTTATTCATTCACCTCTTGAAATGGATGGTATTTCTTTTTCTTAAAGTGGGGACTGTATTAGCGGTACTATATATAATAACTCTTTGAGAATTTCTCAACTTTTCCTAGTCTCTGCTGACTAGCACACGGTTGAATCATCGTTGAAATAAAACACCCAATTGTCTCTTTGGAGGACGTGAAGGAAACTCGAATTCGAGTTATTTATAATTTACCCTCTTAAAATTTGACATCTTTTACACTTTTGTTTAGTTCATTTTGTATTATGCACGTCCTTAAAGTTTACTCCCATTTTTACTTTAGTCCAAAACCCACCACAGTTAGATTTTGGACAAAACATGCAATGGCTCACTTTGTCTTCAAGCCGTGTCAGTTGCACATGACATTTTTCTTCCAAGAAACAAATTGCACGTTGAATTTTAGACTAAATTGAAAATGAAATCAAACTTTACGAATGAGTATGGCACAAAATGAATTTCATAGACAAAACTAAAAAAACATTCAAACTTTATGGACAAAACTAAAAAAGTGGTCAAACTTCATAAAAGGTAGATCTATAATAAAAATAACACTCGGAATCTCTTTACCGATTTAATTCAACCAGAGATCTATGAAAGGAGATGAAGTATGAATAGTCGTACACTTTTTGACACTCTTGATTTCAATAAAACATTCTATTTTTGTTATGATTATTGTTATATTTTTGTAGGTGTTGATGAAGAATCACCAAATAAACTCACTCAGAGTCCATAGAGCGCACGCACATACATCCACTTGTATTTGTACGAATATGAATATAATTATAAATTACCTATGTCAACTAATGTACGTGCACTAAAGTCTAAATGATGATGACATGCAAATTAAATATCGAGTTGAATATATTTCGCTATAATTTTTTGGTAATTCTATTTTGATGGAGGTAAATAGTTCGGGAATATCACGAGTTTACATCCTGGCAAGTGGCAGGAGTTTGAATCTCGGCAGGTAGAAAAACCGTTGTGCCCAGTAGTAGGCTCATATTCACTAGCAAGAATTAGTGGTGCATTCAATGTAGTGTGCTCAGGGGCGGAACCAGGAATTTTATCTAGGAGGGGCCGAAACTACTAGGTTTTTAAGATTTTTTTGCATGTACTATAATAAGGCCAAAATCAAAATATTATATTAAAATATTTGATATCATGTACGTCAAAAATCGAAGTCACATATTTAGTTACAATACTCCCATTCGAGAGTTCATATTTTGAAAACACTAAATCATATCTTCATTGCCAATAGCTTTAAAAACATCTTTCTTAATATATGTAACAAAGAAATTATTCATGAAATCATCTCCTAACCAATTCCGGAGATTGGAGCAATTTGATGATTGAGAGTTGTAAAAAGAAATTAGAAAAGAAAAAAAAAGGTAGACAATGACCATATAACAAAAGACAAACATATCACATAACAAAACAGAACTACCATAAATAAATAACGTATTTGTATCTTTCAAATTGATCAATAACCTATAAATACAAACTTATCCTTAAACTTTTACATTCTATTACGCATACCCCCCCCCCCCTCCTTCCCTCCTTCAGTACAATGGACCACCCCCTAATTACAAATCCCACCCCTGCACGTCTGCAAACAACACCTCGCGCCCCCCAAACTTACCATATTTGGAAAATAGACCTAAAATTCCAAGGGGGCCGCCCCTGGTCCCCACGTCCCTCCGCCCCCGAGTGTGCTAATACTTTTATATAAAATAAATATTGAAGTACTGCATTACATGTTTATAATTTGCTTTCTAAGAACCAAAAAATCTAAACAGATGAAATAATTTCAATTTTTAAAAAAGTGAATCTAATTCAATCTAATAAAATGCCATTAATGTAATGACCTTGGATTTGCCTTTGAAACACTGGTACCTTTAAACCATTACAAATTAATAGCATTAGGATTAAAGAAAATCTATTAATTTACCAAATATAAAATAATCAATAAATTACTAATTATTATTTTAGAGAGGTTGCTTCATTAAAAAAATTGCATGACATTGTTATAATATGGATGTTAACATATATAATTAATAGCTTATTCACTACACCTTCCTAATTCTCTTTGTTTTCTTTATTTTTCCATTTTACCTTATTAAATTGTTTTTACCTCATTTTTCTGTTATGTAATGCCTATATATATAAAGGCTTTCACATTGTAATGTTGAAACACAATTATTATCAATACAATATCATATTATGAAATTCTACAAGGTATCAAAGGGATAAAACTATCTCGAAGGGCAACAAACAATCTGATATCAAAGCTACTATTGTAATATTGAAACACAATTATTATCAATACAATATCATATTATGAAATTCTACATGGTATCAGCGGGATAAAATTCTCTCGAACATCAACAAACCATCTCATATCAAAGCCACTTGTCCCATCACTCTAAAACATTATATCACCCCCACCTCGTGCACGCTCACCACCCACTTGCGAATCGTCAAATTTAAACAGAGCCTTACAAATTTTAAACTCACTTCAAAATCTAATTGAGACACCATATGATCTGACCAAATCAGCCACACCCTTTTCTTTTTCTCAAATCATCTTCGTCCTAAACAAAGGCTTTTGTAACCACAAAATCTCACCAAATCTCGTCACATCAAAATCTCATCAAAATATTGCCATGCCAAAGTCTTGCCAATGTCTCATCAGATTGATTCACATTAATTCAAAGGGTTTTTTTTGTGATGCCCTCAAATTTCCCATGAGTAGGCAATCACATATGCTGTTACTAACAACAAAAAAAAAGAGGAAGTAGCCTAATCGCAAATTTTTAATAATTTAACAATTTTGTAAGTCAATTCTAACTTGATCATAATATCTGCATAGGTGTGTGTGCAATCCAAGTTTCTTTGAATAATTCAACTTCTTGGACAACGCCATAACACGTCAATAGAAATCGTTGATTCACTATGTTACAAGTTATATCCATTATGTGGCAATAGACTAAAAAGTAACCCAATTATCACCATTTGCCATTAACTTATTAAAACTTCCACGATTGCAATCGGCCAAACTGCCTCTTAATTGAAACTACAAATAGGCATATCCACTGATCAAATAGCCTTCTTGGGTAGGTAGGGTTAAAGCTGATTGTAGAGATTTAGTAACATCACCTCCAAAGAACTACCAGGGTCAATCAACACCCATTTCACATCATAATTGCATATATTCACCAACAAAACAAGTGCATTATTGTGTAGGATATCTAACCCATCTAGATCATATATTATCTTCCTTTGTATGTCCCTCTTTCGGGCCAAAACATACATTCCTCAAACAAATGAGCATGTGACCAAAACTGAGCACTAGTGAGTTTGGCTCTAAGAAAATTATTAGTAGATGGCGATATATCCAGCACACCATGTGTGGCCACAATTACTAACATTTCTGCTCGGTTTGCCTACATAATTGTTACTTCCTCATTGGCTTTCTTTCCTGATAAGCACCAAAAACTGTTATTTTTAATTCCCCAAATGCCAAAATTTAAGTGTCAAAAATTGCATTATATTATCTAATGTTGACATTTAGTTGTTTTGCAGGTTCTTGTCTCAATTGATGTAATTAAATGCTTAACTTTGTTGAAAATGTGAGACTGGACACCTAAAGTTGCTCGGGATAGTTTTTAAAGCATAACTTTTTGCTCGGAACTCCGAATCATGCGTTTCTTGAGCCTAAAATCAAGAGAATTTCGAGAGCTACAACTTTCCAGTTCAACACTTTTCCAAATTCGGCCATATTCATATCCAAAATTCCATTACAAAATTCCAGCAGCAAAAGAAAAAAAGAGAGAAAAATATCCCAAAAGTGTGCCCACTCTTATATTTTTAATCACTCAACCCATATCCCAATACTCCACTACCTAGACAAGATCCACATTTTTCTCCCATAATCCACTCTCTAGACAAAGTGTCCTATTTTTCTTACACCCCTCACCCCATTGCCAACTTTCATCATTAATATTCTCTCCCATTTTTCTCACATATATGGATTCATATTTGGCCAAGGGGAGAACACCTACGAGAGTTTTGAAGAAAGGAGGAGAGCTTGTTCTAGAGAGAGAAAATATTTGAGTGCTACATATTTTTCTTCTTCTTGTATTATTGTTTCATTTTGTTGAAGAAGATAATATTGTAGAGTGTTGAGAGAAATTCTTTTACTCACATATTTGGAGATATTTAAGGAGCTATTTTATTATTTGTTTTGTTCTTCTATCTTTATGGAAGGCTAATCTCCCTTTCAAGGGGAGAGATGAAGCCTCATTTTTATTTGTGATTTAGAATTTTATAATATTGCATAAATATACTCATTTGTGATTTTTCTTAAATAAGATCTTTGGATTACTCTACACACCATAGGTGATCCCATTTTGGTTTTTATACTTGACTTAAGTGATGAGCTACATACCATAGGATTTTCTTAAGTTCATTTTATTTTCCAAATTTATCTTCTAGTTCTTGATTGTTAATGTGAGTGAGTGACAACCTTATATTATTATTATTTCTAAAAGAAGAAAATATAGATCTTGAAAGGAAAAATCTCTTATAAACAAATAAATTGTCAAATACTATTTGGTTAGCTTTTGGGTTCACTCTACATACCATAGGTGATTCCATTTAATCAAACTAGTATATAATTTATTTTGGATATATATGTGCAATAATATATTATTCTAGATCTATTGATAATTTGGTGGTGGATTCTTAACTCTTGAAATCCCTACACTTTATTTCTCCAAGACAACTTTCTCTACTTTCATTACATTTTAGTAGTATTAAAATTATTCCGAAGAAAAGTAAGCATTTCTAAAAAAAAAAAATTGTTTTTATTCTAAATCTATTATTTTCTCAATTTTGTTTTCATTGATTCATAAAACAACTCCCGTGGATTTGACCCCTTACTACTACTATCTACGTTACTAATATATTTTGTAGGTACATAAGGGTTTTTGATCAAGCTATTTTTAGCGACGAAGATAGCTTCCTATCAAATGGCGCCGTTGCCAGGGAGTTGACGCCAATGAAAATGACATGAAGACTTTTTGAGATTTGTTGGATTTAGTTGTAATTATTCAATTTGGTTGTAAAAATTATTAATTTTTTTTTTTGGACAATTTGGACTGTTTAAAAACTGTAATGTTTATTTATATGGTGTTCTAGGACTGCCTAGATTAAGTGTTAAAAAAAATATTTGCAAAAGGGAAACTGGACAAAATAGAGATTGCATTTTTTTGGAAGGAAAAAAAAAAGGAGAACAGTTGAAGACTCTCTATTTTGGATCAGTAGGACTCTCGGGGACGACTGAAATTTAGGAGAAATTTCCCCCTGATCGACTCAACCGAATCATCACCCCGCTTGCGGGAGGTACATTTTTTATCACTCGCGAATCTCCTGTCAGCGAGTCAATTCCTATGTGCTCTAATTGCTATGTGTTTATTTTTAGCACATTTATTTTGAATCGTGAATGATGAATAATTGGACCTAAAGCCTAGCCCGGCTATTGAAACGAGTTTGGATTTCATCACCCACTCAATCGCTTATCCATTTGCTTGTGATCCTAAGCCATCATTAATTAAAATCAACTCACTAGCAAGCCAAATAGGATTCGGTGTTCATAGGACCTCTAAAGAAAAGAAGCGATCGGTAGCCACTCCAGTGAGCTCTTCCAAGCCTATGGTAGATTGACTAGTTGGTATTTAAGTGGTGCCTTTGTGACCCTCCAACGTATTAGTCCTTCGGCCCTGATTTGGGAGAATTTAATTGGTAAGCTTTTCGGACAATTTTTATTGTTCATTTCGATCAAATCTGGACAAGAGTAGGAGCACAAAATTTTCAATCAGGTGGTGTCAAAGAGCTCGCGCTTTCCCACCCGCAAATAATTAAAATTGACTACCCTTTCACTAAATTGAAGATAAGAATTGGTTATATGCTATCTAGGAATTCTTTCATTTATTAGTGTACGTCAACCAATTAGGATTGTAGTCATTTTTTGTCCTATTTTCTTGAACCACCCATTTATTCTTTTTGGAAAGTCAAAATTTCACAATATTTATCTCACTGGATGAAAAAGTCCAAAAGGCTATTGAACCGATCACGTAGCAATTCAACTCTTGATTCACGAGATACGGATCTCTGTGATCTTATAGTTGACCTCACCCCATTTTCTATAGTCTCGAGTCCAAGTTCACCCACATCTCCCATCGTTCAAATTCCCCATCCGGAAATGGCGGAAGAACGTCCATTGAAAGACTACTTTGCTCCTATCACTGCAAATCCTCCATCTTGTATTGTCCTCCCAGTTACTACAACTACTCATTTTGAAATTTGTCCAGCGACGATTTCAATGTTACCCAGTTTTCATGGTTTAGACCGAGAGAGTCCATACCCTCACTTGGGAAAATTTCTCAATGTCTGTGCAACCTTTAAGAACCAAAATCTAAATGATGAGAATGTTCGGTTAAGGTTGTTCCCTTTCTCCCTTCATGACAAAGCTTCTTTGTGGCTTAATTCTTTGCCACAAGATTCAATTCGCTCATGGGATCAATTGGCCAAAAAGTTCATGTCTAAATTCTACCCAATGAATCGGACAAATGAAATGCGTCAGTCTATCCAAGATTTTCGTCAGAAAGACAATGAACAATTTTATGAAGCATGGGATAGATTTCAGGATTTCATTATCAAATGCCCTCATCACGGCATTGATAAAAGTCGTCTAGTCCAATGTTTTTATAATGGTCTCAGTCCCACTTCTCGTAACATGATAGAGTCCATGCACAAGGGAAAGTTCATGCACCTCACTCCCACCGAAGCCTACACATTTTTAACTGAATTAGGAGAAGATTCACAACAATGGGATGCTTCGAATGAATTTTCTAGGTCTGACCCAAGTCTTAGAACCGGTGCTAGGTATGAAATCAAGAGTGACCCAGAGTTAAAGAACTTAATGCAAGGTTTCAACTAAGGTTTAACAGCTTTGACCAAAACAGTGGAGGCTTTAGCTTGTTCAATGCAAAAGCAAACTGTTGAGCCTACTCCAGTCATGAGTGTCCATAGTGAGCCCAACACATTTCCATGCACTGTCTGTTCTAGTGTACACCATACCGCTCACTCATGCCCAACCTTCTTTCCTGAACCTGAGCCAATTATGGAACAAGCCTTTGAGTTCAACAACTTTAGGAAGCCCAATCCAGCTAGTTTCAGCCAGACATACAATTCTGAGTGGAGGAACCATCCTAACTTCTCTTGGAAGCAAGATCAATCTTCGAATCCGCAACACTCACAACCTCAAGTTAGGGGTCCTCCAGGTTTCCAAGCCCAAGCTAGGCAGAACCCAAACCAGTTTCCAAATGATCGCCATCATTTTTCGCATCAAAATGGAAACCATTCGGGAAATCAACAGATTGTCCATTCGTCTAGTCATTCTTATGGCTCTGCGCCTCAATTAAGTGCTAGTAGAGAGTTGGTTTCTCAACTTCCATATGCTGCCCCTCAACAGCAATCGAAATCAGCTCTCGAAGACCTTATGTTGCAGATTCTCACACAGCAACAACAAACTCTTAATGCCCATACACAAAGCACCTCTCAAGCAATCCAACAAATGCAACAACAGTTGAGTCAATTGACTGCTGAGAGAGACAAGGGTAAATTCCCTAGTCAACCAATTGCTAATCCAAAAGGTAATAGCAAAGAGCTTGTGTATGAGGTTGGTTCCTATTCTGGTCAAGACCAATTTCAAGGTGAGTTGAAGTCTGTCAACACCTTAAGATCAGGACGGCAAATTGACAATTATGTTAAAATGCCTAATGATTCCATTGAGAATGATACATCTGTCATTCCCAAATTCCCTCTTAGTGAACCAGAAGTTGTGGTTCAAGATACAAATTTGTTGAAGGAGAATTCCAAAGTTTCACTCAAGAAAAAAGAAATGACTCAACCTAAGGAAACAATTTATGTGCCTCGGGCACCCTTTCCTGATAGGTTAGCATTGACCACCAAAGCGAAGCACTTTGATGAGATCAAGGAAGTGTTCCAAAATGTTCATATCAACATTCCTTTCCTTAATGCCATCAAGCAAGTCCCTTCGTATGCTAAGTTCTTGAAAGACTTGTGTACTGTCAAGCGGAGGACAAATGTCCCACATGATGCTTTCATAGCCGAACAGGCTACATCTGTCATTCAGCAAAAGACTGTTGTCAAATACAAAGATCCTGGTCGTCCTACGATCCCATGCAAGTTAGGTAACAAGTATTCAACTCACGCGTTACTTGATTTAGGAGCCAGTGTCAATTTGTTACCATATTCTCTCTACCAAGAGTTGGGCTTGCAAGATATGAAGCCCACTCGAGTCACTCTGCAATTGGCAGATCGTTCTGTCAAAGTCCCCCGAGGAATTGTCGAGGATGTTTTGGTTAAGGTGTCTGACTTTTATTATCCAGTTGATTTCATAGTTCTTGACACCCATCCCTCTGATGAAAACTCCATCCCGATCATTTTGGGATGTCCTTTTCTTGCCACTGCAAATGCGCTCATTAACTGTAGGAATGGGTCTATGACTCTTACCCTTGGTAATTTGACAGTGGAAGTCAATATTTTTCAACTCATGAAACAGCCATCTGATGTTGAAAAGGTAGAAGAAGTGTGTGTTATCGATAGTCTTGTTCAAGAAATGGTGGACCATTCTTATCCTGACGATCCTATCCAACAATGTCTGAATTTTCTTGAATCAGATTTTGATTTAGATGATGCCATGGATAGTGTCAATTCTTTGTTAGACTCCACCACTTTGATAGACATTGATAAATGGATCACTGAGAATGAAACTTGGACAGATTGCTTTGAATCTCTTCATCTCGAACCAATTCTTGGTATAGATACTGGCCCCAACAGTGTGGCTAAGTCTGATTGCAAGTACATGCTTGCAACTATACCTGAAACTGAGTTTACCAATGTTCGGGATTCACAAAAAAGTTTGGACCTAAAGCCATTGCCTTCTGAGTTGAAATATGTCCATTTAGGTTCAAATCAAACTCATCCGGTCATCATTGCCTCCGACTTGAGTTCCGAGCAAGAAGTTAATCTAGTCGATGTTCTAAGAAAGCACAAATCAGCCTTGGGTTGGAACATATCTGACCTTAGAGGTATCAGTCCGACTATTTGTAGTCATCGCATCCATTTGGAAGATGGTGCAAAAACTTCTCATGAGCCACAACGTCGATTGAACCCAGTCATGAAAGAGGTTGTTCGATCAGAAGTCCTTAAGTTGCTTGATGTAGGAATGATATACCCTATCTCTGACAGCCAATGGGTCAGCCCCATTCATGTTGTTCCAAAGAAATCTGGTATCACTGTTGTAAAAAATAGTGATAATGAGCTAGTCCCAACCAGAATCTCGACTGGATGGCGTGTCTGTATTGATTACCGAAAGCTAAATAGTGGCACAAGGAAAAATCATTTTCCTCTTCCTTTCATAGACCAAATGCTTGAGCGACTTGCTGGACATTCTTTTTATTGTTTCCTAGATGGATATTCTGGGTACAATCAAATTCCCATCGATCCTCAAGACCAAGAAAAAACTACTTTCATATGTCCATTTGGCACATTTGCCTATTCACGCATGCCATTCGGCTTGTGCAATGCACCTGCGACTTTTCAAAGGTGTATGATGAGCATTTTCAGTGACATGGTGGAACGATTCTTAGAGGTCTTTATGGATGATTTCTCCGTGTATGGCTCATCCTTTGATCAATGCCTATCTCATCTGACCATGGTGTTAGAACGATGCCGAGAAAAGAATTTAGTTCTTAATTGGGAAAAATGTCATTTCATGGTAAAAAAGGGTATTGTTTTGGGACATGTAATCTCTTGCAAAGGTATTGAGGTCGATAAGGCAAAGGTTGATTTAATCTCCTCTTTACCAGCTCCTAGGTCAATTAAGGACATCCGTTCCTTTTTAGGGCATGCCGGTTTTTATCGGCGATTTATCAAGGATTTTTCTAAGATAGCCCGACCTTTGACTAATCTTCTTTCTAAAGACGTGCCTTTTGTCTTCAATGAAGCTTGTGTCACTGCTTTTGAGCGTCTTAAATCCGAGTTGATCTCAGCTCCGATTATTCGACCTCCTGATTGGGATCTCCCGTTTGAAATCATGTGCGATGCATCTAATTATGCCATTGGAGCAGTTTTGGGGCAGAGAGTTAATAAACGTTCCCATGTGATTCATTATGCTAGCAAAACTCTCAATCCAGCCCAACTCAATTACACAACAACTGAGAAAGAATTGTTGGCGGTCGTCTTTGCCCTCGACAAATTTCGTGCATACCTTCTTGGATCTCCAGTCACTGTGTACTCTGATCATTCGGCATTAAGGTACCTTCTAAGCAAAAAAGATGCCAAATCTCGCCTCATCCGTTGGATCCTCATGCTCCAAGAATTTAACTTGGCAATCAAAGATAAAAAGGGTACTGAGAATGTGGTTGCTGACCACCTGTCTAGACTCACTGCTATGTCTGAAAATGAGCATTTGCCTATATCCGAGTCATTCCCTGATGAGCAACTTTTTGCTATTTCTCAGTCACCATGGTTTGCTGATATTGTCAACTTTCTTGTCACAAACCAAATTCCCATTCATTGGACAAAGCAAGACAAGTCCAAATTCATGTCCATGGTCAAATACTACTCATGGGATGATCCTTTTCTCTTCAAGTATTGTCCTGATCAAATCATCCGTAGATGCGTCCCCGAGTTTGAGCAAAATAAGATCCTTTCATTTTGCCATAACCATGCATGTGGTGGCCATTTTAGCTCGAAGAAAACAGCTGCAAAAGTTTTGCAAAGCGGGTTTTACTGGCCCACCCTTTTTCGCAATGCTCATGAATTTTGCAAAGCCTGTCCAAATTGTCAACAATTAGGACGACTATCTCGAAGGCATATGATGCCTCTCACTCCCATCTTGATCGTTGAGATCTTTGATGTTTGGGGTATCGACTTTATGGGGCCATTTCCCCCATCTCATGGTTTTAAAAATATCCTTATGGCAGTCGACTATGTCTCCAAGTGGATAGAAGCGATACCCTGTTACACAAATGATCATCGAGTTGTTGTGAAATTCCTGAAAGAATATGTCTTTGCTCGGTTTGGTACTCCAAGAGCCATCATCAGTGATAACGGTACACATTTTTGTAATCGTATCTTTGAGAATCTCGTTAAGAAGTATGGCATAACCCATAAACTTGCTTTGGCGTACCATCCACAAACCAGTGGTCAGGTAGAAGTTTCAAATCATCAGATTAAGCAAATTCTTGAAAAGACAGTCAATCCAAATAGGAAAGATTGGTCTTTGCGACTCGCAGATGCTCTTTGGGCATACCGCACCGCCTTCAAGACTCCTATAGGCATGTCCCCTTATCGCTTAGTCTTTGGTAAGCCCTGTCACCTTCCAGTCGAACTTGAGCACAATGCATACTGGGCTATCAAGACCCTTAACTTTGATCTTGATAAAGCTGGTGAGCAAAGAAAGTTGCAACTCAATGAACTTGAGGAATTATGAAATGATGCTTATGATTTGTCTAAGAAATACAAGGACAAAATGAAATGGATTCATGATCATAGCATATTACGAAAAGAGTTTCATCCTGGACATAAAGTGTTATTGTATAATTCTCGCCTGCACCTTTTCCCTGGTAAATTGAAAACCAGGTAGGAAGGACCTTTCACTGTCCAATCCGTCACACCTTATGGTGCCATCACTGTTGAAAATCCGAAAGATGGTACTACCTTTTAGGTCAATGGTCAAAGATTGAAACCATTCTTCGAGCTTAATTCATCTCTAGTAGAGCAAATTGACCTTGTTAATCCCATGTACCCTGAGTAAACATCATACTAAGGGGTTGTTGTTATATTTCCGCCCTCTCTGTACTCTTATTCTAGCTTTATCATTTTTGAGGGTGTGTCTGCTTTGTCTAGCTGAAGACATTAAACTTAGCGCTTCTGGGAGGCAACCCATTGAGTGTGTTTCTGAGTACCAGTCTTATCCTGTTTGTGGGTGGTTTTTACTAATCCACCCATGAGTTATATATGATAGACTTGTGCAATTGTTTCCGTGTCTTTTGCTTATCCATATTCTGATGGATACTTTTCACGGTTCAACTTTCGAATCAGGTAATTACGGTAATTTTTCCAACCTTATGCTTACATTTATATATTTTATCTTTAGCATCGAGGACGATGTTCTCTTTGTTTGGGGGTGGGGTTTTACCAAATTAGTTCCCTTTTCGAAAACTGATTCAGAAGCAACACATTTTCATTTAAAAAAAAAAGATTTTTCTTTCTTTCTTTTAAAAGTTTTTGGCGATTCAGTATCTTATCCATGATGAGATTGAATGACGATGATCCACTTTTTAGAAGTCAAGGAATCATAATGTCTAATGTTAGTCTTATAAGCTTTAACGATACCTTTATAGGCATATAAGCACTATCAATTCTTAGAGTTCACACGTCTTTGCACAACGGTTATATATGTAGTATGTGATTCTCTAATGAGCTAAAAAGAATACTTGTGGAGACTTAAACCCGTGAGTTTAGAGCCTTTCACCTTATAGAGAGTTATACGCAAACTCTGAGTCACAAGATGACTTAACTTCATTTGGATATCGTCATTAATATCGTTGCATGATCTCATTATTCTTTCATATTTGGCTAATCACTGAGAATGAAATCTTTTTTGAGTTGTGAAACTTTAACCTAGTCAAAACACAAATTGCCGCATTAAACCTTAGAGATGACATTAGGCCATCATTGCCAAAATAATCCTACCATTTATTTCGTGACCAATCCTTGTGTTTGAGAAAAGTATGGTTGATCTGACAAAAGAAATTATTGTTTTCACCATGCAATCGTTTCAAATCGCATAAAAAAAAGAAGAAGAAAAAAGAAAAAAAAAGAAAAAAAAAATGCGATCAACAATAGAGCATGAAAACAAGTGATATTAGAAAAGTCCAAACTCTTTAGAAAGTCTTCAACCTTGTTATACACACATCAACACTCCATTTTCCCTCATTCCATCCCATATAAAAGACCGAGTTGATCTTTGGTGCGGTTGTGTTTGTTAAGGTAATATGTTTAAACAACTTGACATTCTCACATGGTGGTTGGCATTCCTTTCATGAGATCAAATTCTTTCTAATATCCGTCTTTCTTATTTATGCATGTGAGTTATTTGCTTTGTGTGCATCTACTCCTATCACTCACATGCAAAGAGAGAAACAATTAGCCACATCTCGGAGTGATTCAATTTTGAGAGAATATATCTAGTGAGATTTGAAGTCGAAGCGTAAATTCTATAAGGCAATATAGGAAATCACATCAAAATTATTTAAATACCGGTTGTAAACACTGAATCTTAAGAAGGATTGTGCCATTTTGGTATTGTATAGCATACAAGCTTCTATTAACTTCGATGATTCATTGTCTTCTCTACATCTGGATACTTAATATTTCTCTGAGGCAAAATAAGAGAAAGTATTGCCGAAAATAATTATTTTGTAAATACGTTTTGGAAGTTTATGGGTGTCTTCACTGCAAACCCTTACGAGACTTCACTCGTCCTCTTTGGGTGACTTAGAGGTTTAAAAGGCTTGTTGCACATGCTAAGTGCAATCGAGAATCACCAAGGAAAGTGGTTCGTTTTGGCTCCTTATATATTATCTCTTTTTTTTGCTTGCGGACTAGCAAAATGCTGTTTGGGGGTGGTGTGATAAGCACCAAAAACTGTTATTTTTAATTCCCCAAATGCCGAAATTTAAGTGTCAAAAATTGCATTATATTATCTAATGTTGACATTTAGTTGTTTTGCAGGTTCTTGTCTCAATTGATGTAATTAAATGCTTAACTTTGTTGAAAATGTGAGACAGGACACCTAAAGTTGCTCGGGATAGTTTTTAAAGCATAACTTTTTGTTCGGAACTCCGAATCATGCGTTTCTTGAGCCTAAAATCAAGAGAATTTCGAGAGCTACAACTTTCCAGTTCAACACTTTTCCAAATTCGGCCATCTTCGTATCCAAAATTCCATTACAAAATTCCGGCAGCAAAAGAAAAAAAGAGAGAAAAATATCCCAAAAGTGTGCCCACTCTTATATTTTTAATCACTCAACTCATATCCCAATACTCCACTACCTAGACAAGATCCACATTTTTCTCCCATAATCCACTCTCTACACAAAGTGTCCTATTTTTCTTACACCCCTCACCCCATTGTCAACTTTCATCATTAATATTCTCTCCCATTTTTCTCACATATATGGATTCATATTTGGCCAAGGGGAGAACACCTACGAGAGTTTTGAAGAAAGGAGGAGAGCTTGTTCTAGAGAGAGAAAATATTTGAGTGCTACATATTTTTCTTCTTCTTGTATTATTGTTTCATTTTGTTGAAGAAGATAATATTGTAGAGTGTTGAGAGAAATTCTTTTACTCACATATTTGGAGATATTTAAGGAGCTATTTTATTATTTGTTTTGTTCTTCTATCTTTATGGAAGGCTAATCTCCCTTTCAAGGGGAGAGATGAAGCCTCATTTTTATTTGTGATTTAGAATTTTATAATATTGCATAAATATACTCATTTGTGATTTTTCTTAAATAAGATCTTTGGATTACTCTACACACCATAGGTGATCCCATTTTGGTTTTTATACTTGACTTAAGAGATGAGCTACATACCATAGGATTTTCTTAAGTTCATTTTATTTTCCAAATTTATCTTCTAGTTCTTGATTGTTAATGTGAGTGAGTGACAACCTTATATTATTATTATTTCTAAAAGAAGAAAATATAGATCTTGAAAGGAAAAATCTCTTATAAACAAATAAATTGTCAAATACTATTTGGTTAGCTTTTGGGTTCACTCTACATACCATAGGTGATTCCATTTAATCAAACTAGTATAGAATTTATTTTGGGTATATATGTGCAATAATATATTATTCTAGATCCATTGATAATTTGGTGGTGGATTCTTAACTCTTGAAATCCCTACACTTTATTTCTCCAAGACAACTTTCTCTACTTTCATTACATTTTAGTAGTATTAAAATTATTCCGAAGAAAAGTAAGCATTTCTAAAAGAAAAAAAATGGTTTTTATTCTAAATCTATTATTTTCTCAATTTTGTTTTCATTGATTCATAGAACAACTCCCGTGGATTTGACCCTTTACTACTACTATCTACGTTACTAATATATTTTGTAGGTACATAAGGGTTTTTGATCAAGCTATTTTTAGCGACGAAGATAGCTTCCTATCATTTCCTAAATTGGCCTTCTTGCCTGTAGGCTTCACATACTATCTTAAGTGTCCCTATTCTACCAATCTTTCTATGAATCATTTCAAAGTCTTGCAATTTTCTATCTTGTGTTCTTGATCCTTGTGGTAGGAACAACGGAGCTTGGTATCTCTTGAACTTGTGTCACTGCCATCTGTTTTGGCCACTTAAAAAATGGCTTCCCTTGAATTTCATATATGATCTTGTGAATTGGCTGATTAATGATTGTGTTAACCCATTTAAAGGCCTAGATACTCAACTTTCGATTATCATTTTTGCATCTTTCTTATTCTTCTTGGACAAACCCTCTTGTTTCGTGCCGTTCCTTCTTTCTCTCTCTTTTTAATCTGCCCTGTTAGCCGTCAAGTCATCATCCTCCACCCTAGCAAACTCGTCAATATTGGCCATTAGGTCATTAAAGGTCGTGGGGGTCTTCTTGTTAAATTATTATATATGCCATCACAATCCCATAGCAATCCATATGTAAGTGCACTAATGTTGAATTTCAAATCAAAATCTTCGACCTCCTGAAAGACCTACTAATATCTTAATGAATAATGCCTCAATGATTTAGGGAACACGTTGAACACTTGAGATAATATTAGTAATAAAGCAAGGGTAAATTGTTCGACATGTTCCCTAAAACTATCAATTTGCCCTTCGGGCAATTTAGCACACCATCTAAGTGCTAAGTCCTCCAAATGTGTTGGGAACATGCGGCACATCACAACATCATCCGAAAACAAATAAATAATCAATTATTTATGGTAACAGACATGGTCGGGTGTATCTGATCATCTAAAGTGAACATTGAATTTGGGAGGGCTGAATTTCTTGCAAACTTAGTAATAGCTCAAGCATCAGGAACTTTCTTATCATTAATGGCTGAATAAAAAAATTCTCCAATCTTTCTGTTCCTAATTCTTTGGCTGGCTTTCCCTTGTGCAATCACTATGCCCCTCAACTGATTAATGTCATTCGGCCGACTAATTGGCTCAAGGAAATCATGCAAATGCCGATTAAGGGGAGTACAAAATCTGGGCATTTCGGCCACCTTTTTCTTACCTTTGTCATGGGTACTTGATTCATTTATCTTAGGGACTCTCTCTTCCTTGGTAGAAGACACATGTGACCCTTCCTGCAGGTCAACCCTTAATGTTTGCTGATTATTAACTACTTTGAGCATTCTATAAAAAAATTATATCCTCAAGCGTGTGAGCTCTTTAAGCTCACCTTTTGTGCTAATATATATGTCTTGTTAATTAGAATCAAAGGGTGTGGTTGTATGGGTGTTCTCAAGAGAATGGCCAACACTATGGTTTACATTTTGGGTTCTACCACATAGCTGGTTTTTGAATTTACCACCTTATAGGGTTTTTGTCATTGTTTCAAGTTCCTGGGATTATGGTCATGATTTTTGGGATTTTGTCTCTTAACTATTGGCTATGATTGTGTCTTATTTTGCAAATGAATGTGAAGAATAAAATAAAATTATAAGAAGTAAATTATAAAGAAAGAAACTAGATATATTGTTATTGGAGCACGATGGATGTTTGTAGTAAATTCCATCAAACGGTGCCAATTGTTGGTGGTCAAAAGTTATGAAACCCAAAAGGCTGAGAATCAGCCCAACTTGGATGATTCTCAACTAGAAATGTGAAGAAAACAACAGTATTATACTATCCCAGCAACCAAACAATGAATGAACATAATAGTAACTAAACAGAAAGTAAGAACATAGATACCAAGTGTGGATCTGAGGGTAGGTTCCTCCAGTGGCTCTTACACACAATCCAAAAGTAAGTCTTCCCTTTGTGTGTGTATGTTGATTATACTTACTCAAAGTTTAATGATTCAGTACAATGGTGAAATTACAAAGAGATAATAGCTAGTTAGGTTTTAGGAAGAAGAGGACGATTATGTGCGGGAGTTAGTGTAAAGATGATATAATTGATTGTCCTAACCTAAGGGTTACTCTTTCCTATTTATATGTATATGATAGTGTTACACTAGAGTTTGTGAGCTATGTGAATTACTATAAAGGTCAAACTTGGTTACTACTCCATGATAACAGTTGTTCCTAACTATATTCACACTTGTATAAGTGGTTATTTCCTATCACTTATTCTCCAACTCATCTTTCCTCTGCTAGTTAGCCGACCAACCATGGTCGGTCTTCACCGTCTTATTCATTCTGCTCAGTTTAAATAATTATGGTCGGCCATTTAAATGCATTACTTGGTCAGCTTATACATTCTTCTTCAACGACTTGTATATTTTTGAGTCAGTATATATGGTGGGCTTGCACATTGTAGTCCAAGATCTAAACAGAGCATGGGCGATCTGGGTTAGGCCTAGCTAGAAGCCCACGTACAAGTTTTACCTCCCATAGTAACTTATAATTGGTTTGTGCTATGAAATAACATTGATAAATTGTATCTTTTTTTTTTGCTAAATAAATGTAAAGTTAGTTTGGTGTGTGCTTGCGTAGTTTGAAAAGACAATTTCATTTATTTCCCACCATTATTTTAAATTGGTAGGATTCATTGGTTCTTTATTAGTTGTTTTCTCTTTATCCTTTGGATAAATGCAGGGATAAATTGAAAATTTTGGTCGAGTAGGAGGGCAAAAAGTTTGAGGAATCTCCAACTAGAAACCATTTGTGTACATGTACCTAACGGTAAGCCTTGAACCACCACAATGCCATGTTAATTTATCTTGTTTATTAGATAGGTAATTGTCAAACTTGTTCGTTATAGTTGTTGCCAATTTGTGAATTATATTAGTATTTGCTTCATGGTACAACTCTAATTATATATGCTTCCATACAAGAAGTAACTCCATGATGCAGAAGCCTATTTATCAAACTAATTTTTACTTAGCATTGCATTTGGATTCATATTGGTACGGAATGCGTCTCAACTGTGTGATTAAAGCTTCAATTACTCTATGCTCGGCCTGTGCCTTTTTTTCCACCTAATTATCCCCCTTAAATTGTCATGGCATATGTATTCAAAAAATCATTCTTTATCAGTGTGACATTATGTTTGTTAGCTAACACTAATTTTGTTTTTATTTTACCAAATACTGATGTTTTTATGGAAGGATCATAAGTTCAAACAGGTGCTTTGTTAACCTGTGTTCTTCGAAGATAGTGAAATGTACTTTCTTTGAGTTATTTATTTAATTTATTATTACAATTTTCAATAAATTTGCAAAGTGAAAATTGTATCAGAGGATTTTACTTATCAATTATCTTACACTTCTGTATCTATGAACTATTCAATTGAAAGTAAATTATTGCAACTACAAGGCTGGTGAAGGGGAAAGAATGGAATCTTTTTGACCCAAATATGCTTCTAAACACATTTCTATTTGAATAAATTATCTTAACGACAGTTGTTACATAAAATGTTAATTCTTCAAAGCATGAATTTTGGAATATCATACGTATGTTGTTTTTCGACAATATTAATTTAAGGTAACCAAACTTTAATTAGCTTTATTACTCAACGAATTTGAAAAGATTTATCTATGGTTAATTGCATATCAATGCTGTTAGCCTTGGCACATGGAAATGTTGAACTCCTTGATTATTGTGATGCATGTTTGCTGGTTATGACATGCTCACGATTGTGTTTGGAAAAGATTACAATTCAAGTTGAGGTTAATTGAGAGCATTGTCCTCGCAATAATCTTCCTAAAGATGCTGAAAAATCTTAATGAGGAGCTATATTATTTTAATTAAATTTTTTTAACCATCAAACATAATAAAAATAATTGTCCAACCACCCGTGCGTCTCACAGGCAGTAACCTAGTTTATTTGGGATTCTTCCCAAACATTATTGTTATGTTTTCAATATTGGATGACGCATTAATGATTTAATATATAACTGTATCACTAGCAATAACCTACCTTGCTATTATTGTGTGTCTTTGGCCGGCTTTTGTGCACCAAGCTAAATGGTCAACTTGATTAAAGATAAATCATTCATGTCGAAGTTAGCATATTGACAAAACATTGCCTGTAGATGGCATCCCCATAAGATTTAAATCCAGAGCTACATGGTTTACAAAAAAAATAAAGAGCATTAGCTAGGCAAATAACAAAATTAAAGAGAAAGCGATTATGTACACACATAAATATATATATATATATATATAAACTCTTAGATGTTAGTATCATTTACTCATCTCTGACAGCAAATGGGTAAGTCCTACTCAGGTTGTGCCTAGGAAATCTAGCATAAGTGTTGTTAACAGTATAAACAGGCAACTCTAAAAAATAATATTTGTTAGCAGATTGATTATTAAGTAGAAAAATTTTTGTCTACAGTGGGAGGTTTCACTAATACAATATTAATGCGTGAAATAAGAAATAAATAGCGATTAATAAATTACTAGGGTGTCGGAATCATATATTTAACATCATCTTTCTAGGTATTCACATGCATAACCTCTACTTTTATCTCGTAATAATTCGATCTCTCGACGCTATTATTAACGGAACATAAAATAAATTCAAACTTATTAGTCTACAAAATCAAATATAATTGTAATTCTTCTTCAGCCAAACGTGTGTACAAGATCAAGACACTCACTATATTTGTCAAAACATAATTTATATCTACTTTTAACTAATCATAAACTAAATCAAACAAATCATAACGAGAATCAAACCTTATTTTATCATTTAAAATAGGCATCCAATAAGAAAAAAATATTTTTTTCAACATTGAAACAATAAAGTTGGTAAAGTGTGACGCCCCGAATCCCCTTTTGAGATTTTCACCTCCGGGACCTAGTTTGTCACGGACGTCGTGCGTGACAGCGGTTTAAAATGTTAAAATTGCAACTATTAAAAACTTTTCTTAGATAAAACCTGATCCGTTTGAAAACCTGTTTTATAAAATCTGGGCATGTGGAGTCTATTTACTTAATAAACCAACCTGTGTCAAACCAAGCCATTTTATACAAACACAATGGCAACCATTCGTATTGCAGAACCACTCCACATTTTAAGAACCACTTTATTAACATGTCAGAAAATATAGTTCACACAGTCAAAACCGATATCAAATACTTATACAAAAGTCTTTTTATAGAATACAAAAGCAAAAGATTATACAATATGGTCCTTTTTCTGAAAAATGACCAAAGTGGACTACGGACATTAGAAGTCTTCTAGACTGGTAACCCACGCGCCAATCCCCGAAGCTATGCCTGCAAAACTGGTTAGAAAGGGAATGAGCCAAATCCGGGCTCAGTGGGAACTATATAGATTTTGTATAGAAAATACTTTAATTTAATGCAATAGTTTGGAAATCACGCAACGCAATGCAACCCACACACATGTGCATGTTGAAACCCCTAGTAGGATCCCTATCCTAGCCATCGAAAGCTATCGACCCGACTACCCAATCTCTCCTCTAACTACCTCACAAGATAAAACCTCTATTGAAACCCAAAACCCAAGAGGATTGCTAGTCTATGCCACCTCGTACCAATTCTCGCTTCCTAAGGTTCACCATGCTTATGGAAGAAATGTTCTAAAGTCTTGTGCAACACAATCACACGCCACCTCACACTTGTACCGAGAGATAATATCTTAAGAGCCAAGCATTCATTGTTTCACTTTGGGGTTAGTTCATTATGATAATTCATGCTTGGCCGACTAATAAGTTTTAGCTCCTATCATTCTTCTAGGCCATAGTACTACGGTTTCCTCAACTAGCTATTAGTTAGCTATAATTGTCGCTTTGATAATTAGTACTTTACGTTCATTATCATAAGGCCATATAATCTCGTGAATACCACGTGTTCTTATGGTCGTATTATATATCTAAGGGCCATTAATCATTATTGTTTTTCACTTGATTCATTAGTACATTATGAAAGGTTGTCACTTGCCTAAGTATATTATGTTCGGTTTGACAAGTGTCCGTGTTCATTTATCCATATCCGAGGCAAGGTATACACATATAATACAATGTAAGATATGATACGATACAACAATAACAATAGCATCAATAACAATTATATAATCACAGTCTCGTACTAGTCCTCGTATCATATCTCTTGTAACACCCCCGCCTTAGTCTACAGGACAACACCCGTAAATAAGACCTGGTGACGCGATCCCGGATCGTCTTTCCTAGCCAGGTTAATGGATCCTCAACCCTTGATACAAACGTAGCAAGAACCTTGGAATACGTCGAAAGATGGAAGGCGAAAACCTCAACCCAATGCTTAAAGAAGTGCGAACCTCGGTATAATCGAAGACGCCACAATCAATTGGTGGAGAATTGATTGATAAGTCAAGAACAATTGAATTAATCAATTCAATATGTTCAACATGTTCTTAGAGAACACAAAGAGAAAACTCTCAATATTATTAATCATCAAAACTTATTCATAATAAAAACAATAATGTGCCTCCTTTAAATAGGAGTAAACAAAGCCTTAATCCTAATTCCAAAAGGAAACTATTTCCTACTTAGAAAAGGAAAATAATAACACCTAGAATATTCCTAACACAATAAGGAAATTAATTATAAACACTTTAAAATAAGCCCAAAATAATTCTAGAATAATAACAACTCTAGGAAATAATTATCTATAATCCTTAGGCTTTAAGAAATATAAAATAAATAATTAAATTCTTCAGCCAGCCGGTCGTGAGAACATGCAAGGACATAGGGCTAATATCTTGGCTAGGCTGGATCACATCATTCCCCTCTTCTTCAAGAAGATTCATCCTCGAATCTGGTCTACCCATTCCTCGATTCAGCCAGTCTTGAACAACTTCGGCATTCAGACACGGCTTTGGAACTTGAAATCTCCCATGCCAATTGAATAAGTATTTTGAATACTTCCCATTCTTCCGTCGAAACTTAATATGAGATAATTCTGTTCTTACTTCCCATGAAAACAAATATTTAGAATATCTTCGACGCTTGATTCTCCTTACAAAGCAAAACTTCTCGAATTTCAAGCCATATTACAATGCGATCCTCCACAACTTGTTGAATAAATCTAATAACATAGAGTTTGGATGGACATCAAAGCGATCCACTCCAATGAAATCAATATGGTCAACATTGTCAATCTTCAACTCAGCTCGAACATTACCTTCTTCCTCGGTAGAAATATTATCCAAATCAGCAACGTTAGTTGAAATCTCTTGCTCATTGACTCGCCCCTCAATTAAAATTAATTGGCTTTCATCGATGTAATTCTCTTGCACTATAATTTCTTCATCTTCTATTTCTTGCAAACTTGGAACTAGACTTTCAACCCAAAACTCGCCTTCTTTAGCCGTCACTTCGATTTCCTCAATATCATCGATTTCCATCTTATTCTCCCATGGCGGCTTAGATATGGTTGTTTTTTCCTCCTCTTTACAATGATTTGATTTGCAAGAGAACGCATTCGGACTTGGTTCTTCGTTGCCCCTCATATGGAATTCAAGAAAAGCCTCCATCATCTTCCCCAATTTATCCCATTCTTCGGGATCATTCAAAGGAATCTTCTTCTTGATACTGCGCATATTGTTGTCTTGAACGCGACTTTCTCCAACCTCATTAATAAGAACCGAATCCCATTCATCCTCAAATTTAACTTTACGAGGCTGACTTTTCAATTTCACTTTAGGAGCTTTATTCAACCGCATGCGCTGTTCAATCTCTAATTGCGTTAATCGTGCACTATCGCATTTAATCTTTTCTTGAAGCCACCTTTCTCCATGTTCAAAGTTTAGACAAGACATACTTTCTGTAAAATAAAGATTAGTGCAATAAAGATAATCCTCACCACACTCCCTTTCGTGTTTAGCTCGATTGATGTCAGTCTTCTTTTACCGCTCGTGTTTGTCACTCAAAGCTGTTCATCATACTGTTCGCGCAACTGTTCACAGCACTATTCATCGTTATTGTTCACGCGTACTGTTCATCTGAATAATTTATTTTATTTTTTTTTAGAATCTATAAACCCTAACACAATTTTTTTGGAATAAGATTAACAAGAATGAAGGCCTAGGGTTTCAAGAATCTATTACGAAATTGAAAGAACAAGAAACTAAGATAGAAAAGTCTGCTCTGATACCAACTGATATGAACCACGATCGTATTTCTACCCAACAAGATAAATCCGCAACCCTTGACGCTGAAAAACGCAAGAACCTTGGAACCACGTGAAGTTAATGGAGGTGGAACCTCGACCCAATCCCGAAAACGAGAAAGAAGCTTGGTATAGTCGTAGACAAACAATCAATCGATGGGTTAATTGATTGATAGGTCAAGAACAATTGAATTAATTAATTCAACATGTTCAACATGTTCTTAGAGAACACAAAGAGAAAACTCTCAATATTATTAATCATCAAAACTTATTCATAATAAAAACAATAATGTGCCTCCTTTAAATAGGAGTAAACAAAGCCTTAATCCTAATTCCAAAAGGAAACTATTTCCTACTTAGAAAAGGAAAATAATAACACCTAGAATATTCCTAACACAATAAGGAAATTAATTATAAACACTCTAAAATAAGCCCAAAATAATTCTAGAATAATAACAACTCTAGGAAATAATTATCTATAATCCTTAGGCTTTAAGAAATATAAAATAAATAATTAAATTCTTCAGCCAGCCGGTCGTGAGAACATGCAAGGACATAGGGCTAATATCTTGGCTAGGCTGGATCACATCACCTGGAGTGCTACTAACCTATCATAGATTGACTAAAATGGGTATATATGTAAATGCATAAAGAAATCCAAGCGGTAATCTCATATGTATCAAACAACAACTTCATAATTATACTGATGATGATGGTACTGTACATAAATGTGCATATATGCATATAGTCGTTACACAAAACCAATTGAGTAAGTCCAAACTAATATATAACACTTTGGGCCAGCCGTGGCTTCCCGACACAATATGTACACAACAAAAATGAATATGTATCAGAGCCTTCTATATCAATCCCGAACCCTCTGTCTTGTAAATGTCACACGTCCCCTGTGTACCTGTATGAGTTAGAAAATGGGGTGAGCTCACATCTCAATAGGGAGGAAAGGAAACTTTGAAAAGGTTTGTTGATTTATTATTGTAAACCAAGTAAACCTTTTCATAATACAATTCAAACATTATTTGTAACTTATCATAATTTCACAAAACAATTCATGCTCATGCTAATGCAGGTTACCTCCCTTGTGTCAACCGTTAAGCCATGTCACCAGAATAGCATATGGGCCAGCTTGCCAAGAGAAAAATGATAATGATAACACCGTCTCATCATCTCACCAAGAGGACTGCAGAAACAGAGCCGAATCATAGCCATAATAATATTAATACCAGTGGGCCTGACTGCTCCCAAGAGAATGAGTATCAATGTCATAATGTGGGCTCGACCGCCTCCATTGAGATCATAGCATGGAATCACATATAACCAAAATATGGCCTCTCCGTCTTGGGTGAATACCAACAGATAATTAACAACTGGACCATAGTCCATAATATCACATCAACTGATCATTATCACACCAATTGTCTAGATCTCCGGACTATTCACCGTGGGCTTTAGACAGCCGTTGACTCACTAGTGTCTTGCCGTTGTCTAGATTTCTGGACTATTCACCGCGGGCTCTAGACAGCCAATGACTAAAGGACCCCCCCCCCGGAGGTTTAAGGCTTTTCAACCCAAGGGCACCAGGCCGTGCCTATTTTTCCGTCCCGGCAAACACTAACCATAATCATTCCCCTTTCTCGACGGAGGCCAAACAGATATAGATAATTGTGGGCAACAACCCACCATATAACATAGCCGAGAATATATCAACATACAAGTGAAGAACTCACGAAGATTGATAACTACATATTCAAGAATGCCACACAAGTATAGAAATCCATCCATAACATGGATACGAGGTATAACTCTTCCAAAAAGACAATTTCCACACCATGTGCCATAAGAATGCTCTGAGCTTGCCATGAGATCATCTAGATGCCGGGTTGACACAATAATCATGCATAGCGTGCAATTCATGCTCTAAATGTAAACTAGAAACAACATATGCCATATAAACCTCATCAAATATCATACTTTGTCCCTTAGTGTATACTAAAACCATTTATTAGTTCAATCATATCAACTTAACATATATCCCGAGGGACATCCTGTAGATATCACATACTACGTGAGAATCGAGTTTATTTAGCATATCTTGCTTCACATGATGAAATCATAGCTCAATCATGCATGATTTATGAATATCAAATGATATGATCAACATATTAACATTCATGTATAAAATCATCCTTATATAATCAAGAACAAGATATATGCACTTTATATATCACGTATATGTATATAATCAATCATCTTTCGATAAATAAAATCATAATATCGAGTTTTGAAAGATATAACCCATACCTCAAGTTTATAGACCAAGAAAAGGAAGAAAGATGTAAACTGAAACCCCGTTCAGTGAAATACTCAAGCTCTCGCGTCAACACGTTCCTAGCGTAGCAAAATCCCCGAATTAATGATGTATAATCCCAACCCAAGTAGCCAAAGCTCACACTTAAGCTTTTATAGAAGAAAACCAAAGTAGAAGATGATGAATAGAACCTTAGATATGGGTTTGGATGATCTCAAGCTTGATCCTTGATTCGGACTGATAGATGCGTAGAAATCTTCCTCTTTCTCTCTTTAGAACCCTCTAGAACTCCCTAGAGGAGTGTGGAAATGTTTGGCATGAAGTTTGGATGAAAAATGACCAAAAATGGCTTTAAAACGTGCTTAAGTCGGTGGGAATAGTTAACTGATGGACTGGTATGCCAAATACTGAATACTGGTCCGTGGAGCACAAATTTCCCAAAAATTTGGTGCCGGACCGGTATGCCAAAAACTCCATACCGGTCCACGCTATAACTTTGGGGCTCTAGCGCACTGTTTTTGTTTTAGCCATAACTTTTCGCTCGGAACTCCGATTGAGGTGATCTTTATGTCCACGGAAAGGTATTTCAAAGCTCTACAACTTTATTAGAGAAAGGTTTCCCAAATTATGGATATATTTTTCCCAAAAATTCACCAAAGACAGCACTCTGTCGAAGCGCTACCGAATGACCAGGATTTTGCAATGGGCCTACTTTGCACCCTCTTTTGACCCACGAGGAGTGTGAATTGTATTTCAGCCAAAACACAAAAGTTGTAGAATGGTAAAAATACTAGATACTATCGTGCATGGAATCTTAATCGTGTAAGTAATGAAGAAATTATGATAGCTCAAAGATAGCTAGAATTAACAAATCACGAAGGACCAAAACTTCTTAATCGCGTAAGTACGGGATATTACATCTCTAGTATAATGCCTCAGTTTTACCTCGTGGTCTGACCAGGCCTAGAAGAACGGATCTCGAAGACTCCGAGGCTCTTATCCATGTCTCCCCCGAGTGAGGAGTGGCTCAGGGACTTGGTTCTTCTAAGTAAGTCATTTAGAGATAACCATGCAAGACATTTTCCCAGTAATTAACTCTGAATAGTTAACAAGGAGAACACCCACACAAGTCACGTCGACACTCAGAAGGAACCACACCAAGAGACCCCCTAACAGGTGCTGTCCATTAGTAGTCCATCAACTTCCCGGGAAACTCACCAAGTGGGAAAGTAGTGGCACATGGGACCTACTCCGCTTGCCGAGGAAACAACTATAGCCGAGAACACAAAGTCCAACGAGAAAACAATATACATAGAGTGGGCTCTCCTTTGTGGGCAACCACAACCACCGGTGGAGTCACCGACTTTATTTTTTTCGTGCACGGTTTAGGGATTTTTACCCAGGGGCGACAATTAGGCAGCCCGTCTTCGAGTCACGCGGGAGCTACCCGGTGCTCGGTCCAATAATCCAGCCCATATGTGTGATCGTGATAATAAATACATATCACATTAATTTACAATGAATATTATCATCATCATCACACATATGGCGTACCAAGTATATATATATATACAATCCATCACAACCCATTATTTGTTTATCAATATTAAAATCACCCTTATAAGCGTAGTTATCTCATTCATAATCCATAGCCTTATCGTTGTGTGGCTAATCATGTTTTACGGCCAACTAGTTTATTATCGACACTTTACATCTCATAATGTGTTATGTGTGAAGAACTAAGGCCGATTATGATCGATCAATGTTCTCTTAAGTCATTCTTACTAGCTAAGCGTAGGCGTCTATATTTCTCATTTAACCGCAATACTTATGGCACGCTAGTTGCATGCTATTATAATCCTGGCAATCTATGCCTCACCGAATCATATTTCTTTCATTACTAATGTGTATCTAAGTGGTATCCTCGTCACTAGTGTCAACAATAATCTCTATAAGACATTAAGCTCACATGTTATTGCATACGGTTCATTGTATGTGGGTTCTTAGTGCAAGTCTTGAGTAAAATGTTCTACACTTTTAATTTGGGACACTTATGTGCATATCAATCATTAATAATCCATAACCAACCATTTATTATGCATAAAACCCGAAATCCCTAATTTAATAGTTCATACACCTTACTACCATATGGGTATGAAGTGTAAGCGCAAGTTTATGGCATATAACATGGAATTAATTACTCATACATGATGTTTGTGTGATAATATACCCATACCCATCATTAATTAAACTCTAGTCCAACCAAACCCACGTGAGCATACACACAAATCTAGCGTTTTAAGAAAATACCCATTTTGAAGTTTAAATCTCTAATGCAACAATCAAATAATTAAAAAACAAGTTTTAGTTTAGTGTTCCCACCTTAGAATAGCTTTATCCTAGAATTAATGAAGCATAGACTCCGGTTTACGGAACCCTAGCCCGCGCTCAAGCCGCCATGGAGGAGGAGGAAGGAAGGAGATGATGAATAGTAACTAGGAAGGTGCTTTGGATGATGTGGGTCTTGAATCTTTGGTGGAGGACGATTGATGGGTGGAAAACCTTCACTTTCTCCCTCTAGAACTCTCTTGGTGTGGTCTTGTAGTGAGGGGATTGAATGGTGGTGTTTGATGGTGATAAATGGTGAGAAAATGGGTTAAAATGTGTTAAAATTCGACACACAAGGGGTTTGGGACAGATCCTAGGTTTCTGGGACCGATCCCAGAAACATTCTGCCCATTCTTTGTTTTTCGCTGCACTAACCACTGTTGGTATTTTGGCCATAACTCCTTCCTCGGAACTTGGATTAGGGTGATCTTTATGTCCACGGAAATATAATTCAAAGCTCTAAAACTTCCTAAGAGGAAATTTCCTCAAATTGTGGACGGGAAGTTCCCAGAAATGCAAATAAGACAGACCTCTGCCACAAAATTATCGAATGACCAGATTTTAGCGATGGGTCTACTTCGGACCCTATTTTGACCAATGAGGAGTGCGAATTGGCTTTCGGTAAAAACATTAAAGTTGTAGAATGGTATGAAAACTATACATAGGTGCAAACGGAGATCAAATCATATACGAGATGGAGAAGTTACGAAGGCTCAAAGTTAGTAAAAAATAAGAAATCGTGTAAGGCCAAAACTTACGATTTACATGCCGAAATCGATTTGGACCACCCGAATCTCTAAAAGATCACTCACACAAGTCTAGGCATACTAATAGAACTAATGTGGGGTGCTAGAACACTAAAAATCTCCACAAATCGTAAATTCACCACCCGGGGTGAAAATTGTAAACGTATGAAGGCAAATGCGGTGGAAAGAACGAACGGGGTATTACATAAAGTCTAACCAGCATAAATACGTACAATTGAATCAATTAAATATACTCCTCATTATCATATCACAAATTTATGTTAATATGAAAAGAATTAAATAATTTTAAAAAAAGAAAACCTTACTTGGCATTAAATTAATTGAAAAAGCAAAATTAAAATCTAAATTTTGATGAAAGAAAAAGAAATAAAAGAAAAATTAAAGAGAAGAGGAGGAGGAAAATGCTTGGGATTACCAAAATTGTTCCCAATTGCATTGTTGCTCTCCTTTTGTAATGATGCAGAATCTCATTTTTAAAATATGAATAAGGTTGGGAATTTGGCTGCATGGCCTTGGGAGCTCACTGACTGGGTGCTTTACCTTTTGGCTTCAAGAATGGGCTTGGGCCCATGTAGTGTCAAAAGGACTATAACGATGAGCAGGGGTGCTGGCTTTTTAAGGGCTTAAAAACATAGCCAATTGAAATAGGGCACCCTAAAACTAGTTAGTAACACTCCCGCTTTTATTTAGTCATTCACAACTGAGTAAGGTATATGTTACTCAGTTGTGAAGAACCGAGTATAAACTTGATAATGCCTTACTCGGTTATCAAGAACTGAGCATATTAACTTATAATCGGCCCTCAAGAATTGAATAACATACACCTTACTTGGTTGCGAATGATCGAATGTAAGTGAGAGTATTACCACGTATTTTTGGAGGTGCCAACATCTTTGCCCTCGCAATATGCTACGGTAGGAATGGACCAAGGGTCTAAACTGCAAACACATGCTATATTTACCATATGAGCTAAATCTCATTTTCAAAATAGGAATAGGGCTTAGGATTTGGCTACATGAGCTTAGTGATCGGGTGCTTCCCCTTAAGGCTTCATGAATGGGCTTGGGCCCATGTAATGCCACAAGGATTATAATGATTAAAAACATTAGCTAATTGAAATAGGGTAGTGATATTGGCACCCAAAAGGCTTCATGAATGGGCTTTGACTTATTCTTTTACACATCTATTATTTTCAATATTGTTGCACTGATTCCCCACTTGTTCCTAAACATTCTTTTATTGATAATTCCTTAACGTTTAATCCAAATTGCTCCGTTCAAAAGTCAATTTGCCCCCTTTTTTTCCGAGCTGTTAAAAAGTACTAAAAATACAAAAATAGAAATAGAAAATGCTACCCAAACTATAAATTGATTGGATAGAATATACCAACTTCTTGTTACATCAAATAACCCCAAACTTACACTTTGCTACTCCTAGAGCAAAGCTAAAAAAAATCTAATCTGAATTCTATTTCACAGAGTCGCAATTTCATTTAACTCCCCAATTTTGTTCAATTAGTTTATATAATTAGTTCATCTTTTGTCAAACATGTTTACAGAAATTGAAACACTCAATGAATCCATCAAAACACACTTTATTTTTGCTTGCAACAAATCATAAGGTAAATCTACAAAACACAACGAGAATTCAACTATAATAAATCACTTAAAATGGACAAATGAATAAGAATAGAATTAATTTAATTTAAATTCATAAAGTCTTGGAAAGTTTAAACCACATAAGTGTATACAATAATCAAGCATGTAACTTCATCCTAACCATAAAAAGAATTTTAGCCGTGCATGTTAATAATAAAATACATAATTGCATAAAGATAAATACTTACTTGGATATGCAAATTAATTTGAAGAAGAAATAAATTCTTAATTATTGCAGCATCAAAGAATCCATTTCAAAATAAACAGTATTGCTCTTGACTCGAAATAAAAATTGATTAAGAGAAGTCAAAAGAAGGAATTTGCTCCATGTCTAGATAATAGTGCATGAGAATCAATGAAACAAAGAAAAGAAAGAAGAATTGTGGCTTATGTAATGATCCTGTGCTCGCCTCCTCTTTTTATAATTGTTAGGCTCCTGTAGGATAATAATTGAATGGGCTTGGCCTCATAATAGATGGCTAGGCTTGCTTAATTTAAATAACAAATATATTGAAGGACTCATAATGACAAAGCCATAACATTAAAATTGGGTTACCAAATAAACAAATATACCAATTTTCGCAAATTACCCCTTGAAGCATATTTAACACTATTTTTGGCCAAGAAAACCTCAGAATTTGAGAAAACTCAAAATACAAAAGTTATAGGTCTTCAAATCCTCTTTCCAGTTATATAAAGAAGGCCAAAATTTAAGTCCTGAGCGAGAAGATATGCTCAAATTACAGAATTGCGGCTCTGATTTCCCTCTTTTTTTCAAATCTTTTTTTTCTTCGTAATTTCTTCACTTTAAATTCAGGTTGCTTCCCTCAAAAGACAAATTTCACCAATTTTTCCATATCACCTGAGTAGCACTAAAAAAAAATTAGTGATAATATGTACTCTCAAAATTTTCAACTTTTGTATTTTGACTCCAAAATCGATTACAATGCTTGGGGAATGTTATAAATAGGTTTCTAAGACTTCTAATATAGTTTTTGTATCAAAAATCATTCATATGAATTTATAGTGAATTTTTCAAGATGACTAGTTTTCGGTAAAAGGCTTTTTAAAAGTGAAAACTAGTTCTAATCAATCTTAACATGGTTAAATCATTTCAAGAGCTACATAATTGATCAATGATAACTTTTACATAAAATCTAAGCACTTACTCAATTTTGTTAATATTTTGAGTCTTCGAAATGCTTGATTTTCTAATACGTTTCTTCACTTGTATGTTGATCTTGATCCTCTCTTGGTTGTGGTTATTTGTATTGCACATAGAGGATATTTGCGATCATTTCTTGTGAGTTGAAGCAAGTGTCGAGCTTGAATGAGAATTGTCGATTTCAGTTCGAAGTCAAACTTGGTCGGTAGAGATATTGTTTAAAAGCTATCATCATTTGAACACATAAGTTAAATAACACTTTGTTAACTTATTATTATTATCAAAATAGGATTAATTGACTTTAAGGTCAACAATCTCCCCCTTTTGGATGATGACAATAAAGTTAATGTGTGTTTACAAAAGGAGATCAATCATAAGCATATGAAGAATATGCTCCCCCTAAATAAGTGCATAGATAAAAACATACAAACAATCATTGAAATGAAAGATAATTGCATAGATAAGTTAATCATTAGATAAGTTTAAGCATCTTAAACCGAAAGCATAAGTTTGAAAAGTACTAAAACAAGCAAACCAAAAAGAGTTCTCGAACAAGCATAAATAAAAGTAGACACTAAAATAAACGTGTGTACTATTATCACTCATGACACACACACACACACACACATTCTTCTCCCCCTTTTTCTTCATCAAAAAAGAGAGAATCACTCTTGTGAAGGTGGAGGAGGTGGTGGTTGATCCCGTTTCAATTCGATTGAAGCGTTGGTGCATCTCTTGACGGGTATTGGTCAAATTTATGTTGACATTATTGATAGCATCCATGATTTGATCGTGGCGGTTCATTGTTCTTGGTTGGCGAAGAGGAATGTGTTGTTGTGGAACTTGCTCTTCTTCTAGCTTTTCTTCCTCGTCATCATCGGATAGCTCAACATCATTGGGATCGTTAGGAATCCACCTTTCATTTTCCAAATGGTAATGCATGAGATGAAGCAATCTTTCTGAATACATATCATGCTCGGATAGCTCATACACATCCGTTTCGTCATCCAATGGAACATCATAGTGCTTGAAGAGACGGGTTAACACCATACCAAAACCGAGACCTCTATTTGCATGACTCATTGTATCATAAAATTTATCAAACATGAGGCTTGCATAGTTAAGCTTATGAAAGCTAGTGATTGCCCATGTTAGGAAAATATCAAGGTTGGTCACATTAGAGTGACTTCCGGTTCTAGGCAATATGCAATAAGTTATGATATGATGAATGAGGCGTGCATGAAGGTTTAGCATAGCCACGGAGATTCTATCTTCCCAATTGGCTCCAACATTTCTAAAACGACGTTTTAAAAGCAAAAAAATAACATTTCGCCATATGTACCCAAAAATTCCTTCAAAATTAGTTGTAACGATAGTAGTATCTTGCCTATTGAATCCAAAAATGCGAGCAAGATCATCTTTTGAAAAAGTAATTAAGTTCCCCTTAATGAAAGTTCTAAGGAGCAATATATCTACTTCGCCCTGGGGAGAGATTGGGTGATGTAGATTTGCATAAAATAGCCTAACCAATCTAGGATAAATATTCTCTTTGATGCATAAAAAGTTTAGAATCCCTTGCCTACGGAAAACTTACGTAATTCTTAACCCATTTTTAGAAAATAACACGCGATCGAAGAGTTTACCTTCAATGATGGCTCGATTTGTGAAGTCGTTATGAAAGCAAGCTTCTAGTTCTTGGGTGAGGAAGAGAGGAGGAATATCATCTTGACCCGGTTGAGGTGCATTTTTCAGTTCTCGAACTCGTCTCCTTTTATTTCTTCTTGATCTAGATGCCATAGTATAAGTGAAATGGTGGGTGAGGGTTTTGAAAATTTTGAATAAAATTTGAATTTTTGAAATTTTGGTAGTGGGGATAGGCAATTTGGTTGAGGAAAGGAGGTTTAAATAAGATTTTATGTTGATTTTGAAAGGAAATTTGAAGAAATTTAAAATGAAAATAGAGAGATTTTGAAATTTGGTTGAGGGTTTGGTGTAGAGAGAGAAAGTGGTGATTTGGGTTGATTTTGAATGGATTTGGAAATATTTGAAGTGTCTAAATGATGGATGGATGATTTATAGTAGATATGTAACAAGATTTTGAGGCAAATTTGAGTTTTCAAAGGTTTGGGAGTGTAGCAATGGAGGAATTTCGTGGGTTATGGCTTTGAGGGGGATGAAGAGAGTGAGAGAAATGTAATATAATAATCTTGGTCTGCTGAGCCGACTTAGTGAAAAGCAGGTGAGTCGACTGGGGCAGGGAGTCGACTAAATAGAGAGTGAGAGAGTCGACTACATGCTTATTTTTCTCCCAGATTTTGCCAATGTTTGCACTAAAAATTGTTGCTTGCTAGTCCATCATTAATTAATATACTATAGGTGCAAAAACACTTTTTAGTCTATTTAATAACATATAAAATTAAGACAAGCAATATTCATAACAAAAATTGTGAAAAATTTAGCACAATTAACATAAATGATGTCTGCTAAAAAATAAGCACTAATGATCCTATTTATGAACTTTTTGGATTAAACTAGATATAACAAGTTCTAGTCATGCCGAGTTCACGGCAAATAGTACAAAAATGATCATCCGAGAGTGGTTTAATGAATATATCAGCAAATTGCGATTCAGTGCCAACGAATTCAATATCAACATCACCTTTTTGCACATGATCACGAATAAAATGATATCTTATCGCAATGTGCTTAGTACGTGAGTGTTGTATGGGATTCTTGGTCAAGCTAATAGCGCTTATGTTGTCATATTTTATGGGAATGTGACTAAGACTAATTCCAGAATCCTCTAGTTGTTGTTTAATGTACAATGTTTGTCCACAACAACTTCCAGCCACCACATATTCGGCTTCGGCTATTGAAAGGGCTACCAAATTTTGTTTCTTGCTTGACCAAGATATTAGTGCATGTCTTAGAAAATGACAAGTGCCACTAGTGCTTTTTCTATCGATTTTGCAACCGTCAAAATCCGCATCGGAATAACTAAGTCAAATTAGTTCTCTCTTGGGTACCACAAACCCAATGAACTAGTACCAAAAAGATAACCGAATATTCATTTTATGGCAAGTAAATGTGATTCTTTAGGATCCGCTTGGAATCGTGCACAAAGACATATACTAAACATAATATCCGGCCTAGAGGCCTTCAAATACAATAAAATTCTGATCATACCTCGATATTTCTTGATGTCCACACTTTTACCAATCTCGTCTTTGTCGAGCTTCAATGTTGAACTCATAAGCGTGCTCATTGATTTTGCACCTTCCATGTCGAACTTTTTGAAGAGTTCCTTCACGTACTTCTCTTGATTGATGAAAATTCCTTCTTGGCATTGTTTCACTTGTAATCCAAGGAAGTAATTCATTTCTCCCATCATGCTCATTTCGAATTCCTTTTGAATACATGTGGAAAAATCCTTGCAAAGATTCTCGTTAGTTGAACCGAAAATTATATCATCAACGTATATTGGCACAAGTAGCATATCATTATCATGATTTTGATAAATAAAGTAGTATCAATTTTACCTCTAACAAAACCATTTTTAATCAAAAATGAATTTAATCTATCATACCATGCTTTAGGTGCTTGCTTTAAACCATATAAAGCCTTGGACAATTTAAACACATAATCTGGATAAACATGATTTTCAAAACCGGGAGGTTGTTTCACATAAACTTCCTCTTCAATAAAACCATTCAAGAAAGCAATTTTCACATCCATTTGATGCAACTTAAAATTCTTAAAACATGAATAAGTAAGTAGCATGCGAATGGCTTTTAAACGAGCAACGGGTGTATATATTTCTTCATAATCAATGTCCTCCTCTTGATTGTATCCTCGGACAACAAGTCTAGCTTTATTTCTAACAATTACACCACTTTCATCCTTTTTGTTACGAAATACCCATTTAGTACCCATACTGGTGTGATCATTAGGTTTGGGAACAAGTGTCCACACTTTGTTTCTCTTAAATTGATTAAGATCTTCTTGCATAGTCATCATCCAAGATTCATCTTCTTCGGCTTCATTTATGTTTTTATGCTCATATTGAGAGACAAATGCCACATTATTGCATACATTTCTTAAGGATGATCTAGTCATAATCCTACTAGATGGCTCTCCAAGAATTTGATCAATAGGGTGGTTGGACACAAATTTCCAGCTTTTAAGAAAATCATTCGAGTTTTGCTTGATTGTGTTTTCTAACTCCTTAGGAGGAGCTTGAGCACTCGAAGTTTTTTCCTTAGATGTATCATTAATTTGAATATCCGAAACCTTTTGGATAATTTCAATATCATCATCGGAACGTACTATGAGTGAGAAATGATTGGACTCATCAAATACAACATGCATAGACTCTTGGACTACCAAACTTTTCTTGTTATGAACTCTATATGCTTTACTATTAGTGGCATACCCAAGAAAAATTCCTTCATCAAATTTAGCATCAAATTTGCCCAAGTAATCACGATCATTCAAAATAAAACACTTGCAACCAAAGACTTTAAAATATGCAATATTTGGTTTCTTGTCATTCCATAACTCATAAGGTGTCTTATATGACTTTTTACGAATGATAGTACGATTAATCATATAGCATGCAGTGTTAATGACTTCCACCCAAAAATACTCCGGCAAAGAATGTTCATTTAACATAGTCCTAGATATCTCTTCAAGAGATCTATTTTCCTTTCAACAATGCCATTTTGTTGAAGAGTTCTAGGTGCCGAAAAGTTATGATAAATACCACGCTCATCACAAAAGTATTCAATATCAATATTATCGAATTCTCTACCTCTATCACTCCTAACATGCACAATAGAAACACCTTTTTCATTTTGAACTTATAAAAAAATTTAGCAAAAACATGTGGAGTTTCACTTTTGTGGGAGACAAAGAACACCCGAGTGAGTCTAGTATAATCATCAAAAATAACAAAAGCATACAATTTACCACCTGTGAGAACCCGCGTCCTCGACGCCCGGGGGTCCCCGTGGGCGGCGATTCCGTTTGTTGATTTGGAAATTAGGTTTTGAAAAGAATAAGAGTCGCCAGTTTGTTTTACTAAACAAACAAAAAAGGTTTGTGTAAAAGAGACGTATTTATGGATTAAATATCCTCTTATACACAAAATATGCGAAACCAGTTGATCCGAAGGTTCGGGGATTAAGTTACGAATCGGGAAGGTGTTAGGCACCCAATTCGCCCTTTCGGTCTCTTGAGTAGGATATGCGTGTGTTATAATTCAGCTCTTGCATGCTATTGCTATTACTTTATAACTTTTCTTGCTTGCCTTAGAAATCGGGATTTTGGGGTTGGGATGAAAACTATGTGTTTCCTAATTCGCCCATGATTTTTGAAAATAAGTGTGTGTGTGTGTGTGTGATTTGAAAAAGAGAGTTTGATAATAATAGATGCAATGAAACAAGTGATTTTGTAAAGCATTGGGCTTTTTGGAAACTGATTTAATGTGGAATCTAATATTCGATATTATATGAGGCGAGTTGACCGATCGTATACCAAATTCTATAGATTAAACTGGTATAGATGGCACCAGTGCTCTCATGATCGAGTATTTATCACATACACACCGCAATCTATGAGTTAGATTGGATATATAGCGATTATCGATTCCTTCGTATAACAATACCGCTAATCCGAACTTTTGGAAAAGTAAGAAAATAATAATACTATTTTGGAATTGGATTAGGGTTTATTATACGCCTTTAATTTTGAAAAATAATTTGAAAAAGGGTTTTGAAAAGCTATTAAGTAATAAAAATTATGCAAACAAGAGTATGAATTATAAAATTGACGAATAAATAAAAGGAGAGAGAGAAAATTATACCTGAGCCTTCTTGGAAGGAGAGAATAAGGATCTCTTGGTGTGTACCACGAAATTCCCTTGATTGTTGATGAAAATAATGAATGGAGGGGGGGTCTATTTATAGTTGAAGAAAATACTTGGAGAGCAAGAAAAGAGATTGCCATTAGGACTCTTGGAAATTATCGCGGGGACTTCCCACCGTTGGATCATCCTGATTTTTGGATATGTGTTGTAAATAGGAATATTCTAGATCGTGTAAAAATTTCAGGTCGATCGGATTTCGGGAAGGTTCCCTTTCGTTATGATTGGTACGAAGAGTTTGTGTCCGCGTAGGAAAGGTACTTGTTGTAGACAAGGTCCCTTGTTTGCACAAGAAGTCAGGTTCTAACCGTTGGATCAGGCTGAATTTTGGATATGTATTTCCAATATAAGTTCTTTACACCCTGTAAAAATTTTAGGACAATCGGAGTTCGGTAAGGACTCGGTCTCCTTGGCTTGGTACAAAGAGTTTGTTCCCGCGTAGGAAACGTACTTGCATACAACAATCTCGATAATTAAACCTCCAACCGTTGGATTATTCTGATTTTTTGATATGTTTTCCCTCCAAATGTTTTCTAACTTGTTTCCAAATTTGAGGCCGATCAGATTTCGGGAAGGCCACTATTTATTTTAATTTGCTACGAAGGACATTTCAACTGGAATTACTCGGTAGACAAATTGATTCTTGAGGACCCCATGTCCGACAAAGATGAAATTTTAATATGCCCTTCCCCACAATAAGGCCTATCCACTTACCAAACTTCAAACCATTTTAACTTCGAGAAGACCTCCATTTGACCACCCGAAATAAACTCGCAATTTTTTGAATTTTCGGAGATCCGACCGTCGAATTTAGCTGATTTTCGAGTATGTTACTCCTTTTGATAATTTCCAACAACTCTCAAAGTTTGAGGATGATCCAAATGCGTGACTCTCCTTTCAAAAGTTTCCAGGAGTTTTGACGGTTTTCGATTCCGACAATTTTCGATAATTCTGTGACTCCTCATCCGGGGTCCTTTCTGCTTTCTTCTTTGACCTGTATCACATGAAAAAAATACATGTGCATCTAGGAATGCTCGTGCGTGCATGCATGTTTATTTCTTTGAAAATTAGGATTCTTGCGGGGGTCGAAAATGAGGTGTTCACAGACCCTCTCGGCCTGGGTTCTTTGTGAAGCAAAGAAACCAGGACGATAATGAGAACGCATCATTTTTTGGCACTCGCATGAATCACAGATGATATTTTAAAAATAATGCAATGCAAATGATGCTGTGCTATGCTGCTTCTCTTTCTCTCCATGGGATGGATGGGCGATGTTTGGAACATATCTTGTGTCTTGCTGTGATGTGTAAACCATGTAGAGGGGTGAGCCCCCTGATCTAGCGAAGTGTACTAGCCGCGTAGAGGGTGAGCCCCCTCTTTAATATGATTGGGAACCGTGTAGAGGGTGAGCCCCTGCCTTAACGGGATTGGAAACCGTGTAGAGGGTGAGCCCCTGCCTTAACGGGATTGGAAACCGTGTAGAGGGGGAGCCCCTGCTTTAACGGGATTGGGAACCGTGTAGAGGGTGAGCCCCTGCTTTAACGGGATTGAAAACCGTGTAGAGGGTGAGCCCCTGCTTTAACGGGATTGGGAACCGTGTAGAGGGTGTGCCCCTGCCTTAACGGGTTTGGAAACCGTGTAGAGGGTGAGCCCCTGCCTTAACGGGATTGGGAACCGTGTAGAGGGTGAGCCCCTGCTTTAACGGGATTGGGAACCGTGTAGAGGGTGAGCCCCTGCTTTAACGGGATTGAAAACCGTGTAGAGGGTGAGCCCCTGCTTTAACGGGATTGGGAACTGTGTAGAGGGTGTGCCCCTGCCTTAACGGGTTTGGAAACCGTGTAGAGGGTGAGCCCCTGCCTTAACGGGATTGGGAACCGTGTAGAGGGTGAGCCCTTACTTTAACGGGATTGGGAACTAGACTGTGTGAACCGTGTAGAGGGTGAGCCCCTGCTTTAACGGACTTGTGAACCGTGCTTGTGAACCGTGTAGAGGGTGAGCCCCTGCTTTAACGGACTTGTGAACCATGCTTGTGAACCGTGTAAAGGGTGAGCCCCTGCTTTAACGGACTTGTGAACCGTGTAGAGGGTGAGCCCCTGCTTTAACGGACTTGTGAACCATGCTTGTGAACCGTGTAGAGGGTGAGCCCCTGCTTTAACGGACTGTGTGAACCGTGCTTGTGAACCGTGTAGAGGGTGAGCCCTGCTTTAACGGACTTGTGAACTGTGCTTGTGAACCGTGTAGAGGGTGAGCCCCTGCTTTAACGGACTTGTGAACCATGCTTGTGAACCGTGTAGAGGATGAACCCCTGCTTTAACGGACCTGTGAACCGTGCTTGTGAACCGTGTAGAGGGTGAGCCCCTACTTTAACGGACCTGTGAACCGTGTAGAGGGTGAGCCCCTGCTTTAACGGACTTTGTGGGATTGTTCTGTCAGTGATTCTAGCATGGTGTATGTTTGCTGGGGATATGATAATTGATTGTATGCTGGCTAAGAATTGATGGTATGATGATTGATGGCCTGCTGGGGAGTTGAGAATTCCTACTGGCTAGGATAAAGGCTGAGAGTTGATGATCTGCTGAGGATATAAGAACTCCTACTAGCATGAATAATGGTTAATGTGTGGGTTGATGATCTGCTACGGAAATGAGAATCCCTACTTGCTAGGATAATGGCTGAGGGTTGATGCTGAGGAGGTGAGAGTCTCTGAGAAGACATACATAGAGAGTTCTGGTGTGATATTTTTTTTTTTTTTTTTTTTTTTTTTTTTAAAAGAAGTACTTTTGGCTGGCCTCTTTTTCCTTGAGAAATGATCGAGTTACGTTCTCTCTGTTCTCGAAACTTCGTGTATGAATTTTGGACTTTGCCTCTTGCTCAGCTTCCGTGGCAATTTTTTTTTCTTGTCACTAGGGTGCGATTCTGCTTATTGTTTCCTGACTTCGCGAGAAAAGAATTTTTTGTGCCTGCATCATTTTCTGTTTTTTGATGCCCTTATTCCTCCTTGATTGATTAAAAGCTTTTTGATACAGCTTTTTTTTTTTTTTTTTTTCGCAAGGTCAGCAGCCTTCCTCACCCAAGACGTAGCCCTGGGCTTTTTGGCCTAGCTGTCACTCTTGGTGTGGCTCTCGCTGCCATCTTTTTTCCTTTTCTATTTTTTTTCAATATTCTTTTCTTTTGGCACTGTGGGATTTATCCTCTTTTCTACTCTTTCAATTTTTTCTTGTACCCACTTTGTTCCTTCTCACTTTGTCAGGTTTTCGTGGGCATCATCGTCCTTGCGATTCTGAGAACGTTTACTTTGAAAGTTCGCATTTGACATCGTCGTGCTGTGTTTGTGATTTTCGGTCCGAGAACCTTTGGGAGCGTATCTTGAAAACTTCTTGGGCGAGAAAAAGCTAGGCCAAAAGTCCTTTTTGTGGGGGCTTGTTCCCTGTGTTTTTTACGAAATTTTCTCATTCCAGTCTTTCTCTCTATCTTTCTCTGATATCCTCTCAAAAGGCGCTTTTTGGTTTTGGAGAGAGCTTGAGTTTGCCTGAAGGAAGGGCTTTAGTATGTACCTGTAAAAAGGGCTTTAGTATGTACCTGTAAAAAGGGCTTAGGTTGGATTGGTGCCGGTAAAAGGGGCTTGGATTGGATTGGTGCCTGTAGAAAGGGCTTTGGATCGTGCTTGTGGAAAGGGCTTTGGGATGGTGCCTATAGAAAGGGCTTGGGATTTGATTGATGCCTGTAGAAAGGGCTTTGGATTGGTGCCTATGGAAAGGGCTTTGGGATGGTGCCTATAGAAAAGGCTTGGGATTTGATTGATGCCTGTAGAAAGGGCTTGTGAAGTGATTTGACTCTCTGAGAGACTTTGTGATTGTGTTTTTTCTCTCTAGGAGGATATGTGGAGTGATTTGCCTCTCTGGGATACTTTGTCAAATGATTGACCTCTCTGGGAGAAAAAGTGAAGTGATTTGACTCTTTGGGAGACGTTGTGATTGTGTTTTTCCTCTCTAGGAGGACATGTGGAGTGATTTGCCTCTCTGGGAGACTTTGTGAAATGATTGACCTCTCTGGGAGAAAAAGTGATCTTACCATGACGATCTGGTCGGTGATGGTGGTGTGACTAATCATCGAAGTATATACCAGGATGCGGTGGTGAAGCCTGTCTGGTAGGCCATGAAGCTTAGTGCCTATGTATTCTTGGACTGGTGCGCGGTATACTTATGCAAGTGTTCATGTGTGTGCATTATGCAAATGCTTATGCCATGCTTCCCTACATTTCAAGTATTTGCATACTTCTTAAATCATCGCACCAACATTTTAAAAACTAGGTTTTGAAAAGGTTTTGAATCTTGAGTTGCCTGATTTATGAAGTATCTTACGCTACTTGAAATTATCTAAGTGCAGATGCATGCATGCAAGACTGATAATTTTCCGAGAATATAGCAACACTAAAAAGGCAAATATTGATTTCTGGTCAACAGGTGAGTGTGAAAGGTGATATCGGTCATAAGAGAAATGGCGTGCTTCCGTCTTGGGATTCTGCTGATCTTGCGTCATGCTTCCATCTTGACACGTTTCTCTCTGCTTCTTGATTCTTGGGCCTATCAAAATCCATCCGAGTTACTGCTTTTGCTCATACCTACAATCTCAGGAGGATTACCGATGTTCTGCATTTTCAGGAGTGGGTGTGGACAGGCTTGATTCTTGAGAGAGGTAGGGGCTTTCAGTTACTAAACCAATTGATTGACTTGATTCTACCTTCAGGATTTTTAGTTCCACTGATAGGATAACAACAGGGTCGTGGTGTTGTGGGTAGGACATTCTCAGTGCAAATGACGAATGAAGAGGTTGGTCTTTAGAAAGCTGTTCGGGTCTTCTTGTCAATACCCTCAGTAGATGTACCCTCGGCACCCTCAATATGTGCGAACGATGATGGTGAGGCTAGTCTTCGGGGAGCTGTTCTGGTCTTCTTGTCGAAACCCTCAGTGCATATACATACCCTCTGCACCCTCAGTGTATGCGAACGATGATGGTGAGGCTATTTGGGTCTTCTTGTCGATACCCTCAGTGCATATACCCTCTGATCCTCAGTGTATGTGAATGATGATGGTAAGGCTAGTCTTCGGGGAACTGTTATGATCTACATCAAGGATGGCTTAAGGATTATGGTTTTGAAGGGGTTGGTTATGTTTAGGGTTCAACCAGGCTATTTCGGGATCTTGCGGCGGTAGTACAACGATGTTGGCAAGGGCCACAGGAAGTGGGTGGTTGATGTTGGCAGGAACTGGGATAATGTATTATAGATTGTTAGGTGGAGCTACTGGGTCTCGAGTTTGGTTGCCTTCGGTTGGGTATGGATTTGGATTGGATTGGTTTGGTTCAGCAGGTATTCTGACAGCGATTAGGGCTCAAGATGGGCTTGGGTGGCCACTTGGTGATCTTTCATGATGGCTACAAACTCGATCAGATCGTGGATTAGATGATAGAGGTGTTCAAGGGTTAAGGTGCCACCCTCGGTTTGTGGGAGAACGGGACCAGGCGGAGGACCCGCTGCATGAGAAGCTTCACCTTAATTACCCTCAGTTTTCTCGACCCCGATTTGATGAAGTAGTAGCTCGGTGTTGCAATGATGAGGCATGATCGGTAGTGAATCTGATCTCGTGAGTCGTCCAGCTTGCTAGCAGTAGTAATCGGAGTGTGGTGAAGAATAGGGAGAAAGAAGTCGGGGATTTGACCGAAAAATCAATATTTTGCCATGGATTGCATAATTCTCGGAAAACTATGACTCGACAGAAAAATAAAATCGAAAACCACTTTTTGGTGACAAGGCAAAAACAGACCGACAGCAACAACTTGAGAGCCCTGTGGATAGGTTTAGGGTAGGAATATGAATTCCCGGGGTGCCCTTATAACCTTCCGATTTTAAAAATTAATTTTTGGAAAAATTCATTTTGGAAAATGACTCGGTTTTTTAGAAATATTTTGAAAAAATATTTTTTAAAAATCGGGAAGTTCTCTCCTCTTAGAGTTGCTTTTCATGGAAATAGTGACAGGGAAATTCTCACTAACGAGTTTTAGTGAGAGATTTCTACGGACAGGGTTGGACAGCCACCGACCGTACTTGCCAAACCAAGAGTGGTATGTATGACAAGGCCTTTTGTTCACTAATCTCACGACCGACGGTCAAGAAAACATGCAGAAATTCGTGTGTACTAGGCTGACGCATCCTATATGCAAGCGTGGTTGAAAGGGGTAAGGTTTAAGGCTCCCTCCTGTTTGGCTAGGTCTTGCTATATACTCCAAGGGCGAGTACGTGCAAGGACCTTTTGATATACATTCTGGGTACGTGAGTGTTCTCGTCACTCGATATACCTCAGTTTGGTACTTGGCCAAGGAGAGTGGTCCCATGCGCTTTTGGCTAGTGTAGACCCGCAAGTCCACGGCCTAGTCACGACTTTGGTTCCGAGGTTGATAGGGTAAATTCACACTCGCGATAATGCATGATGATAGTGGGTGCGTGCAAAATAACAATTATGGGGGTACATTATGAAGAGCGCTTTAGGGTTTGTTTGAGTACTTTCAATTTTTATTTATGAAAAGATTTTCCTCAAACAATTATTACAAACAAAAAGGGAATCAAGGTATCCACCTAAATCGCATCTATGTTATCCTAAGACTAAGGCCCAAAAAGAAAGCATGCAAACATAAACAATTATCCACGCATATTCTACTATTCTTGTTTAGAGTCTAATCCTCTAGCAAATCCCCAGCAGAGTCGCCACTGTGAGAACCCGCGTCCTCGACGCCCGGGGGTCCCCGTGGGCGGCGATTCCGTTTGTTGATTTGGAAATTAGGTTTTGAAAAGAATAAGAGTCGCCAGTTTGTTTTACTAAACAAACAAAAAAGGTTTGTGTAAAAGAGACGTATTTATGGATTAAATATCCTCTTATACACAAAATATGCGAAACCAGTTGATCCGAAGGTTCGGGGATTAGGTTACGAATCGGGAAAGTGTTAGGCACCCAATTCGCCCTTTCGGTCTCTTGAGTAGGATATACGTGTGTTATAATTCAGCTCTTGCATGCTATTGCTATTACTTTATAACTTTTCTTGCTTGCCTTAGAAATCGGGATTTTGGGGTTGGGATGAAAACTATGTGTTTCCTAATTCGCCCATAATTTTTGAAAATAAGTGTGTGTGTGTGTGTGATTTGAAAAAGAGAGTTTGATAATAATAGATGCAATGAAACAAGTGATTTTGTAAAGCATTGGGCTTTTTGGAAACTGATTTAATGTGGAATCTAATATTCGATATTATATGAGGCGAGTTGACCGATCGTATACCAAATTCTATAGATTAAACCGGTATAGATGGCACCAGTGCTCTCATGATCGAGTATTTATCACATACACACCGCAATCTATGAGTTAGATTGGATATATAGCGATTATCGATTCCTTCGTATAACAATACCGCTAATCCGAATTTTTGGAAAAGTAAGAAAATAATAATACTATTTTGGAATTGGATTAGGGTTTATTATACGCCTTTAATTTTGAAAAATAATTTGAAAAAGGGTTTTGAAAAGCTATTAAGTAATAAAAATTATGCAAACAAGAGTATGAATTATAAAATTGACGAATAAATAAAAGGAGAGAGAGAAAATTATACCTGAGCCTTCTTGGAAGGAGAGAATAAGGATCTCTTGGTGTGTACCACGAAATTCCCTTGATTGTTGATGAAAATAATGAATGGAGGGGGGGTCTATTTATAGTTGAAGAAAATACTTGGAGAGCAAGAAAAGAGATTGCCATTAGGACTCTTGGAAATTATCGCGGGGACTACCCACCGTTGGATCATCCTGATTTTTGAGGCAAGTTGACCGATCGTATACCAAAGTCTATTGATTAAACCGGTATAGATGGCAATAGTGCTCTCATGATCGAGTATTTATCACATACACACCGCAATCTATAAGTTAGATTGGATATATAGCGATTATCGATTCCTTCGTATAACAATGCCGCTAATCCGGGCTTTTGGAAAAGTAAGAAAGTAATAATACTATTTTAGAATTGGATTAGGGTTTGTTATACGCCTTTAGTTTTGAAAAAACAATTTAAAAAAGGGTTTTGAAAAGCTATCAAGTGATAGAAATTATGCAAACAAGAATATGAATTATAAAACTGACGAATAAATAAAAGAAGAGAGAGAAAATTATACCCGAGCCTTCTTGGAAGGAGAGAATAAGGATCTCTTGGTGTGTACCACGAAATCTCCTTGATTGTTGATGAAAATAATGAATGGAGGGGGGGTCTATTTATAGTTGAAGAAAATACTTGGAGAGCAAGAAAAGAGATTGCCATTAGGACTCTTGGAAATTATCTCGGGGACTTCCCACCGTTGGATCATCCTGATTTTTGGATATGTGTTGTAAATAGGAATATTCTAGATCGTGTAAAAATTTCAGGTCTATCTGATTTCGGGAAGGTTCCCTTTCGTTATGATTGGTACGAAGAGTTTGTGTCCGCGTAGGAAAGGTACTTGTTGTAGACAAGGTCCCTTGTTTGCACAAGAAGTCAGGTTCTAACCGTTGGATCAGGCTGAATTTTGGATATGTATTGCCAATATAAGTATTTTACACCCTGTAAAAATTTTAGGACGATCGGAGTTCGGGAAGGACTCGGTCTCCTTGGCTTGGTACAAAGAGTTTGTTCCCGCGTAGGAAACGTACTTGCATACAACAATCTCGATAATTAAACCTCCAACCGTTGGATTATTCTGATTTTTTGATATGTTTTCCCTCCAAATGTTTTCTAACTTTTATCCAAATTTGAGGCCGATCAGATTTCGGGAAGGCCACTATTTATTTTAATTTGCTACGAAAGACATTTCAACTGGAATTACTCGGTAGACAAATTGATTCTTGAGGACCCCATGTCCGACAAAGATGAAATTTTAATATGCTCTTCCCCACAATAAGGCCTATCCACTTACCAAACTTCAAACCATTTTAACTTCGAGAAGACCTCCATTTGACCACCCGAAATAAACTCGCAATTTTTTGAATTTTCGGAGATCCGACCGTCAAATTTAGCTGATTTTCGAGTATGTTACTCCTTTTGATAATTTCCAACAACTCTCAAAGTTTGAGGATGATCCAAATGCGTGACTCTCCTTTCAAAAGTTTCCAGGAGTTTTGACGGTTTTCGATTCCGACAATTTTCGATAATTCTGTGACTCCTCATCCGGGGTCCTTTCTGCTTTCTTCTTTGACCTGTATCACATGAAAAAAATACATGTGCATCTAGGAATGCTCGTGCGTGCATGCATGTTTATTTCTTTGAAAATTAGGATTCTTGCGGGGGTCGCAAAATGAGGTGTTCACACCACCCAAACTAGCAACTGAATTAGGACCAAACAAATCAAGATGCAACATATCAAGAGGTCTAGTTGTAGTAATATCCTTTTCAGACTTAAATGAAGATTTGTGTTGTTTTCCAGGTTGACATGCATCACAAATTTTATCTTTAACAAATTTGGTTTTAGGCAATCATTTAGCTAATTCTTTCTTAGACAAAGTATGAATTAACTCCATATTAGCATGTCCTAGTCATCTATGCCATAACCAATATACATCATTAATAGCTGATAAACATTTAACATCTTGTTGTGATAAATCATCAAGCTCAAGAGTGAACACATTGTTAGTTCTATATGCAACAAGTAAAATGGAATCATCACTAACATTCTTAACAATGCAACGATCAGATTTAAAAATAACTTCATAGCCCTTATCACACAATTGATTAATGCTAAGTAAATTATGCTTTAAACCATCAACTAATAGAACATTATCAATACATGTAGAATACTTACTAACCTTACCTATACCGATAATTTTGTCCTTGGTGTTGTCTCTAAAAGTTACATTCCCTCCTCGCTTGGGAATGAGACTCAAAAAGTTGCTTTTGTCTCCCGCTATGTGCTTTGAGCATCCACTATCCAAGAACCATTTGGATTTGCTACCTTTGGCTTTCAAGCACACCTACACCATAACCTTAAGTAACTTCTCCTTTGGTACCCAAAATGTGTTGGGTCCCTTTGGGTTAGCAAACATAATGGTTCCTTTTGGAACCCAAGCAAGCTTCCTCTTAGGAAAACTTTCATTCATATAGTAACAATGATCCACATAGTGAGTATTTCTACCACAATATGAGCAAAGATGAGTGGGATCATGAGGTGTGTATGTTTTAAAAAAGTTCTTGTAATCCTTTTGGTTGTCAATTTGGTTATAGCCCAAACCGACTTTGTCGAATACACACCTTTGCATTCCTAATAGTTTATCCAAGTTGTCCCTTCCATTGGTGAACTTGGCTAGACTATTAGTTAAATCATCCACTTGGTCTTTCAATTTGACATTTTTCACTACAAGTGTGTTTGGAGTTTCTTTCTCCTTTCCTTTCTTCAAAATTTTGATTTCATTTTTCGAAACCACATTTTCTTTCTCAAATGTTTCACACTTGCTAGAAACCATCAAATTGTCCTTTTAAAGGCTTGCATACTTTTTAGATAAGTTTTCAAACTTGTAATGCAATTCCTTAAACATTTCATATAATTCATCATAGTCATTCTTATCATGTGCATCATTATTAATAGAGACATTATCATCGCTAAATGAATCATAAATGGAGTCTACATCATCGTCATTTGCCATAAGGCAAAGGTTTGTTGTTTCCTCATCGCTAGAGTCGGCATCAAACTCCCCTCCTTCGGAATCACTCCAAGTGCCTTTGAGGGCATGCTTTACTTGTTTGAAAGCTTTGTCCCTCTTATTCCTCTTCTCATTTCTTCTAATCGAGCAATTAGTTTTGAAATGCCCAGGTTGATGGCAATAGAAACACTACTTTAATTCTTCGTTTTCAACTCTTGGTTGAATTGATCGATCATTGTTCCTTCTTGATGACAAATCAAAGTTGTTTCATTTTCCTTGAAATTTCTTCTTCTTAGCTAGAAATTTTATGAATTTTCTAGAAAGAAGAGCCATATCCTCATCTCCTCCCATCAACTCCTCATCATCCTCTAGTTGAGTTGCTTTGAGAGCTAGTGTATTTTTGGCTTTCGAATCACCCTCTTCTTCTCTTTCCAGTTCCTTCTCATGGGTTTTTAGTAAACCCAAGAGTTCATCCATACTTAGCGCCTTGAGGTTCTTGGCTTCTTAAATAGCCGTCACTTTGGGTCTCCATTTATTGGGAAGAGTTCTAAGAATCTTTCGAATCTTGTCTTCATTAGAGTAGACCTCTCCAAGAAGATCTAAAGCATTAGTGATAATAGAGAACCTACTATACATAGAAGTAAGTGATTCATTTGGTTCCATTTTGAATAGTTCATAATCATGAACAACCATGTTAATATTATCATCCTTAACTTGTAAGGTTCCCTCATGAGCAACCTCTACTTTGTCCCAAATTTCTTTAGCGGTTTTACAACTAGAAATTTTGTTGTATTCGTCCATGGTTAATGTACAATGTAGAGAATTCAAAGCTTTAGCATTAAATTGGATTTTCTTAGTGTCATGCTCATTATATTCGGAAATAGACTCAGGAGTAACATTACCCCCTTCATCGGTTTTGGTAATCTCATAGAGTCCAATGAGTGTAACCCTCCATTGTTCAAAGTCACTAGCTTGTAGAAAAGTACACATGCGATTTTTTCAATAACTATAATTTTTTCCATCAAATAGAGGTGGCCTAGTGGTGGAAGAACCTGTTCCTTGATAGATTGACATGATCGTAAACTCTAAGATTGTAGAATCAAAACAAGAGTACAACCTTTCATACCAATTGTAGGTCAGAAAATACCCTAGAGGGGGGGTGAGTAGGGCTTTTAAAACTAAATCGAATTTTTAAAAACGTTTCTAAAATAATTAATGTCTAGATTAAACAACCAATCAAAATTCCAAGGTAATTCCAAGCACAAGAAGATATAGCAAAATAAGATAAAGCAAGAGATAGAAAGATAAAACCGATAGGAGTCGAAGATTTTTTGTCCACACGGTTCAGCTTGTTAACCCCTACTTCCGCGCTCGGATAGTTTCCTGAGGATTTTCACTAATACCGATCTTCTTCCAGGTGAAGATCAAACCTCTACAAGTGTTCACACTCTTACAAATGTTGCTATCTCACAACAGTCAACACAAGAACAACTTCTTGCTTTTCTAAGAAATAAACCTCTCTTGAATTTTAAAGAGTAAGTTTTTGGTAAAACACACCAAAGTACAATAATACTCAAGTGTATGAAGAATACAAATTAAGCTCACACTAGAGGTTATCAAATTTGATCAAGAATGATAGCTCAAGAATTGATGATTTGATCAAGTGAAGATTTTGATATTTTCAAGCAAAAGTCTCAAATATGATTTTTGGCAATAGATGATATTCAAAGCTAGTTTGGGAAACAATATGGCCGTTTGGGATGGTTGAAGTACAAAACTAGTCTTGCAAGAAATCTCCAACGGTTATATTTTATCAATTGAGTCGACTCCCATAAACACCATGTAGTCGACTAAATGATGTAGTCGACTCCCCCAACACTAATGTAGTTGACTACATTGCTCTAGTTTGGGGAGGTTTTGTGCAAATTTTCAACTTTTGTATTTTGACTCCAAAATCGATTCCAATGCTTGGGGAATGTTTTAAATAGGTTTCTAAGACTTCTAATATAGTTTTTGTATCAAAAATCATTCATATGAATTTATAGTGAATTTTTCAAGATGGCTAGTTTTCGGTAAAAGGCTTTTTAAAAGTGAAAACTAGTTCCAATCAATCTTAACGTGGTTAAATCATTTCAAGAGCTACATAATTGATCAATGATAACTTTTACATAAAATTTAAGCACTCACTCAATTTTGTTAATAATTCGAGTCTTTGAAATGCTTGATTTTCTTGTACATTTCTTCACTTGTATGTTGATCTTGATCCTCTCTTGGTTGTGGTTATTTGTATTGCACATAGAGGACATTTGAGATCATTTCTTGTGAGTTGAAGCAAGTGTCGAGCTTGAATGAGAATTGTCGATTTCGGTTCGAAGTCAAACTTGGTCGGTAGAGATATTGTTTAAGAGCTATCATCATTTGAAGACACAAGTTAAATAACACTTTGTTAACTTATTGTTATTATCAAAATAAGATTAATTGACTTTAAGGTCAACAAAGTCTATCTTCAATGTATATCAATGGATGACAAAATGCATAAAGTCGTTAGTCTATACACTAATTAATAACAACCACACAATGTACACTCTCAGCAATGAGTATTGTTAAATCTGAACATTGAAATAAAATAAAATGTGAATTTCTTACAAATTCTTCATTGTCTTAACTGAAAGGGAAATTACAAGACATAGTAATACAAAATTTATCATTGTTGAATTAATTTCATGACCCGAAAGAACGTCGAGTACGATTCTAGCACTATTAAACTTTGATGGATTGGTACTACTTTTTATTGACCTTGTCAAAGCTATTTATATGGTATTCCTATCTACATTATAGTTGAAAATATGTTTTGTTTAGTGTAACTGCATTTGTTTGCTATGAAATAGATTATGTTGTTGAAAAAATTGTCCCTCCCCACCACACCCCACCCAAAATTATTTTCTAATTTCATGATTTTGTCCCTGAATGGATGTATATAGTAGCAAAATATTACAACTGTATAAATCCCTCTTATTGTTCTTTTAAGGAATGGTTAGTTCAAACCATTGATCCCCACTACAAGAATTTTACCTTTTTATGACTATTTTTCAAATTAACTTTATGTCAATTTTGACAAAAAAGTCATAAAATATGAAACAATTTGATTTTATGACTTTTTTTAAAGAAACAGCGACCTTTGTTCATTTTTCAAGAAATGTGACTTTTTTTTTATGACTTTTTTTGGAATATTATCTCTAAGTGGCCCATAAGAATTAATTTCCCAACTACTCCAGTCTTTATGAGCCTTTGCTTTGTCTGGCTGTTATCTTTTTCGTCCACAAATTCGATGGATTCACCTAATTCTTTGCTCACACACTCAAAAATTATCGATGAAAAATTGCATTTCAAATACTTTTTTTTCTTTCAATATTTCCATGTTTGTTATTAGAACAGTAAGAGATAAGAGTTCAAAAACAACTTCAACTTCAGTTTGGCTTATTTCAATCGGAGGCTGCGGTTTATTTCCTACAATAACCTTGAGTGTTCAAATTGTAAATTCTTTAGGCAAAAAGTTACTCTACTGATCAAATTACTGGGCAAATTGATTATAATCATATATGCTCTAGCACTAATAACTGATTGATCTTCCCATTTCAGCCAATAAGTCATATTAAGTTCACTGAGTAATAGCTTAAAATGGCCAAGAAGAGAGAAGAACTCAGATTGATAGACAAGAAACAGAAGTTTTAAACAAAATAAAGTATCAACTTTGTATATTAAGCAATATATTAATTATGCTCCGTTTGATAAGAACATCGAAAATGGTAGGAAAAAAAATTGTTTTGTATGAGAAGTTGGAAAATAAGTTAAGTGATGTGGGGAGATGCTTTCCATTTTCTATACGTAAATGTCCTCCATCTTCCTTTATATTTCGTTGAAAAGATTTCTTCCTTACCACCCAAATAATTTTTTTCCATGGAAAAAGTCAAAAAGTAACGGAACATCTCACCACATCTCCCACCATATTTTCCAAATTCTCACACAAATCAAATTTTTTTTTCTTTTTTGCATTTTCCATCTTGTTATCAAACGTACAGAAACCTTAGAATTGTTAATTTCCATTATTTTCCGGCTTTTCATAATTATCTGCAACTAGCCCACTGCCTCTAGAGATTGAATTTTCCCAATAAGACCAAAAATGTCAAGGTCAGAAATCTTTCAATCAATTTCGAGCCTTTACTTTGTTTGTTATCTTTTTCTTCCACAAATTCGATGGGGCACTGTGAGTCTTTCTTTTCTATACTCTCGTCGTGTCCACTGGGCCATTTGCTCAAGCAGATCAATCGGTTGACTTGAACCCATATATTCAACACGCTAACTTGGTGTATCACGTACGTTTGGGAAAATCTTGTTAAATATCCTCCCCCGAGATAAAAATTAAGCAGAGGTTTTGCTAAACTGTTCAGCCTGAACACCACTTGCACGTAGCAGCACGTACCAATCCTATTCTAATCCTGTTTGCTGCACCAAACGAGCATTGAATGTTAAAAAATGTAAATCCTTGAGACAAAAGTTACACTACTGAACAAATCACTGCTAATTATAAAAAATCATTTACTCTAGCCAGCACTAGTAACTGATCTTCCAATTTCAGCAAATCAATAGTCATACTAGGTTCACTGGATTGTAATAGCTAATCACGGGTAAGAAGGGAAACCAATACAGATATTGATCAACAAAAAACACACTAGTTTTCTTCAAATATATTTCAGGTGCAATTAATATCCACACATGCAAATCAATAGTTTTTCGTATAACTATCAATGCTGTTATCAAACGGGCACTAACAATTCTATGTTGCTAGTACAAAATTGATACTTTGTTTTGGTTGCACAGTTAGAGAAGATGTTTAAAAGCCACACAGCATTTTTCTGTTGTTGTTAATGCTTTCCTTGTGGATATTACTATTGAATGGACTCTATCAGCATAAATTTTAATTCTTACAAGAACTCGATCTTATAAGTTTAAATGGTAAGACATCTAACTATCTTGGGTTAAAATAAAATCATAAAATCGCAAAATTAAAAGTGGGCATATTTAACTATACAAAAAAAAAAGGGAAAAACACTTATGAATTAGGACTCCAAGTTAAGAAATATACAAATTAAATATATCTTTAATCAATTTGACACCACAAGTAATCTGAAATGTCGGCTACAAAATTAAAAGTTTTAGTAGACTTTATTAGTATTGGAATAGTATTCCAGCATTAAAATATTGGTGTTTAATTTATATCATGATTTGAAATTTAGTGAAAAAGAAACAAATTAAATACATCCTTAATACAAACTATTATTGATGTTAATTGGACTCCACAACTAATATGAATGCAGACTACAAAATTAAAGGGTTTATTAGAGTTCAATTAGCATTGAAAAAGCATTCTAGCACAAAAATATTTATATTTGTATCGTAATTTCAAATTTAGTGAAATACATAATATATTACAATCGGAATGTAATTAAATAGATATGATACTAATTAATATTAATCTAGGAGACTATTTCTTATAACCCTATGATTGGATGAAGTAATTCTAAAATCTATCAAAACTTTAAATGATAAAACTTAAAATTCCATCATTTGAAATTCTTTCGATTGCAATTTCACATTTAGAAAATAACATGAATTACAATATCATTTATTTTAAGTCGGAATTTGAACCAAACAAAAAAAGAGAAGAATAACGCCTCATACCGCGGAATTTTAAAACCCAAATTCTAGCAAATTTATTGTGTGCAAATATTCAAATTCTTCACATATTAATTTTACCAAACGATGTACCGACTTTTGCTCAAATTATCTATTTCTATTACATGTACCATCTTATTTCACAACTAGTAATCTGATATATAATTATTCGTAAAAAACTAAGTGAGTCTGCAATCTCAAATGGACTCTATCAGTGTAGATTTTGATTCCAATAAGGACTCTAATAAGTTTTATAGTAAGAAGTTCAACTATCTTAGGTTAAAATAGATTTGTAGTTAGTAATTTGAACCCTTCAAACCTTATCAAATTAACTCTATGAGCACACTTTTATTTCTTACAAAGTTAGAGCATCTCCGATGATAGCGTAAAAATTGAATCACATGTGTCAAACTCACTTTTATAAAAAAAAAAACCACAAAACTTGAGCACCAGGAAAAAATGTTCCAATGGTAATTTTGTGAGATCTTCTGTAAATTTTGAAATAACCAATAAGATTCCAACACATGGTTAATATTAATTTAAGAAAAAAATTATTATTTTTTGTTCTTGGACTTTTCTATAAATAATATTATAGTCGCAATGGATCTTGATTTATAACTATTGGTGAGTAGATTTCAAATATATAGTTTTTACTAAAATCTATATTTAACATTTGAAGTTAAAGAGAGAGAAAGCCATTGTGGCATTGTAAAATGGTAGCATATTTTACATATCCATTTTACACAATCTTTCATTTTGAAAGACCGAAAAAATTTATAAGTTTTGTAAATTTTACACAAAAAAATATAAATAGAGATGATAATAATAATAATAATAATAATAATAATAATAATAATAATAATAATAATAATAATAATAATAATAATATGTGGATGGACATCACGCTATCTATGATCTATTTCTTCCACAAATTTTGTGTCTCAAATATCCTGTATATATTCCTCCACCGAGCTACACTACACAATATTAAAGCCGATCAAGTTTTTCATTGAAAGCCACTTTAATTGCACAGAACAACAATAGGCAGTTTCACTTTCCCAAAATATGAGCTCGATCAAGTGTATCGCACCTGATCTACACCAATCCTCTTCTTCTAATCCTGTTTGTTGCACTGCTGCTAAATGTAATTCTTGTAGGGAATTAGGGCAGCAAACATACATCATATACATCGATTTGTGCGCTAATCATTGGACCCTATGATCTATGCTGTTCAATAAAATCGACAGATGACATACCTTAATCGAGATTTGGTGTTAATGAAACGAACAGGATGGATCTGATCCTTCTGTTGTTGTCGTCCTTAGCGTAGAAAACACGACGCCTCTACGGTATCCACACACGAACGAGATGAGATCCTTGCTTGGTGTACTAGCGCCCTCTAGGGTTCTCTCAATTAATTCGACCTTTTAGCCTCTCTAAGTTTCCTTGACGGCCAGGAAGAATAAAGGTTCCCTTTTAAAGGGGAACCCTAGTGAGAACCCTAAGCAACAAACGAATTAGGCCCAAGTCCAACTTGGCCCGTTTTCAATTCGTTTTGATCCAGCTCGTTTTGGTGTGCGACCCTGTAGGTTTATACTCTTCAGCAGTATAATTAAAATCCCGTTTTATTATACGAATAGTAAGCGGTCTCTAGTAAAACATTACTATTACCCAAAGGGTATAAAGGTCAAAAACGACACAACCTTAAGTTGATATTCCACATATTAACTCCTTTTGTCAATCGATATCTAGATTAAACACAAGACTAGGCAAGTGTCATTCTTGTATAGTTCAATCTTTATTTCTTGATCTCTAAGTATAATTAATCTAAAACAAATGACATCTCATTTGTGCATGGCCATGCATATATTAATTATACTTATCAAGGGGCCCAACGATATCTCTCTCATTATATGAGAGTGACAAATCCCATCTTGATCAACCACATACCTCTACATAGTTCATAGTATGCTCGATCATCATCTTTATAATTACTCGGTCAAGAACAACGTTTGATAATGCCTGACATGCTAATCCCTATGTTGGTAACCATGGCGATCTCAGGTCTGAGGATAATACGATATCACAAATGGGGAACATCACTGATGACATTATGTAACACTCCTCGCAGTGTCCCCAAAGCGGGTCGGTCCAATACTTTGTTCCCTAACAAGTATCAGTATGTTCAGCTTGATATCTCCATATCCATGACTTGTGGAACATAGTCATCAGCTGACCCATACTCTAATCATTATATCAATGTGATCCTAGGTTATTGACACATGATTAGGGACATCTAAACAATATTATTATAACATTACTAGCATCCCACAATCTAGTCACGTACTTGATGAACTAGTATTAATAAATATTATTTACAAGAGAATATAAAGTAAAATGAAATAAACTTTATTAATAACAATAAGCATAAGATATCCAAGTACAAATCATAATCTATGAATAGTCCTAGGACATATCTCTTTCAATTCTTGCCACCACCAATTATCGAGGAAATGAGACAGACAGCCTTGCTTTGTTTGCCTTCAAGTCAAATTTGCATGACCCTCAGGGTGTTCTCAACTCATGGAATAGTTCTGTTCATTTTTGCAAGTGGCAAGGCATTATATGTGGACTCCGGCACAGACGTGTGACAGTCTTGAACCTAAGTTCGAGTGGCTTGATGGGTTCCTTATCTCCTAACATAGGAAATCTAAGCTTCCTTCGACACATTTCTCTTCAGAATAATTCCCTTCATGGCGAAATACCACCTGAAATCGGCCGTTTATTCAGATTGAAATCTCTACTTCTACACAATAACTCCTTGGAAGGGAAAATTCCAGCCAACTTATCCCACTGCACAAGCCTCATGCAGATTAAAGTATCACACAACATGCTAGTGGGAGTGATTCCTAGAGAGCTCACCACCTTGTCCAATCTCATTGACCTTTCAGTTTCCAGCAATTACCTACGGGGAAAGATTTTGAGTTCCTTTGGAAACCTTACCTCTCTTGAAATTCTATCTCTAGCTTACAATGCTTTGGAGGGAAGTATTCCAGAAAATTTTGGAGAATTGAAAATTTTGAGAGCTTTTGGAATTGGATCAAATAAAATCTCGGGTATGGTCCCTTCCTCTTTATATAATCTCTCCTCATTGACTAAAATGTCTTTGGCACACAATCAACTTCGTGGAAGTATTCCCCATAATTTAGGCCTAAGTCTTCCTCACCTCCAACTACTTGAACTAGACGGAAACAAATTTACTGGTGCAATTCCAACTTCCTTAACTAATGTTTCCGAACTGGAACTTCTCGATTTATCCAACAATAATTTTAGGGGAAACATTCCGCCAATTTTGGAAACTTCCAGCACCTTGAGGCTTTTTATCTAGATTTTAATTTCCTAGGAAACGAGGAAGCTGATGACATGGCCTTTCTTACTTCCTTGACTAATTGTAGTGGGTTAGAGATACTAATGGTAACCTCCAACCAATTAGGAGGGGTGTTGCCGAATTCATTGGGAAATCTCACTGGTTTACGATATTTTAGTGTTGCGGGGAATCAAATCTCCGGAGTAATCCCTTCAGGATTTGGTGGTCTTTCCAATCTAGAATTGTTAGAAATGGGATAAAACCAGTTCGAAGGTGAAATTCCAGACGTTATTGGTGAGATGAAAAAATTACAAGACTTGTACCCTTACACAAATCATCTTTCTGGCCAAATCCCAACATCTTTGGGAAATCTATCATTCTTGAGCCATGCGCATTTAGAAGACAACAAATTGGAGGGAACCATCCCTTCAAGTCTTGGAAATTGCAAAAACTTGATATCGCTAAATCTTTGTCAGAATAATATCAGTGGTAGAATACCCAAAGAACTTTTTAGTGCTTCTATTATATTTGAACTATGCCTAGCTCAAAACCATTTGGTTGGACCCATGCCTTCCCAAGTTAGTAACTTGAAAAATCTAGTACAACTTGATGCATCCGAAAATAGCTTATCCGGTGCAATTCCAACTGAACTTGGTACCTGTAGTGCACTTATGAACCTAGCCCTTCGTGATAACTTCTTTGAGGGATCTATTCCCCCCTCATTTGAATCTTTAAGAGGTTTTAAAAACCTTGACATCTCTAGGAATAATTTATCAGGTACAGTTCCAACATTCCTCGCAAGTTTTTCCTTAGTGAGCTTAGATTTGTCCTTTAATAATTTTAAGGGTGAGTTACCAACAAATGGGATTTTTTCAAATGTAAGTGCTATATCTGTTGTTGGCAATAGTGGTCTTTGTGGAGGTATATCCGCATTACAGCTACCTAAATACAAAACCAGAACATTAAAGGGACAAAGGCTTTCACGTTTCCACATAATACTAATTTCAGGAGGATCTTTGCTTTTAGTTGTTTCCACGGTGTCATTATTCATAATTTGCTGGCTTAAAAAAAATAAACTAGTGCATTCCTCTGCATCTTTGCCCAAGGAATCATTCTTAACAGTTTCTTACGGAGACCTTCTTAAAGCAACTGATGGGTTCTGTTCAACAAATTTGATTGGTGTGGGTAGCTTTGGATCTGTCTATAAAGGAATCCTTGATCGAGAAGATAAGATGATTGCAGTGAAAGTACTTAACCTTCAATGCCAAGGAGCTTGGAAGAGTTTCATGGCCGAATGCGAAGCCTTGAGGAATATCCGACATAGAAATTTGGTGAAGATCATAACTTCATGCTCGAGTATTGACTTTCAAGGTAATGATTTTAAGGCTCTAGTTTATGAGTTCATGCCCAATGGAAGCTTAGAAAGGTGGTTGAATTCGAGTCGAGAAATAGATAATGGGCAAGATGAGCCTCATATCCTTAACCTTCACCAGAGAATAAACATAGCCATTGATGTGGCATTTGCACTTGAGTATCTTCATTACCGGTGCAAAAATCCAATTGTACATTGTGATCTAAAGCCAAGCAACATTCTACTTTATAGGGACATGGTTGCTTGTGTTGGAGATTTTGGGCTTGCAAAGATTCTTCTTCCCGAACTCTCAAATGCTATTCAAAGCAGCTCAATTGGCATAAGAGGAACAATTGGATACATAGCTCCAGGTAAACATAAATCCTCTTTACTTTTTCACTTATTTTTTTTGATAAGAAACATAAATTTATTACCATTTCAAAAGAGAAATTACAAGATAATGTGGGGGTGGGGGGCAAGGCATCCCCAACAGAGAGCCTAAGAAAAAGAACCATCCATTAACACAAATATTATAGGGGACTCAAAAACAAAAAAACCAAGAGCTTCCACTATATCAAACAAAGAGAAAAAAAAGCCCAAGGAATCACAAGAGTAAAATTTTTTAGCCTCCTAACTCATGGAAAAAAGGGGCTCATAGGCTGACAACAATCTAATTATGCATTATACAATCAACACCGAACCCATAAAACTCCTTTGATAGGGATGGCCAAAGCGAAGACAGGTATAGTACTCTATCTTAAATTCTTTCATTCTCACTCTCTTTATTTTAAAAAATTCTTTCATTTCTTTCAACCCAAATGCACTATGAGACTTCCATGAAAATAGACCTCCATAGGACTTTGGTCATGTTCTTGTTTCCTACTTAGAACCATTGAATTTTCGATAACTCCTTCTAGCTTTTAGGAATAAGAACTTGAACTTGAAAAGCTCTAAGCAATGTTATCCACACAAAATAAGTAAAGGGACAATGCAATAACAAATGACCAATGTCCTCCCCATTTGATTTACAAAGAACACACTATTGGGGTGATAGACACAAGTAAGGCCTCCTTTTTTGGAGTAAGTCGCAAGTACTAAGCTTCCACTTAAAAGCCGTCCGAACAAAGAATTTGACTTTTGAAGGAATATCTCCTTCCAAATAAATATACATCTAACATCCACAACATAATGCATTGAATCTATAATGTTATCTAAAACATTCATAAGGGAAGTGTATTCCGAAGTCTCTAAATCAATCAAATTTCTACGAAAGCACAAGCTCCAAGAAATTTAAGAGGCGAGTCACTAGCAATCATATTTTCAATAGTAGAATTCTATAGCGAGGATACATGGAAAGGCATGGAAAATGAATTGAAAATGGATCATGCCCTGCCCACAAGTCTTCCCAAAATCATATTTTATCCCCCTTACCTAACCCCAACTTGATGTTTTGAAAAAATAAGTGAGGCCTTGATAAATAAAATTTTCCTAGACTTTAGTAAGAACCCCCAGCCCTTCTTTGTCACCCTGTCCATTTATTTGAATCACATACTTGCTTCTAATAATGTAGTGCGATAATGATTCATCTTTTAAAGGGAATATCCAAAGCCACTTAACAAGGAGGGCTATATTTTTCCCAACTAAATTACCCACACCCAATCCCACTAATGACTTTGGTTTACTCATTTCCTCCCACCTCACTAAGTGATCCCTCTTTCCCACCCCACTCCTTTCCCATAAAAAGTTCCTTATCAATTTTTCAATTAATGAAGCTACTTTTGATGGGAGTTTAAAAATGGAAAATAAAATAAGTAGGAATTTTATCTAAAATTAACTCAATCATTACTCTTTACATTAGAATAAGAGGAACAATTTGTCTAATATACACTTTTATGTAAATAATACACTAATGTTCAAAAAAGTGTGCAACACCAGCATATGTCGTGTGTTTTATGTGCAAACATCAAAATAAATTGCACTTTAATATAAAAATGGAGAAAGAAAACTATCAATGTATTTAATGTGCCGACTAAGTCTATTTAAGCATTGTTTAACACTTTAATTAAAAGTTAACACTGTGGCAACTCATCAGAATTATCCCCAAAAAGAGGATATTGGGGACTATCATCTCTCTTTATATATATGTAAATTTGTGTCATGTTCTTGTTACTTGTTAGTTCTAAAACATTTTCTTTTTTTGACAAAAATTGTTGGTATTGCAGAGTACGGACTTGGATGTGAGGCATCAATGAATGGAGATGCATGTGTATAGCTACAGGATCTTGTTGTTGGAGATGATGACAGGGAAGAGCCCAATTGACCCCATGTTCAATGAAGGCCTTAACCTTCATAATTTTGCCAAGATGGCCTTGCCTGATCATGTGAAGGGAATTGTGGAGCCAAAACTTCTATGCAATGTTGAAGAAGAAGTGGAAACAACAACTTCGAATAATATACAAAGTAGAGGACAGTTAAGAAATAGAAATGCAAATGAAGAATGCCTAATTTCTATGGTAAAAGTTGGAGTGGCATGTTCCTTGGAATCACCACAAGACCGAATGAACTTAAATCAGGTCATCCATGAGTTGTATTCAGTGAAAAGCATCCTTGGAAAAACTTGAATGGGCTCCTTGTTGAATAATATAGTTTAAGCCTTAACATTCCCTTTTTTCTTCCTTTCTGTATCATTGGCACTACATAAATATAGTCTCTCGCTTTCAATTTTAGTAAGGAAAATTAAAATTATGTTTTCATGGTATCATAAAAGGTACCAAAAAACCAATTTATAGCCTTTCCACTGCCACCAACCTCTCATCTTTTCCTCCCTTGCACCGCACGTAGTACATTGTTGGCCCACTTCCTATCAACACAAACATTTTGGAGAGATGGTTTTTGACATTCCCTACGTATGGAAACAAACTATGAACCTAGTCCACCTTATGATGTTGTTATTATTTAAATGTATACTCTTATGTTCATTACATTAGCTAGGGGTGTGTAGAACAACCGACCCGATCCGAGTTGACCCGAGTTAGTTGGTTTTCCAAGGTTTTCAGTCTGGTTTGGTTAAAAAAATGAAAATCGAAAATGGTTGATTTGGTTGGCAGTTGGCAGTGTTCCAAAACCATTGAAAACCGAACCGAACTGAACTGATATTACATGTGTATTGCTGCTACTAGTTAGGCTTTTAAAAAATATATAAGATAAATATATAAAAATATATATAAAGTGAAAAACTAAAACCAGCATTACCTTAAATCCCTAATCCCTTTTAATTTTGTTAGATTTGTTTTATGTTTGCATAATTATATTATATGTTATGTTTTTAGTAATTTTGTCATCCATGTTGGGTTTGAAAGATTTGTATTATGTCTTTGTTATCTTTTTTGGATTTGTTAGTAAGCATGATGTGTTTTTTAGGTTCTTATATGTTGTTAGGTTTGTTACCGTAACACCCCCGCCTTAATTAGTAGGATAACACCCACAATTAAGGCATACATCGTTACTAACCCACCTTAGGCTAGCTAAAATGGGTCCAATATAAACAATGAAGTAATAAATCCAAGCACATCACATAACATGGGACAAGCAAACGTGATACTCATGCTGTGGATGATAATATAAAACAGGAGTGTAACATACATCTACACAAATAAATGTAATCCAAAAGACATACAAAATTATGTCAATATTTATAACTAAATATACAACAACTTAGGCTAGTCGTAACTTGCCATATGCACATATGTATAACAAAAAATAGTCGGTATCCGAGACCTCTACTTCGTTTCTGCCCAGTCGATTCCTTAGTCTTATCCAATCCTTAGTCTTATCCGACACCGGGATACCTAAATTTGTTAAACAAAACGGAGTGAACTCACAACTCAGTAGGGGGGATAATAGGACGGGTTACGTACAAAATGTAATTAGCTGTTTAATCATAAATCATGGCTCAACGATTAAATAATGCATGCATGTGCATATGTGTGAGAACTCGCGTTTTCAACGTCGGCCCTCTTGGCGGCAATTCCCCCGGTTTCCTAGTTCATTTAAAAAAAGGTTCATTTTATTATTAGAAAAGAATGATGGTTTGTAATGGAAATTAGAGTCGCTAGTTTGTTTTAATAAACAAACAAAAGCCTGTGTAAAAACGGAATATTTATGAATTAAATGACCTCTTAAACACAATTAATGCGAAATCAGTTGATTCGAAGGTTTGATGTGCCAAGATGTAATACCCCGTATTCTTTTTCGCGTTGACCTTCTCTTAAGCCCGATAAGGCTTAATCTCTGTTATAGCGCGAGCATTGGGTTCTGAGCCCTTCGTACTTGACCCAATACTTATAGCATGTCACGTTTGACATATTAAGTTTGAGGGAACAATAGTTTCATTATCCGAGTGGTTCGGATTGAAACCGAGGTGTAAATCGTGTATTTCGACATTTCGTGATTCGTCGATTTTTGGCCAACTTTGAGAGGCCATAACTTCTTCATACAATATTCAAATAACTCTCTGTTTACGGCCATGTCTTTATTTATTTTTCCTCTACAACTTTCGTGTTTTGGCCGAGTTGAGATTCAGCTATTTCAAGGTCCATTTCGAGCTCAAAAAGTCATTTACTGTTGCAGTGACTTTCATGATCGATCATGGTTCTCTAGAGGAGTTCCAAAAGGGTTCATGATCAATCATGGGGGACCCATGATTGATCATGGAACAGGCCTAGCGAGTTTTTAAGCGTTTTAAACTCGTTTTTCACCCATTTTACACCCACCACTCCTCATTTTCGAGCCACACACACACCACAATCTAGAGAGTTCTAGAGAGATAATGTGGGAGATTCTTGAGGTTTCTTCATCCTCCTACAAGATATGAGCCTCAAATCGCTTCCTCCTTTACTATTCATCGTCTTTCACCTTCGTCTTTACGCATGGAGATTGGAGGTGAGCTAGGGTTTTGACGATACGACGTATACGCTTCCTCAACTCCTCAATCTTGCTACTCTAAGGTTGAAACACTAGTATAAAAGCTCGTTTACAAACCCTTACTTGTTGTATTAGTGATTTGTACTCAAATTGGGGGATTTTTACAAAAACCCTAAGTTGTATGCATGTTCATGGGGATGGGTTAGATTAATCTTCGATTGGCGTTAGATATTGATGGGTTCTTGCATCTATTACATATTTTGAGCATTTAATCATCTTTTTCACTCATATACCTAAAGTTTTATGAAGAACCCATCTCATACGCATATGTTTAACTTAGGAATTGGGGGTTTTGGAATTTGTGCATATAGGATGGCTGACTATGGATTGTAAGTGGTAGATATACACGCATACGAAGATAGTTAAGGGTATTGAACATTATCCCTAAATATTGAGTTGTTAAATCACTAAAGCGAAAACTGATGTACCAAGAAATTGGTATAATTTATTATGTTAATTTATAATTTAAAGAGCATATATTATTAGTAATTTTATATTTTTAATGCTTTCAGGTGTTAGAAAAGAATTTGAAAGAGATTGAAAAAAATAGAGAAATTAAAGCAAGTAAAGACACCTAAAGTGCTCAATACTTCTGGATGCAAAACTTTTTTACGCGGAACTCCAAATAATGCAATTTTTTAGCCTAAATTGAAGATAATTTCGAGAGTTACAACTTTCTAATTCAGCACTTTTTCAAATTCATTCATCTCAGGGTCCAAATTTGCGACGCAAAGTACAGCAGTTAAAATGGGCGAAAATTTAATAAATTGTATTCAAATTAATGAGCCCAAACCTACTTACTAGCCCGGACCAGCAGGGCGAGACCTGAATTTTGATGGTTCAACATGGACCAATCCATATTTAAGCACACAAAGCCTAGTAGCCAAGTAAGATGCATATGGGCCAAGCCCATTCAAAAACAATTCCTAATTAAAAGAGGATGGCTTCAATTATATAAAGGGAGCCGTGGGAACTAGCCAGCAGCTACTTCCGTGCACCTCTCCTCTCTTTTCCTTATTTTTTTTCTTTTATTTCCTTTTGCTTTATTGAAGATTTAGAATATTTGAATTTTTATTTACTCTTCGGTTTAATTAATACCAAGTAAGTTTTTTTTTCAATTTTGTTTGCTATTTAATTTTTATTATGCTAGCGTAAATTTGTGCTAGGGTTAGGATGATTATATTTAATTGATTCCCTTATACGTATTCATGCCAATTGATTCTACCAATTTAATGATTTAATGTTAAATACAATTCTTCTTATTGGATGCCTATTTTAATTGATAAAAAATAAAGTTGGATTCTCATTATTTTTTGTTGGATTCGCTTTATAATTTGTTAAGAGCGGATATAGTGAGTGTTTTGACGGATATAGTGAGTGTTTTGATTTTATAAATAAGTTTGGTTGTGGAACAATTACAACTGGATTTTATAAATTAATTGAACTTTAATGATTTTATTTTCCGCATCTAAGAGAGTCGAGTGACCAAATTAGTGAGAGATAAGAGTAGAGTTTATGCGCACGAATATTTAGGAAGATGATATTAAATATATGACTCCAAAACAATAGTCAATTAATTCATTAATTTTATTATCTTGCTTCATATTATTTAATTTAGTTTACTTGCTTTACTTTATTTTATTTAATTTGCTTTATTTAATTTGTTTGATTTGCATTAATTATTATTGGCTAGATTATGGATTAGTGAAAGATTAACAAGATAATTATAAAATATATTGTTTGAATCTATGTGGGATCGACCTCGGTTACACGCTATACTATAAATTGATTTGTACGCTTGCAAGTATTAAAATTTATCACAACAAGTTTTAAACGCCGTTGCCAGGGACTCTAATACAATCTTGTTAATTTAGTAATTACATTCCTTCTACTAGTTTTTTCTAATTTTTTTTTTCAGAAAATGGAAAACATAATATTCATATATATATATACTCTAAAAAAAATTATTTATTTATTTTTTGGGTAATTAAAGGATCTAGGCGTGAAACAATATATACACAGTGGTACAATTAATTATACATGACTGCTTTTGTCTTGATTGGTAAGAGATTGGTTTTGGATAGAAGAGATTATAAAGTTCAATACTTGGCAGGATAAAGGAAACAAAATTTCTTTTTGTACTTTTCTCCTTATTGTTAACCCTTTTCTTTACTCCAATATATTATTATTATTATTATTATTATTATTATTATTATTATTATTATTATTATTATTATTATTATTATTATTATTATTATTATTATTAATATTTAATTAAATATATTATTAATACCTCGCAAATAAGTTATTATTAATATTATTTTTATTAGTATGGTTATTAATATTATTATTTTATTAAAAATATTTTAAAAATAATTAAAAAAAGGATTTTTTATTATTAATAGTATATTATTACTATTATTAAACAAATAAAAATTAGTTAATTAATTAATTAAATTAAATTATTATTATTATGATTACTAATATTATTATTTAATTAAATTTATTATTAATACCTCTCAAATAAGTTATTATTAATATTATTTTTATTAGTATTATTATTAATATTATTACTTTATTAAAAAAATAAAAATAAAAATAATTAAAAAAAGGATTTTTTTTTATTATTAATAGTATATTATTATTAAAAAATAAAATTAATTAATTAATTAAAAAATTAATTATTATTAAAAAAATAAAAATAAAAAGGATTAAAAAAAGGATTTTTTTTATTATTAATAGTATATTATTATTAAAAAAATAAAATTAATTAATTAATTAAAAAATTAATTAAATTTATAAAGGAAGTTATTATTATTAAAAAAAAAGAAGAAGAAGAAGAAGAAAAAGAAGAATTGTTTAGTTTAGGAGCGTTTGTTGGAAACGAGGAAAAGTAAGACTTAATATGATAGAAAATTTAGAAATTAATCCTTTGTTTAAAGAAGAATTAAAGATGGAGGAACGTGAAGATAATAAAACTTTAAAAGAATTATTTACTCCTATATCTACTAATCCTCCTTCGTGCATTGTTTGACTGACTACTATTGCTGCTCATTTCAAATTAAAACTGCAAGTGATTCAATTACTCCTTACTTTTAAAGGCTTAGAGATGGAAGATCCTTATCTTCATATAAAAAAAAAATTAGAGATATGCGCTACTTTTAGATTTCAAAATTTTTCTAACGAATCTATTAGATTGCGTTTATTCCCATTTTCTCTAAAAAATAAAGGTAAAGCTTGGTTAAACTCCTTACCCTCAAGATTTATCACAACGTGCGATGGACTAGTTACTAAATTTTTAGCAAAATTCTTTCCTATGGCTAAGACTAATGAACTTAAGAGAAAAATAACTTATTTTTGCCAAGAAAATGAGGAAAAATTCTTTGAAGCGTGGGAAAGATTTAAAGATATACTACTTAGATGTCCACATTATGGTTTTGAAACTTGGAGATTAATTCAATATTTTTATAATGGTCTCTCACAAACTAATCAAAATATGATATAATCAATGAATAGGGGTAGTTTTCTAAGTCTAAATGAAGATAAAGCTTATCAATTCTTAGAGAGTTTGTCTGAAAGTTCTCAACAGTGGGACTTTTCTAAAAGGAAAACGCAATCTCAACCTAAAAAAGGGAGAATTTATGAAATTCATGAAGATGTAGAAATTAAAAGACAATTAGACAGTTTAACAAAAAAAGTAGAAGCTTTAACAATGAAACTGTCGAATAATCCGATCAACCTTGTGCAGAATGAAGTGTGTTCTATTTGTGCTAGCCCTATGCATGTTGCTACACCGTGTCCATCTATGTTAGGGTACACCGTAGACAATCTAGGACAAGTAAATGCTATGAATGAATTTAGGCAAAATCACAACCCTTGTTCAGACACTTATAATCCTAGGTGTAGAAATCATCCTAATTTTTCATGGTCCCAAAATCAACCAGTTAATAATATGGGAAATCAAAATAATAACCTTCCTCAAAACCCACCAAGTGTTAGAGCTCCTGTGAACATGAATAATGCTACATCTTTTGTTACATAACAACAATTTTCATCTTTAGAAGATAGTTTGAAATCATTTATCAATGAAGTAAGAAAAACCACTTTAATAAATACCCAAGCAATAACACGCTTAGAAAATTAGATGGGTCAATTAGCTAACCAGTTAGTAGAGCGTGAAAAATGAGAGTTTTCTAGTCAACCTGTCCCTAATCCTAAAGGTATCATTAATAATAATGTTAATCCAATTCAAAATCTACCTTTTGAACATAATCAAGGGCAAGTTAATGCAATCATTACTTTACGATTAGGGCGTTAGATTGATAATCAAGTTAGAATGCCAGTAAACGAAGAAGTAGAGGAAAAAAAGGAGGAAAGTATTCCCGAAGAGTCAAACACTTCTATTAAAGATTCTAATCCTACCATTAAAACTAATGATTCAAAAGAAATTGAAGTTAAAAAATTTGTGCCTAAAGCCCCGTTTCCTCAAAGACTAAAAAGACAATAGGAAGGAAGCTCAATTTGAAGAAATTCAAGAAGTATTTAAACAAATTCATATTAATATACCATTCCTAGATGCAATTAAGCAAGTCCCTTCATACGCTAAGTTTCTTAAAGATTTAGTAACTCAAAAGAAGGGAAAGCTCAAATAAATGATGTGCCAAGAAATTGGTACAATTTAGGGCACTAATATATATCTTAAAAAGCATATATTACTACATTTGTTGTGTTTTTGGAGCTTTTCAGATATTTGGAATTAGATCGAGAAGTTTGCAATTGAAGGAAAAATTGGTTGCGCGCAAGGCCTATATTTAAGAAATTTCTGGCATTAATCCGTAAGGAATTTGAAGAAAACTCCAGAGACAAAAGTTCTAGATCTTTGAGTTAGCTACGCGTGGGAGAAAACCTTGCATCAATCGAAATTCGAAGTGCAAAGTTATGGCTAATGTACGATCAGTGCACAGAAAAATTAATTCTAGCGAGAATATATTAATTTAATGAAGATGTGTTTTTTAATAATGGGCCAATCCCACTTGCCCATCTAATTAATTAAAGAGCTGGCACATATATCCCAGTAAGCCCATCGAGCACTTTAGCCCATAACACATGCAACAATCCAAGTCCACAAGCCATGCTCAAATTAATTCCATCAAAGCCCATTATCCAAGGAAGCCTAATACAATCATGCAATCTCCATTATAAATAGAAGCCAGCAGCTGCAGCAAAGGGGGGACGGCCGCATCTTTTTCTTTTTGCTCTTTTTCTCTTGCACGTTTATCGAGACAATTTTTTGTTTCTTTTCTTTTTTTGCCGAGCACTGTTTTTTTTTGGATTGCCAAGAGTATTGTTCTTGCTTTGCGTGCCAGTATAATTAATTCAGAATTATTATTTTGTTCATTAATTTATCTGTGCGTACTAAGTAAGTATTTAATTTATTTATTTATGCATTTTTTAATTATGTGTTGCGTTTTAATTACAAGCATGTTAGGATATGTTATTTTCTAGGGTTAAGGATGAGTATATTTTATTGATTCCCTTGCACGTATTCATGCCAATTGACTCTACCAATTTAATGCTTTAATATTAAAAATAATTTTTCTTATTGAATGCCTATTCTAATTGATAAAAAATAAAATTGGATTCTCACTATTTTTTGTTAGATTCACCTTATGATTTGTTGAGAGCGGATATAGGATGTGTTTTTGACGGATATAGCGAGTGTTTTGATTTTATACATTTGTTTGGCTGTGGAAGAATTAACACTTGGATTTTATAATTTAATTGGACTTAATTGAATTTATTTTTCGCATCTAATAGAGTCGAGAGACCAAATTAGTGCGACACAGAGAGTAGAGTTTGCTGGGCATGAATACTAGGAACATGATATCAAATATATGACTTCGCCACCCTAGTATTTTATTAATTGATTATTTCATTAGTATTTTTATTAGTTTATTATTTTATTCATAGTTGATAAATTATTCCAATCAATTTTTAAGCTAAATTAGGAATTAATTAGAATTAGTAAGAGAGATTCGAACATTCCATCCATCAAGTCCCTAGGGTTCGATCTCGCTCTTGCCTAAGCTATACTAAGTATCGATTCGTGCCCTTGCGAGTAATTAAAACATTCACAACAAGTTTTTGACGCCGTTGTCGGGGACTTAAAAATTCGTTTTTCCACCTTCTCACTAATTTATATTATTTCCTTCTACTAGTTCACTTAAAAAAATAAAAAAATATAAAAAAAAATCTTAGGAGTAGAGTAGTGCATGAGCATTGTTTGGAAGCGCGGTGTTAAGAGATTGAATAGGATAGAGAACTTAGAACTCAGTCATTTGTTTGAGGAAGGAACGATGGCTGATGAACAAGAAGAGGCGAAAACTTTGAAGGAGCTTTTCTCTCCTATCACTACCAACCCACCATCATGCATTGTTTTACCTGCCACTACTACAAACCATTTCTAGCTTAAACTGCAAGTAATGCAACTTCTTCCTAATTTTCATGGAATTGATCAAAAAGATCCTTACCTCCATATTAAGGATTTTCTAAAAATTTGTGCCACTTTTAAGTTTCAAATTTTTTTTGATGATTCTGTTCGCTTACGTTTATTTTCTTTATCCCTGAAAGGGAAAGAAAAAATGTGGCTCAATTCACTACCCTCTAGGTCCATCACTGATTGGGAGACTTTAGTTTCCAAATTTTTAACTAATTTTTTTCCCATGTCAAAGACAAATGAACTTCGAAGGCAAATATCTGATTTTTGTCAAGAGGATCATGGAAAATTTTACGAATCTTGGAAAAGATTTAAGGACCTACTTTTGAGATGTCCCCACCATGGTTTTGAAAAATGGAGACTAGTTCAGTTCTTTTACAATTGGTTGGCTCAAACCAATCGAAATATGATTGAGTCGATGAACAGTGGTACTTTCCTTAGGCTCACAGAAGATGAAGCTTATCATTTCCTTGAGAACCTCTCCGAGAGCTCTCAACAATGGGATTTCTCTTCTTATAGAAATTCATCAGCTCAAGTTAAGAAGGAAGTCAAGAAAGAGGGCATCTATGAGCTATTTGAAAGTGTAGAGACTAGAAGGCAGTTAGATAGTCTCTCAAAGAAACTTTAAGCGTTAACTTTGTGATTAGATAGCAATTATGTCAATCAAATTCAAGCCAAAGGATGTTCTGGGTGTGCTAGCCCTATGCATGCATCGCAAACTTGCCCCTCTATGGTAGGATTCTCTGAATTCATGCCACAACAAGTAAATGCGATGAATGAATACAAAAAGCAATTCAATAACCGATTCACAGAGACATACAATCCGGGTTGGAGAAATCACCAAAAATTTTCGTGAACACAAGCTCAACCCATACCTAATATGAGTTCCCCATCAGCTAGTGTTCCACGACAGCAGCCACCTCCTGGTTTCCGTCCTCCTATTAATTCTTATACATCATTCCAACCTGCTCTACCTGCTCCATCGCCCCATGTCACTCCACAGCAATTTTCATCTTTGGAGGACACTCTCAAGCAATTCATCCAAGTGACCACCCAAAATAATCAGACTTCAAGCCAACTTTTGCAAGAAGTTAAGAATAACGGCCTCATGAACACTTAAGCCATCATTAGGTTAGAGAGTCAAATGGGTCAAATGGCGAGTAATTGGGTGAGAGAGAGAAAGGTAAGTTTTCGAGTAAACTAATCTTGAATCCTAAAGGTGTTTCCTCAAGTGGGACCGCTCTTAACTCACCAAATGCACCAACACATGGGCAAGTTCAAGCCATCACCACACTTAGGTCGGGAAATGTAATTGACAATAAAGTGAGAATGCCAGATAGCGAAGAGGAAGAGAAAAAAGAAAAAGAGCATATTCCTACTGAGGTTAAGTCTTCACCTCAAGTTGTGAACCAAGCTCCTTCTGCTAAGCAACTAATTGAAGATACCTCAAATAGGACCTTTGTTCCTAAGGCCCCATTTCCTCATAGACTAAAAGACAATAAGAAAGGTACTCAATTCGAAGAAATCTTGGATGTGTTTAAACAAATTCAGATAAACATCCTACTACTTGATGCTACGAAGCAAATACCTTCTTATGCCAAGTTTCTTAAAGATTTGGTAACTCAAAAGAAGAGGACAAATGTTCCAAAAAAGGCATTCTTAGCTGAACAAACAAGCTCCATTATTCAATGGAAGATCCCTGTCAAATATAAGGACCCTGGTTGTCCTACAATTTCATGCAAGATAGGAAATCATCGTATTGAGCGAGCTTTGGTAAATCTGGGGGCTAGTGTGAATTTACTGCCATATTCTGTTTATGTGCAGTTGCATTTAGGAGAGTTGAAGCTTACACCAATGACAATCCAACTTGCCGACCGGTTAGTGAAAATTCTTAAGGGTGTCATTGAAGATGTTTTGATTAAGGTAGACACTTTCTACTTTTCAGTGGACTTTGTTATCCTTGATATTGAGCCTGTTCAGAACATAAGAGGCCAAATTCCTGTGATTTTAGGGGGACCATTCCTTGCTACATCCAACGCCCTAATCATTGCAGAAATGGAGTGATGAAAATTTCTTTTGGGAACCTCACTACTGAGCTGAATGTTTTTGATATCAGCAAGACCTCAATAGACATAGATGATGATGATTTTGGGCAAGTCAATTTGATTGATAGTCTGGTAGAGGAATCTTTCTTGCAAACTTGTAAAGATGACCCATTAGAGGCTTGCCTGTCCCACTTCGGTTATGATTTCGACATAGATGAATCTATAGAGCAAGTCAATGCGCTCTTAGATTCAGTGCCTGTCATGGGTACTCATTCTTTCCAACCAAAGCCAGAGCCTCTCAATCTCTCATCAACTCCTCGACCTCCTTCGATCGAAGAACCACCAAAGTTGGACCTAAAGCCCTTACCTGATAATCTGAAGTACGTTTTTCTCGGTCCAGAAGAATCTTTGCCTATTATCATAGCTTCTAATCTCGATAATGCTCAAGAAAAGCAATTGCTTGAAGCCCTTCGCGAGCATAAGAAATCTATTGGGTGTTCTATCACAGATTTAAAAGGGATCAGCCCGTCAGTTGTCATGCACAAGATTCACTTAGAGGAGAACTCAAAAGCTCTCGTGAACCCCAAAGGAGGCTAAATCCAGTGATGCAAGAAGTTGTCAGGGCCGAGGTACTCAAGCTTCTAGACGCGGGTATTATCTACCTAATATCCGATAGTGAGTGGGTGAGCCCTGTGCAAGTAGTTCCTAAGAAGTCGGGAATTATAGTGGTAGCCAATGAGCATAATGAGTTAGTTCCATCTCGTGTTCAGACGGGATGGCGTGTTTGTATTGACTACCAAAAGTTAAATTCAATGGCGAGGAAAGATTACTTTCCTCTTCCTTACATTGACCAAATGCTGGAAAGGTTAGCCGGCCATGCTTACTACTGCTTTTTGGATGGTTACTTCGGCTATAACCAGATTCCAGTGGATCCATCTGATCAAGAGAAGACAGCATTCACATGCCCTTTTGGTACATTCGCCTACCGACGTATGCCCTTCGGGCTATCCAATGCACCTGCCACCTTTTAGCTGTGTATGATCTCTATTTTCTCTAACATGGTAGAGCGATTCTCCGAGGTTTTCATGGATGATTTTTGTGTGTTTGGGTCTTGTTTTGAGGAATGCTTGGAACACCTAGCTCTAGTCTTAGAGAGGTGTAAAGAGAAGAATCTCATGCTTAAGTGGGAGAAATGCCATTTTATGGTACAAAGAGGAATTGTTCTTGGGCATATCATCTCCGAAAAGGGAATTAAAGTGGATAAGGCTAAATTAGATTTAATCTCCAACTTACCGCCCCCGTGGACGACTAAGGAGATTCTCTCATTCTTAGGCCATGCTGGTTTTTATAAGAATTTTATTAAGGATTTTAGCAAGATTGCTAGACCTCTGTGCAATCTTCTTGCTAAAGATGCTCCATTTGTGTTCGATGAAGCATGCCTAAAGGCCTTTGAGACATTGAAGTCTGCTCTAACCTTCGCACCCATCAATTGGTCCCCTGACTGGAACCTTCCATTCGAGATCATTTGTGATGCCTCTGATTATGCAATTGGGCATGTTCTAGGTCAGAGAATTGATAAAGTTCCTTATATGATTTACTATGCAAGCAGGACTTTAAACGATGCTCAGCTCCATTACTCCACCACAGAAAATGAGTTACTCGCAGTCATATTTGCTCTAGATAAGTTTAAGTCATATCTCTTAGGATCTAAGGTTTCTGTCTATTCAGATCATACTGCTTTGAAATATCTGCTTTCCAAGAAAGATGCGAAGTCGCGGCTGATTCGGTGGATCTTGTTACTACAAGAGTTTGATTTGGAGATTAGAGATAAGAAAGGAGCTGAGAATGTTGTAGCATACCACCTCTCTAGACTCATAGTTGAATTATCTGGTGATTCATTGCCCATAGCTGAGGCATTCCCTGATGAGCAGCTTATGCATATTTTCTAATCACCTTGGTATGCAGATATCGTTAACTATCTTGTCACACGTGAAATGCCAAATCATTGGTCAAAACAAGATAAGTACAAATTCTTGTCCGATGTGAAGTATTGTTACTAGGACGATCCTTATCTCTTCAAGTACTGTCCCGATCAGGTAATTAGGAGATGTGTTCCTGAGGATGATCAAATGCAAGTCCTCTCCTTTTGCCATGATCAATCGTGTAGAGGCCATTTTAGTGGAAAAAAAAACCATTGCTAAGGTTTTGCAGTGCGAATTTTATTGGCCTTCCTTGTTTCGTGATGCCCATGCTTATTGTGTCACTTGTGAGAGATGTCAGAAGTTAGGTGGTCTTACGAGCCGAAGTATGATGCCCCTTAATCCAATTCGAATAGTGGAGATCTTTGATGTGTGGGGGATAAATTTTATGGGACCTTTTCCTAACTCTTTTGGCAATCTCTATATCTTAGTAGCCGTTGATTATGTGTCAAAATGGGTCGAGGCTATTGCATGCAGAACAAATGACCACAAAGTGGTGGTCCGATTTTTGAAAGAGAATATTCTAGCATGTTTTGGTACACCCCGCGCTATCATTAGTGATGGGGGGTCACACTTTTGCAATAGACCATTTTAGTGTCTAATAAAAAAGTATGGAGTGATTCATAAAGTGTCGACTGTGTACCATCCACAAACTAGTGGACAGGCTAAAATTTCAAATAGGGAGATCAAACATATTTTAGAAAAGACGGTAAACCCTAATAGGAAGGATTGATCAGTCCGACTGACAGATGCTTTATGGGCATATCGTATTGCGTACAAAACTCCTATTGGAATGTTACCCTACCGTTTGGTATGTGGTAAGGCATGTCACCTGCCTGTTGAGTTAGAGTATAGAGCTTTTTGGGCTGTTAGACAGCTTAATTTTGATGTTGACCAGGCAGGAACTCATAGAAAGCTCCAAATTACTGAGCTGGAAGAAATAAGGAATGATGCTTATGATTGTGCAAAGTCGTACAAATAAATGATGAAAAGGGTGCATGATCAGAAGATTCTTAGGAAATCCTTTCACCTTGGCTAGAAAGTCCTTCTTTATAATTCTTGTCTGCATCTGTTCCCAGGTAAGTTGAAATCCAAATGGTCTAGTCCATTCATATAGTCCAGCAAGTTTATCCTCATGGGGCCATTGAGATTCAGAATCCCAAAGATGGTAGTGTGTTTAAAGTGAATGGCCATCATTTGAAGCCATTTTTGGAGTTAGAAAACCCAGAAGTTGAAGTTATGCTTCTGGAGGATCCCGTTTATCGGGATTGATTTTTTAATGCCATGATTCATGTATATTATTATGTATAATATTGTATATTTGGATTTTCTATTTTACTTTTCTTTGTTCTATTTCTAACAAAAGTGCATGTTTATCTTTTTCGTTGAGCTCCATTGTTTTCTAGTGATATCCTTTCCTTTTTTATTTACTTGTCTTTATACATTAAGGACAATGTAACATTCCAGTTGGGGGGTGGATTTAATTGCCTTATCATTTCAAGCACTTCACATGTTGCACTTTGTTAGAAATTAAACAAACTTTTTTTTAAAAAAAGAAAAAGAAAAAGAAATGCAATGGTTCTTGGATTGATATTAAGTTTCCCTTTGTCTAGCTGGTGTGATAAAGATGACGCATTTGTCTTAATACTTTACATGTGCATGCTTAGTTCTCCTACTATCATTATTAAGAGAAATTTCATGATTTTCAATCATCATTATATTTGAGCACATGTGACAATTTATGCATGACTAGATGGAAAAGTGAGCATAACTAAAAATTCCTTAAGAACATAAATGTGGAGACTAAATAACCCGTGAGTATTTGAGCCAATCTTCCTATTTGAGGGTCTTTACATCAACTCTTAATTTTTGGAAAGCGTATCTCGTTGAATAGTCTCATTATCCTTTGTTTTGATTGAACACTGAAAGGTATGTCCATGAAATGCAATTTTTTTTAAGGAGTCTTGATATTACTTGAACTGAAGAACTATAAACTTTTGGAAGTGACTTAGGCCATCTTTGACAGCCTATATATATCCTAATCCTACCCTTACATATTTGAGCCTTATTTATAGCCTTTCTTTGGTAGCTTGATATCCTTACCCTACTCTAATTAGGAGTGTAAACCATATTTATAGCCTACCCTTTTATCTAAGAGTATGTTGAGATTATTTACTCTATGTATGGGCAATAGTAAAAAAGTGAGCTTGAAAAGAAAAAATGAATGAAAAAAAATGAAAAAATGAAAAAAAGGTGATGAAATATCCTTAGAAATATCAAAGTGAAAAATTTGTATGAGAAAGGAAATGTGAAAAGGAAAAGAAAAATAACAAGTAAAAAAATAAAGAAAGAAAAGCTCAAATGAAGTCAAAGTTAGCCCAGAGTGTTAATTTTATATCTCAATGTATTTCTTAGATCTTTGAATCCCCTTTTTACCCCTTCATTTGATTAGCCCTTGCCCAAAGCCTTGCGTTACAACCCGAAAAAGTCTTAAAGATCCGTTGGAATGTGGTTTTGAGGTAAGAGTGGTGGAGGGGATCCATTTATGCATTTCGCTTTTCTAGTGGGATTTATCCTTTCATGAGACTCTTGTTCTTTTATTAATAGTGTTTTTCATGTATACATGTGTGAGGCATTTGAATTTTAATACATTTACTCTTTATAACCCGCATGTAATGAAAGCAATTACACCATATTCTTGAGTGTTTCATTTGTTGAGTGTATGCTAGGTGAGGAGTTGAGTGAAGCATAGTTTGGATGGGATTTGAAAGCTTTGCTTATTTAGATATCAATGATGTTATGTTGTTGTCAATTCACACACAATGAGATTGGAGAGAAAGAAATATTCTTATTAATCTTGCTAGTTTGAGACCTTTGATAGTGTGTGTGTCTCACATTGATTAGCTTGTGGGTGTTTTGATGTCTTTGTTGAGTTAAATACATTGGTGAAATAAGGAAAATAATTTTTAGAAAGAACCGTTGCATTCGAATTTTGTTGGTATATTCACTACAAACTATCACGAGACTTCACTCGTCCTCTTGGGGGAACCTTGGGGTTCATAAAAGAATTTATTTTAAGACTTTTGCTTTACTTGAAGACTAGCAAAGTATAAGTTGGGGAAATTTGATGTGCCAAGAAATTGGTACAATTTAGGGCACTAATATATATCTTGAAGAGTATATATTACTACATTTGTTGTGTTTTTGGAATTACATCGAGAAGTTTGCAATTGAAGAAAAAAATGGTTGCGCGCAAGGCCTGTATTCAAGAAATTTCTGGCATTAATCCGTACGGAATTTGAAGAAAACTCGAGAGACAAAAGTTCTAGATCTTTGAGTTAGCTACGCGTGGGAGAAAACCTTGCATCAATCGGAGTTCGGAGTACAAAGTTATGATTAATGTACAATCAGTGCGCTGAAACATTAATTCCAGCGAGAATATATTAATTTAATGAAGATGTGTTTTCTAATAATGGGCCAAGCCCAGTTTCCCATCTAATTAATTAAAGAGCTAGCACATATATCCCAGCAAGCCCATCTAGCACTTTAGCCCATAACACATGCAACAATCTAACTCCACAAGCCATGCTCAAATTAATTCCATCAAAGCCCATTCTCCAAGGAAGCCTAATACAATCATGCAATCTCCATTATAAATAGAAGCCAACAGCTGCAGCAAAGAGGGGACGGCCGCATCTTTTGTTTTTGCTCTTTTTCTCTTGCACGTTTATCGAGCCAGTTTTCTGTTTCTTTTCTTTTTTTGCCGAGCACTGTTCTTTTTTTGGGATTGCCGAGAGTATTGTTCTTGCTTTGCGTGCCAGTATAACTAATTCAGAATTATTATTTTGTTTATCAATTTATCTGCACGTAGAAAGTAAGTATTTAATTTATTTATTTATTCATTATTTAATTATGTGTTGTATTTTAATTACAAGCATGCTAGGCTAAGTTATTTTATAGGGTTGAGGATGAGTATATTTGATTGATTCCCTTGCACGTATTTATGCCAATTGACTTTACCAATTTAATGCTTTAATATTAAAAATAATTTTTCCTATTGAATGCCTATTCTAATTGATAAAAAATAAAATTGGATTCTCACTATTTTTTGTTGGATTCACCTTATGATTTGTTGAGAGCGGGTATAGGGTGTGTTTTGACGGATATAGCGAGTGTTTTGATTTTATACATTTGTTTGGCTGTGGAAGAATTAACACTTGGAATTTAAAATTTAATTGGACTTAATTGAATTTATTTTCCGCATCTAATAGAGTCGAGAGACCAAATTAGTGCGAAATAGAAAGTAGAGTTTGCTGGGCATGAATGCTAGGAACATAATATCAAATATATGACTCCGCCACCCTAGTATTTTATTAATTGATTATTTCATTAGTATTTTTATTAGTTTATTATTTTATTCGTAGTTGATAAATCATCCCAAGCAATTTTTAAGCTAGATTAGGAATTAATTAGAATTAGTGAGAGATATTTGTACATTCCATCCATCAAGTCCCTAGGGTTCGACCTCGCTCTTGCCTAAGCTATACTAAGTATCGATTCGTGCACTTGCGAGTAATTAAAACATTCACAACAATAAAGTCAAAGTTAAGCCCAAAAGTGTTAATTTTTATATCTCAATGTATTTATTAGATTTTTGAACCTTTTTATGTGCCCTTCATTTGATAGCCCTTACCTTAAGCCTTACGTTATAACCTGAAAAAAGTCCTAATGATTCTTTGGAATATGGTTTGGAGGTGAGAGTGGTGGAATGGAATCCATTTATGCATTTCGCTTTTCTAGTGAGATATATCCTTTCATGAGACTACTTATGTTCTTTCATTTATAGCGTTTTTTTAATATTACATGCAAGAGGCTTTTGAATTTGCATCCATTTACTCTTTATAGCCAGCATGGAATGAGTGCATTAATACACCTTATTCTTGAGTGTTTCATTTGTTAAGTGTTTCATTTGTTGAGTGAATGTCATGTGAGTAGTTGAGTCAAAGCATAATTTGGATGGGTTTTGAAAGTTTGCTTACTTTGATATCAATGATGTTATGTTGTAGTCAATTCACACATGCATGATGAGGGTTGGTGAGAATGAAATATTTTATTAATCTTGCTAGTTTGAGAACTTTGATATTGCATGCGTGTCACATTGTTTTAGCATGTGGGTGTTTTGATGTCTTTGCTGAGTTAGTTGCATTGGTGAAAAAATGGGAATTGAATTCTAAAACAACCATGGCGTTGGAATTTTATTGAAAATTTTGGAATTAAGAAAATAATTTATTTTAAGACTTTTGCTTTGCTCGAGGACCAGCAAAGTGTAAGTTGGGGGAATTTGATGTACCAAGAAATTGGTATAATTTTATTATATTAATTTATAATTTAAAGAGCATATATTATTAGTAATTTTATATTTTTAATACTTTTCAGGTGTTAGAAAAGAATTTAAAAAAGATTGAAAAAAATAGAGAAATTAAAGCAAGTGAAGACACCTAAAGTGTTCAATACTTCTAGATGCATAACTTTTTACACGGAACTCCAAATAATGCAATTCTTGAGCCTAAATTGAAGATAATTTCAAGAGCTACAACTTTCCAATATTAGTACTTTTGCAAATTCATTCATCTCAGGGTCCAAATTTGCGACGCAAAGTACATCAGTTAAAATGGGCGAAAATTCAATAAATTGTATTCAAATTAATGAGTCCAAGCCTACTTACCAGCCAGGACCAGCAGGAGCCGTGGGAACTAGCCAACAGCTACTGCCGTGCACCTCTCCTCTCTTTTCCTTATTTTTTTCTTTTATTTCCTTTTGCTTTATTGAAGATTTAAAAGATTTGAATTTTTATTTACTCTTCAATTTAATTAATACCAAGTAAGTTTTCTTTCAATTTTGTTTGCTATTTAATTTTTATTATGCTAGCGTAAATTTGTGCTAGGGTTAGGATGATTATATTTAATTGATTCTCTTGCATGTATTCATGCCAATTGGCTCACCAATTTAATGATTTATTGTTAAATACAATTCTTCCTATTGGATGCCTATTTTAATTGATAAAAAATAAAGTTGGATTCTCATTATTTTTTGTTAAATTCACCTTATGATTTGTTAAGAGTGGATATAGAGTGTGTTTTGACGGATATAGTGAGTATTTTGATTTTATACATAAGTTTGGTTGTGGAAGAATTACAACTGGATTTTATTAATTAATTGAACTTTAGTGATTTTATTTTCCGCATCTAAGAGAGTCGATGTAATACTATGTGTTTATTTTTATGTAAATTATGTTTATTTTATGTGAAAATTATGAATTTGGAAATTTTCTGGTTATAATTTGGATAAAAGCTCCGTCCGTATATTGTGGATCTCGGAAATACCTTTCCATGGATATAAAGATCATCTCAATCAGAGTTCTGAGCAAGAAGTTATGGCCAAAACAAGTTAGGAAAAAAGTTTACTCGCGGACAAGTATTGAGTTTTAGGAATACCGGCCCGGCGTATGCAAATTGGGAGAAAGATTGGCTGCGGACCGGTATGCAGTTTTTGCTATACCGGTCCAGCATATAAAAATTTGGGAAATTTTACACTATAGACCGGTACTCTGTTTTTGGTATACCGGTCTGCCATACGGAACTGGGCACCGACTTAACCCATTTAAAGTCAATTTTGTCCCTTTTTTCACTCATTTTCGACCCACACACTTCCACCACCTTCTAAAGAGTTCTAGAGAGAGAAAGTAAAGAATTCTTGGGCGATTCTCCCTCGTTTTCGCTCCCGGTCGAAGATTTGCGCTTCAAACTCATCCTCGCTAATAACTCGAGGTAGGGATTCTACGGCTATCAAAACTTGATAATATGCTTTTATTATTCAAGAATCGTTGTTTTTATTATTATTTATTTGAGAAACTTGAAGATGAAAGTGTTCATGTTGTTCTTATGATTTATAAAGCTGTGATTGAATGATTCGATGCAAGATACGCCATATACACTCGTTAAAAAGTGTTATCTAAATGATATGTGGTATCCCTTGGTGGTGTACATTGACGCGAACCCGGATCGTCTTTCCTAGCCAGGCTAATGGATCCTTGACCCGTAGTCTATAAGAAGACTAGAACCTTGGAATCACGCGAAAGATAGAAGGCGAAAACCTCAACCCAACGCTTAAAGAAGCGTGAACCTCGGTATAATCGAAAACGCCACAATCAATTGGTGGAGAATTGATTGATAAGTCAAGAATAATTGAATTAATCAATTCAACATGTTCTTAGAGAACACAAAAATGAAAACACTCTAATTTTATTAATGATAAATTCTTTTTTTTCTAGGGTTTCCAAGCAATTCAAAAAATCTATTTTTTTTTCTTCAGAAATTACTGTTTATCTCGGTACTATTCATTGCAAAATCAATGTTCACAGCAGAATTCACTGTTTATCAAAAATCACTGTTCATAGCAGAAAACACTGTTCACGGTACTGTTCATCCAATTTTATTTATTTATTTATTTATTTATTTATTTATTTTCAGAATCTATAAACCCTAACAAAGATTTTTTTTGAATAAGATTAACAAGAATAAAGACCTAGGGTTTCAAGAATCTATTACGAAATTGAAAGAACGAAAAAAGCTAAAGATAGAAACCTGGATAGAAAAGTTTTCTCTGATACCAATGACACTGTTTAATCATTATTAAGCATGCCTGTTCTCTTTTATATGTACTACGTTCTCCCAATTCTGGCCCTATTTATACTTAAGTTTTATAATATTCCTTTATGATTTCCTTTTTCTCTTTGTTGTCTTGTTCTTTTATGTTGTTCTTAGGTTAGATCTCCCCCGGTATTGTGTAGTCCATCAGCTACGGATATCTCCCCCCTCTATTGGTATCAGAGGCTAACTATGTCCTCTTGTGAGTAGTCTTTTACGGAAAACTTATTCCCTCAAGGTTTTGAGATATAAGCAATTCTTTCTTGCTATTTTGATCAATGTTTTTCTGTTAAAAGGAAGTAAATGATTTTCAGTGATATTTATACTTTGATTAGTATGAAAAATCTGAAGAATGTTTAGTATGCTATACAGCTGCCACTTTACATTTTTCTTCCGATTTTAGTATGCTCTGTGACTGTCATGTTATATGGATCTCTCACATCAGAACACTCAGAGAATTTGTGTGGATCTCCTGTATCAGAAACCGTTCGTTCTCTTTTTCAGAACACTGGTATAAATCTTTTGGTTACACAAAATGTTATACTCTCATATATGGACAGGTGTTGAGCGCTAGGCTTTTAAGGCGATGGACAGCCGTGTGTATGCCTGATAAATGCTCCTGATTGTGGTCAAATATGAGATTATAGATTTTGTTGTAGCAAAAGGTAGTCGAAGATCTCAGATCTATGAAACAATTATTTGTTCCAATAAACAGAAAAATCCTTAATTGAAATATTGAAAAAGCATGACTTATCTCTGGAATACCTTGATGGCATAAGTTTCCCATTTGTTTAAAAATGTTTTCTAAATCCAAGTCTATGTCTGCGTCGTCCTCTTCTTCTAAAACTCTTACCCCCACTGAGTCTTTTCGTTCTAGTGAGTCATTTAGGTCAAATAGTTCTCATAAAGATAAAACTGAGTCTTTGTATGAAATTACCCATTTACCTATAGAACAGATACCAGAAACTAAGCTTACTATCACAAATCCTTACCATGTGTTTCAGAAACCCTCTTCCGAGTCTTTTACCAAAAGAGTCAGACAGTTAGTATCTTCAGACAAATCCAAACTCCCAGTTAAAGAATTTGTCCAGTGTACTCCTTTTGATTCTTTGTTTATTAAATCTGGTCATGAAGAACAATTTTTTACTGTCCCAATCTCTCCAGCTATCTCTCGTTTAGCCTTATCCCAAGGCTATACTCATATGCACTTCGGAGCCATCCGATTTGCGGTTACTTTTCATGGACGCAAAGGATTGCAGGCAGTTGCTCGAATTGCTCTTGTTGATTCAAGGCTTACAAATTATCAGCAAGCAATTCTTGGAAATGTCCAAGCTACGTTAAATGCAGGAACGGTGTTTTTTACACTATATCCTAATTTTAACATTCCCCTCAGTGATCCCTTCGTCTACTCAGCATTAAAGATCCAGGTTCAGATAACTGGTGTTTCAATGGTACCAGGCACAGCAGCAGCAACAATTCATCAGCAGATGGTCTATCGTGTACAAAATCATTCCTATGATTTATGTATACCCGGATCCTCTACTTTTGAAGCTCTCATGCTTACCATTGATTCTGATGCATCTCACACAGCCAAGTATGTTCCAAGACAGCTAACTCGTGCAGAACTTGTGACGCTGTTACCTGAAGTATGGGTTACATCCTACGAGAAGCTCCAAGAACAAGCCAATACGGAGTCTCTCCAACAATCAGACCCAACTTACCTTCGCAGAGCTGATAAACAGATAGAAATGAGGTTCAATAATAAAACCTCTATTTCTTCTCCAGAGCGAAATCCTTTTCAAACTGAGCTGAATATGATGCAAGAAATACGCAGGTTACCTTCAGATCCGGTGCTGAAAGCCGATCCATTGGTTATTCTTTACTTTGACAAGTATGGAAAACCTGCATATCAAGCAAAAGATGAAAAAGGTCACATATGGTACGATGTGTGCTATTGTGATGCTTGTGAAGAACTAGCTTATGAAGCAGAGCTAGATCCCAAGGAGTTGAGAAAATATAGAAAGCAGAAGGCTGGCAAAACCTTAAATTCTCAAGAATTACTTGAACAACGGTATGAAGCAGGTGATACTACCGTTGGCCTTCTTGGTGACCCAAGTGGCAAATTTGATTACTATTTCACTTACGGAGACAAGCCTTTACCCACTCCATCACCAGAAACGCCTTCTTGTCAACCTCCTCCTCCTCTAGCAAAACCTGAAACCCCAAAACCTACCCCTCATCGCCTTTCTCCATATACCCAACAGGCCCTGAAAGCCCTTGGTCGTCCCTATAAACAATACCAACCTGTTGCTTCACCCTCACCAATATCACAGCCACAACAAGAACCCATTTCTTGTTACCTTATGTCCCAACAACCCACTGATTATGGTTTTCCTCCTCAGGAAGACTTTGATAATCTCAACACTCAAACCACCCATAAATGGAAGATTCAAAACCCCACTTCTATTGGATCTGATGGTCAGGTTAAAAAGTTATCAGCAGCAGAAGCAGCCTTAAATTGGCAAGCAGAAAATGCTCTTGCACAAAATAAGATTCTCACTCAGATTGCTCGGCAAACAACGCAAATAAATTCCAAAGTTTCATCCATCTCCTCTATGGCCGAAGCTATTGAGGATTTAAAAATGCGAATAAAGGTCTTAAATGACCAAATGCGTTATGTCTCCATGACTATCAGAGATTTTTCCAGTACAGCAGAATTTTTTAGAGACAAAGAAACTGAGAAAAGAGCTCTTCAAGCTCAGCTAGAGTCTCTTGAAAGAAGTGAAAATGCCAGAAGAGTTCAAGCTGCTAATAACATATCCCCTTATCCACCAATCCTCCATCCCACATCAGATATCCCAAATTATTCGGTGTTTTATCCACCAGAAACTTTGTCACCACCACCCTCTCCTTACAATATCAGTGACTATTCCCTATCCAGTAAACCCACTCCAACAACCATTAACCTTTGGGATGAACCACCCAAAAGGAGATTACCTCCTTGGTCTACTTCTCCTCCTAAACCTAAACCAAAGTTTGTACCACCTAAATCCATTTACCCGTTCAAAGCCAAACATCCAAGCCAAATAGATACCTCCAAACCTCGTCAATACTATCCAACCCCTCCAACAGCCAGAGAAGCCAGAGGAATTGTTCTTAAAGAACATGATCTGACTCCTCTACAAACTATACCTTCCTAACCTACACAACCAACACAGATCTCTGCAAAAACTTCTCCAAACAGTCAACATTCAGCCTATACCTCTCAAACCGAGTCAGGTGATATTATCCAAGGTGCCTCTTCTAAACCTTTGGATATGTTTACCATGGAAGCTTTCGAAAACCATTCTGTCAATCAGATAGGATCTTTTCTTAAAGCTCTCACTCTCTCAGACCGTGAACCAGTAAAAACTGAATCAAATGATTTGTTTCAAGCTTTTGATCAGCTTTACTCAGCCCAACCAACAGCTGAACCAACCCAAGAACCCATGGTTGAAGATCCACCTGAACCAGTAAATGTCCCTCTTAACCAACCAGCCCCTCAAACAAACCATGCCCATGATAACCATGTTCGTTTCACCCTTGATGATATCAAACCAGGCCAATGGCGTGAACGTTTTTTTCAATTCAAAGCATGGATGATCGCTGACAATGAGCTCTATGATCTACGTTCGGTGTCTAAAAGATTTTTAGCTCGAATTGTTGGTCGGTTACATGACTGGTACGATGCACTCCAAGAATACAGACAACTTCAACTTCAGCAGATTACTTCAATTGATATATTTTTGGGAACTATTTACAATGAATTTGTTGGTACTCCCACAAAGTAAGCTGAAATTGCCCGTGCAGAATTCATGGGTCTGAAGTGCTGTTCTCTCCAAGACAAAGATCTAGAACGTCATTATGATAGAATGTCCAAAAAGTTCTATATTATTGGCGGTCTTGATGATGTTAATTTGAAGCAAATATTTTTCCAGTCCTTCCCAGAAGCCTTAGTCTCTGAAGCGGAAAAAACTCTAAAAATGCAGAAGCTTGAGATCAAGAATCTCTCCATAGGCCGAATCTATGAGCATCTTATTGATTCTGTTGAAAGAATTTGTAATCATAAGAAGCTTGTGGAAGATATGGAAAAGACCCATTCAATGCTCAAATCCGCTTGCAACAAAGATCATTGGAAAATCAAGTGTAAGAACAAAGAAGGCTGTGATTGTTCTCAACACAAGAAGGCTTACAAGAAGAAATATTGGAAGCATTCCTCTTGTCGAAGGCACCATGATGATAACACTTTTGTCAAGCCATTCAAAAGACAGAAGTTCAAGAAGAAGAAATTTAAGAAGTTCAAATTCGTCAAGAAAAGGAACTTCAGAGGAAAGAAATCTGATAAATGTTTCTTATGCCATAAGCCCGGTCATTTTGCAAAAAATTGCCCTGATTCTACAAAGAAAACGCAGTTCATGAACCTTCTCCACCAACTTGCACTTGAAATTGCGAAGTCAGATGTTGAATCAGTCCTATCAGCCCAAGATGAGGCATCTCAAGGTTGCTTAATGCAATTAGCTTTCACTGAATCTGAAGTATCTGAAGCAGAATCAGAAAATCACAGTGAAGCAAGTGAAGCAGAAAGCTTAGTTGTCTCCACAGATAATGAACCAGAAGCAGTTCGTTCTCTGCAACAACTTGCCTTCTCCCAAGAAGAATGTCTCATAATCCAATCTCCCCATGCCAAAGTCAAAATATTCCCTGAGCCATACTCAAAGCCAATAAATGTCTTAGCCCTTTTTGATACTGGTTCTACCAAGACAATGATTAATCCCAGTTTACTACCTTCTACAATATGGAAACCTTGCCAGTTAGCCTTCTGAGTTGCTAATGGTGAAATTCTCTATGTTGACAAAGTCAGTAAACCAATCCTCATCCAGCTCTTTCTTGGACTTCGACTCAAGCATGCAGTCTATGGCAGCAGTGCTACCCAGAAAGAACTAATGATAGGATGGGATCTTATCAAGAAAATGCCAGTTCAATTTGCTGATCATGGTCTCAAATACAAGAAGCAATTTCTCCCTTGGCATGATCCAGATGCAGCTCTCATGTTTTATCAAGCTGCTCCAGCATATCCAATTGATCCAGGGGTATCATTGGATACACTCAGAAGAAATCTTGTCACTATGTCCTGTGCAGAATCTCATGTTGAATTTCTCACAAAGTGTCAAAATCCGCTTTGGCGAAATAGCAAATTCTTTGTCACACTTCAAGCTCAATGAAGATGTTAATCCTACAAGAGCATCTCACTCTGGAATGAATCCAGAACATCAGTCCCTTGCTCTTCAAGAATTAATTTCTCTCAAACAGTAACAGCTAATTGAAGAAACAACCTCTCCATGTGCGTGTGAAGTATTTTATGTAAACAAGAGATCTGAACAAGTTCGAGGAAAAATGAGGCTAATGATCAATTACCAACCGCTGAACTACTTTCTACCCAATGACAAATTTCCTTTGCCCCAAAAACACTCCCTATTCAACCACCTTTCAAATGCAAATGTTTTCTCTAAATTTGATTTGAAAGCCAATTTTTGGCAGTTAGGCATCACCCCTACAGATCGTCCGAAAACAACATTTTGTATTCCCGATTTTCATTACCAATGGACAGTAATGCCCTTTGGATTGAAAAATGCCCCATCTGTTTTCCAAAAAACAATGATGTCTATCTTTGAACCCATCGCAACAAATGCATTAATCTATATTGATGACATTTTGCTCTTCAGTCCTAATGAAGCTGAACACCTCAAGCTCCTTCACCATTTCCATCACATAGTCCTCTCCCATGGAATTATGCTTTCTGAAAAGAAGATGGTCATTGGTACTACAGAAATTGAGTTCCTTGGAATGTTAATCAAGAATGGAAAATTCCAACTTCAGCCGCACATTTCTAAGGATTTGCAGAAATTCCCAGACAAGCTCAACAGCAAAACTCAGATACAACAGTTTCTTGGTTTGGTGAATTATATGTCTCAATTCATTCCGAAGGTTGCTACTTACACGGCTCCTCTTTCAGCCCTCTTAAAGAAATCACCACCGCCGTGGTCAGAAGCTCAAGCCACAGCAGTACAAAAGTTGAAAGCCCTTACCTCTCAGCTACCAGATCTGAAAATTCCTTCAGATGGTCAACGAATTTTGCAAACTGACGCAAGCAATGAATTTTGGGCAGCAATCTTGTTAGAAGAAAAGGATGGTACTAGAACTCCTTGTGGATACAAGTCTGGAAAGTTCAAGTAGAGTGAATTACATTATCATTCAACTTTCAAGGAAATTCTAGCCGTGAAAAGAGGAATTGAAAAATTCCAATTCCATCTGATTGGTTACCATATCAAGGTCGAAATGGATATGTCTTCTTTTCCAAAAATGATCCAATTCAAAAACAAACAAATCCCCAATTCCCAATTGTTAAGATGGTCAGAATGGTTCTCTCAATGGGACTATGAAGTCAAACATATTCAAGGCAAAAACAATGTCATTGTTGACTTCTTTTCTCGACAAGGCGTAGGTGAACAAGCGAATTCTTCATCCCACATCGCTCCTTTCATAAAAGAACCCTTTTGCAAGCCCTTTAAGTTCAATGACCCTGAACCAAAATCTATATCCTGCCTCCCAGTTTGCTATACCTTAACCCAAGTCATTAATCCTTTCCAAGCCAGTTCATCAAAAGCCAGCTCATCTAGGTCTCCTCCCCATAATGAGTCCTCTCATCCCTTTCATTTCTCAGATTTTGAGCAAGCCCTTGAACCTATAACAGCTATCTCTCTTCTCCCCTCTGAACTCCAAGAGATGGTTGTCAACTTTGCTATTAAACTACGAGCAAAAGACCTTGTTATCAAGTATTTAGAAATATTGCTTGAAAAGCATGGCCTCTGTTTTCGTGGCCTTCATCTTCACCCCACTTACCCATTTTGTTCTCTCTTCCATGTTCATTATTGTTACAGAATTTCAAAGATAGCCCTCGTTTTCCTATGGCATCTCACAGAGGTCTACCATGTTGGTTTCATATTCAAAGCTCCTGATCTGCTCTTATACTTACAGATTGCCACTTCATACCCAGAAATCCAGTATGCTCATGCAGATTTATATGGCGTTCCAAGTTCATATAATTTTGTTACTTTTTTGAAATGGTTCAAATCTGTTGAACAATGGAAGACTGCTCTCAAAACCCATCATCACACTTATTGCCTGATCCATTTTCATAAGCCCCTTAGAGTTCCTCATCTAGATGGTTCTCATGCCACCATTGAAGCATGGTTCACATAAAACCTTTCTAAAACCATAAAAGAACCATATAATTTAAATTATGTCACTTTTCTGAAAAACATCTGTGCGCTGAACAGAGTTGATTATGATTCCGTTCCTGATTATGTCAAGTTTGATCATGATCCTTGGCAAAAAGCACCATGGGAAGTATGCGGTCCGTTGTTCGAAAGACTTTATTCCTATGCAATATCCTATCGTTGGGATTTTGGTGAATTAAGTTCTGATTCGGAAGCATTTGTTGGAATGGATACTGATGAAGATACTGATGATGATGATGATGACCCCAATGCTGGAAATTTTGGCGAAGAACTTGCAGAACTCGCAAATACCAGCAATGACGAAGATGGTGGTCCATACTCTCCAGATACCCCAATCTATGGACATGACCGTTATGACCTTGATTTTGATGGAAACGAGACAGACTGACTGATGTCACCCATGACGTCATTCTCCACTCCTCCAGACAGCTGCATGTGAAGAATCTACTTTCGGTGTAAAATTATTGTGTGCTTTAGCTTTACGTCCTTTTCTACTTTACTTTTGTAAAAAAAGCAGTTGGAATCTTTAGACTTTAGCTTTTATGTCGGGACAGCTGTTCCCCTTTGATTGTCTTGTTGCTCAGCCCTTCCTCTATAAAAGGAGCGAGCTTTCTCATTTGTAAGCAGACGAGTGATTTTGTATGTATACAAGAAGTCCTAGTGTGATAATCTTTTAAGTGTTTCTCTTGAGATTTTCATCTTCAATGAAAGTCTTCTAATATATAAGATGCCTATTTTATTTTATGTAATCCTGAGTCTCTTATTCTTTCTTGGTACGGGGTTATGTTTAATCATTATTAAGCATGCCTATTCTCTTTTATATGTACTACGTTCTCCCAATTCTGGCCCTATTTATAATTAAGTTTTATAATATTCCTTTATGATTTCCTTTATAACATGAGCTTGAAGGGGAGTGTGACAAAGAATTTGCTATTTTGCCAAAGCGGATTTTGACACTTTGTGAGAAATTCAACATGAGATTCTGCACAGGACATAGTGACAAGATTTCTTCTGAGTGTATCCAATGATATCCCTGGATCAATTGGATATGCTGGAGCAGCTTGATAAAACATGAGAGCTGCATCTGGATCATGCCAAGGGAGAAACTGCTTCTTGTATTTGAGACCATGATCAGCAAATTGAACTGGCATTTTCTTGATAAGATCCCATCCTATCATTAGTTCTTTCTGGGTAGCACTACTGCCATAGACTGCATGCTTGAGTCGAATTCCAAGAAAGAGCTGGATGAGGATTGGTTTACTGACTTTGTCAATATAGAGAATTTCACCATTAGCAACTCGGAAGGCTAACTGGGAAGGATTCCATATTGTAGAAGGTAGTAAACTGGGATTAATCATTGTCTTGGTAGAACCAGTATCAAAAAGGGCTAAGACATTTATTGGCTTTGAGTATGGCTCAGGGAACATTTTGACTTTGGCATGGGGAGATTGGATTATGAGACATTCTTCTTTGGAGAAGGCAAGTTGTTGCAGAGAACGAACTGCTTCTGGTTCATTATCTGTGGAGACAACTAAGCTTTCTGCTTCACTTGCTTCACTGTGATTTTCTGATTCTGCTTCAGATACTTCAGATTCAGTGAAAGCTAATTGCATTAAGAAACCTTGAGATGCCTCATCTTGGGCTGATAGGACTGATTCAACATCTGACTCCGCAATTTCAAGTGCAAGTTGGTGGAGAAGGTTCATGAACTGCGTTTTCTTTGTAGAATCAAGGCAATTTTTTGCAAAATGACCGGACTTATGGCATAAGAAACATTTATCAGATTTCTTTCCTCTAAAGTTCCTTTTCTTGACGAATTTGAACTTCTTAAATTTCTTCTTCTTGAACTTCTATCTTTTGAATGGCTTGACAAAAGTGTTATCATCATGGTGCCTTCGACGAGAGGAATGCTTCCGATATTTCTTCTTGTAAACCTTCTTGTGTTGAGAACAATCACAGCCTTCTTTGTTCTTACACTTGATTTTCCAATGATCTTTGTTGCAAGCGGATTTAAGCATTGAATGGGTCTTTTCCATATCTTCCATAAGCTTCTTATGATTACAAATTATTTCAACAGAATCAATAAGATGCTCATAGATTCGACCTATGGAGAGATTCTTGATCTCAAGCTTCTGCATTTTTAGAGTTTTTTCCGCTTCAGAGACTAAGGCTTCTGGGAAGGACTGGAAAAATATTTGCTTCAAATTAACATCATCAAGACCGCCAATAATATAGAACTTTTTGGACATTCTATCATAATGACGTTCTAGATCTTTGTCTTGGAGAGAACAGCACTTCATACCCATGAATTCTGCACGGGCAATTTCAACATACTTTGTGGGAGTACCAACAAATTCATTGTAAATAGTTCCCAAAAATATATCAATTGAAGTAATCTGCTGAAGTTGAAGTTGTCTGTATTCTTGGAGTGCATCGTACCAGTCATGTAACCGACCAAAAATTCGAGCTAAAAATCTTTTAGACACCGAACGTAGATCATAGAGCTCATTGTCAGCAATCATCCATGCTTTGAATTGAAAAAAACTTTCACGCCATTGGCCTGGTTTGATATCATCAAGGGTGAAACGAACATGGTTAGCTGTCTTGGAACATACTTGGCTGTGTGAGATGCATCAGAATCAATGGTAAGCATGAGAGCTTCAGAAGTAGAGGATCCGGGTATACATAAATCATAGGAATGATTTTGTACACGATAGACCATCTGCAGCTGAATTGTTGCTGCTGCTGTGCCTGGTACCATTGAAACACCAGTTATTTGAACCTGGATCTTTAAAAGCCTAGCGCTCAACACCTGTCCATATATGAGAGTATAACGTTTTGTGTAACCAAAAGATTTATACCAGTGTTCTGAAAAAGAGAACGAACGGTTTCTGATACAGGAGATCCACACAAATTCTCTGAGTGTTCTGATGTGAGAGATCCATATAACATGACAGTCACAGAGCATACTAAAATCAGAAGAAAAATGTAAAGTGGCAGCTGTAAAGCATAGTAAACATTCTTCAGATTTTTCATACTAATCAAAGTATAAATATCACTGAAAATCATTTACTTCCTTTTAACAGAAAAACATTGATCAAAATAGCAAGAAAGAATTGCTTATATCTCAAAACCTTGAGGGAATAAGTTTTCCGTAAAAGACTACTCACAAGAGGACATAGGTAACCTCTAATACCAATAGAGGGGGGAGATATCCGTAGCTGATGGACTACGCAATACCGGGGGAGTTCTAACCTAAGAACAACATAAAAGAACAAGACAACAAAGAGAAAAAGGAAATCATAAAGGAATATTATAAAACTTAAGTATAAATAGGGCCAGAATTGGGAGAACGTAGTACATATAAAAGAGAACAGGCATGCTTAATAATGATTAAACATAACCCAGTACCAAGAAAGAATAAGAGACTCAAGATTACATAAAATAAAATAGGCATCTTATATATTAGAAGACTTTCATTGAAGATGAAAATCTCAAGAGAAACACTTAAAAGATTATCACACTAGGACTTCTTATATACATACAAAACCACTCGTCTGCTTATTATAGACTACGGTTCAAGGATCCATTAGCCTGGCTAGAAAAGACGATCCTGGATCGCGTCATACATGTTGTGAATAAAAATGAAATTGTTGATGGTTTATACATACTAAGGGATATAGTATGAAATTATGGGGGTAGATATGGCGTAAATTGCTTGGTATTTATGAAATAGCATGCTTTGCATATCATACATATTATCATTGTGTCAACTAATCGCTTAGAGGTTCATGGCATATGTGTACTATTCTTCTGGCTCGACTAATGAGGCGTATCTCTTATATTGATGATGATGATGAAAGCTCGTCTGATCGTGATATTATTCTGGATATGATATGATCCTGGTGTGGATCCGGATATGATTCGGTTGTGGCCCTTCGCTTGTGAAGGTGTATTGGTTGGTACGTGGGGCCTGGTGCCCTTGGGTTGAAAATCCCTAAACTTCCGGAGGGCAGCAACGCGTCGGCTATCTAGAGCCAGCGGTGTGTAGCCAAAAAATCTAGACAACGGTAAGGCACTGATGATTCTGTTGCTATGATAGTATTGGCGGACTTGTGGTCTAAATTGATTTTGGTTTATTGATATTCTTTGGGGATGATGGGGAAACTTATGATCATTACTGGATTATTTTTTCGGGCGAGTAGGCCCATGTTCTATTCTGGCTCGGTACAGATATATTCTAGCAAAGTGGTGCTATGGTTGACATAAGGGAGGTAACTTGCATTGGCATATGTATGCATTGTTTGATAAATTCATGATTTCAAATTGACTTGTGTTTTATATGTAATGCTTTCATTATTACACACCCCTACTGAGCGTATAGCTCACCCCATTTCTTTAAAAACTATTACAGGTATTCACGAGTCCTAGGGGGACAAATTGATGGAGAAACAAATATAGGATCGTTTGATATTGTGTAAAGATTGAACAAAATACTTTTGCTAAAACCCTATAAGAATAAAGGAATTTCACCTTTGTGGATCATGTAGAGGATCCATATGAGGAGACTAGGGTTTGAAAGCATTAGATTGCGATTTGGTCATATTTTTTAATTCTCGCTGGGCTGCGAAAATAGATTGTTTTCGCCACTGAAACGACTTTTAATTGTCCTGATTTTTCACGCAATATTAGTAACTTTGCGTTCCGAACGACATATCCAAAAATCAGCCTGATCCAACAGTGAGATCAAAAGTTACGATTGATTTACAACTGTAGTACCGAAAACCTAAAGATCTTTTATCGTATTCCTTTCGCCATCAAATCTTGCACCGAGTGTGGGCTACGGTATCACCAAGATTTTCTCCTCTCTCAATAGAACAAACCCTAACTCATGAGAATTATTGTTATAATAAGAAGAGACAATGCCGGCGTATATAAGGCTACGATAGGGACCTTAAGGAGAAATAAGTGTTTGGGCTTCTTATGAAAAGTTGAAATCCTTATTCCACTATAAATTAGTTCCTTTCATAAATTATAATTCACACCACTAAAGAATTATAATTGCACTCTCGTCCTTATCTCAAAATTTAATTTCGAGCTCCTTGTTATTAAATACTTATTATTCTCTCCACGTTAAGATTACAAATAACCGTCATTTAAATTAAATTACTGACAATTATATTTAAATGACTTCTTAATCCTTGAGCCTACCACTTAACTTATTTGATATGTCGGATTAACATAATCCACCTGCAGGGTTTGACATAATCAAAACTTATAAACTTCTTAAGGGGCTATCATCAATTTCTATACCGGGACGTGAATTCCGTCAATAATTAATATTCATCATACATATAATGTCGTCATCCAATTCACGAAGGTTATTGATCCATAAATGAATCTCACTCTTAATGAGTCAAAACAACAAACACTACATATATATGTCTATAAATTATTTCAAGATTAAAAGCATAAGTAATCATAATAACCATGGGATTTTAAATTGTTTTATATAGTGAGTATAAAAATAATTAACCCAAACTAGTTATATTCAATACACACAAAGTGTACTCATACAACGAGTTAAAACTATACCGTTTTCTGTAATTAAGATAAACTACTAAAATTTGTGCTACAATTCTACCGATGGGTGTCCAATTCCATCTAAGACTATAAACCATTAAACTTATATTCCACAAGAACCGATGATACACACATGCACAATATGGAATAAAAGACATGTTTATCTTTGTATGATATAAGTATATCCTTGTTGGTTTATGCTCTTTTTGTCTACCTATCTTAGTCCTACTAAGATGGATTAGTGACACTCCAAATCTTAATTACGGGTGTTATCCTGTAGATTAAGGTGGAGGTGTTACAGTCGAGACACCAAATTAGTGCGAGATAAGAGTAGAGTTTATGCGCATGAATATTTAGGAAGATAATATTAAATATATGACTCCAAAACCCTAGTCAATTAATTCATTAATTTTATTATCTTGCTTCATATTATTTAATTTAGTTCCATTAATTTAGTTTACTTACTTTACTTTATTTTATTTAATTTGTTTTATTTAATTTGTTTGATTTGCATTAATTATTCTTGGCTAGATTAGGAATTAGTGAAAGATTAACAAGATAATTATAAAACATATTGCTTGAATCTCTATGGGATTAACCTCGCGTACACGCTACACTATAAATTGATTCGTGCACTTGCGAATATTAAAATTTATTACAACAAGTTTTAGGCGTCATTGCCAGGAACTCTAATATAATCTTGTTAATTTAGTAATTACATTCCTTCTACTAGTTTCTTCAAAAAAAAAACAAATTTTTTTTCAGAAAACAGAAAATAGAATATTCATATATATATATACTCTAAAAAAAAAGTTTATTTATTTATTTTTGGGGTAATTAAAGGATCTAGGCATGAAACAATATATACACAGTGGTGCAATTGATTATACATGATTGCTTCTGTCCTGATTGGTTAGAGTTTGGTTTTGGATAGAAAATGTTATAAGTTCAATACTTGGATAAAAAAGCTAATACTAATACTAGAGAAAGTGGGGTAAAAATAAAAATAGCTGTACTTTTTTTGAGTGGGAGTAGAAGCAAGTAATTATAGAGGTGGTAATAGCACCACCCAAAGTAAATATGTCATGCTTATTTTCAAGAGATTTTAGCCTTTTAGGGCTACTGCCTAGATTCATTTTCACTAACTCTGTTTGGTGCTTTCATGCTACTTTTCATGTAGCGCTTCAATAGGAGGCTTGGGAGAGGGCTTATATGTTGTTATATAAAATTTATTGCTTTTAAAAAAATATCCTATGAAAGTCGAATAAACATGAACTAAAATCGAAGCGAAAAGTTTGGTTCAAGTCTTGATTAAAAAGTTTGTTCGGATCTAGGTCTGCATGAATCAAAAATTGAACTGAATTGAAATTAAACTAGCATTTTAAATTCAATTTATGTTTAAGTCCGATTAATTTCTATTACAACTGAAATCGAAAATACTCGTATTAATGTAGTGTAACAAAAGAGAGCAGCTCTTCTACAGTAAATTAATCACTGCATCACGACCTTAGTTAGTCCACGTGTTCTTATCTTCCATCTATTATTTGCCTTATCACTTGACTTTTTCAATTACAAATCCTTTACTAACCATAATTCTTTCTTGCCAACAAGACCGATTTGCCCCTCGTGCCAATAAGTCCGTAATTTCTTTGTTTGTTCTTTCTTCTTCCACCCGTATTTTTCATTAAAACCCTACAAACAATTTGATTCGGCAGTCCAATTTTAATTTAGAATTTCTTAGTTATAAAGAATTATTTTCTAACAAATTGTATAGTGATCCAATATTAAGGTATACATTTTCTTTTTCAATTTCATTTTCAGTTTATTTTTCTAATTAAGTTAAAATTACTTATTCTATTAGTGTCAAATTAATGATCCACATTCAACGTTATATTTCATCTATCTCAAATTAAGAGTAACACTTTTTTTTCAAGTAGAAATTAATTTATAAATTTTATGAAATTCAAAATATCGAGCTGAAGATAAGAAGACACATTCATCTTGATACCATATGTAATCACTCGATTATTTTTCAAAAATAGCTTGCTAAAATTAAAATTTAGGGTTATTGTTTCTACATATATATCAAATGACATTTCTATTATAATACTAGTGTGAGATATTTTGGGTATATTGTAGAAGGTGAAAAAAAAAATACTGTAAAAAGAGTGTTAAAGAAAAAAGAAGAAAGAAATTATGATTTGTTGGCATGAGGGGCAAATTGGGACTTTTGGTTGGTAGAGGTGAAAGAGATATGTCCTAGGACTATTCATAGATTATGATTTGTACTTGGATATCTTATGCTTATTGTTATTAATAAAGTTTATTTCATTTTACTTTATATTCTCTTGTAAATAATATTTATTAATACTAGTTCATCAAGTACGTGACTAGATTGTGGGATGCTAGTAATGTTATAATAATATTGTTTAGATGTCCCTGATCATGTGTCAATAACCTAGGATCACATTGATATAATGATTAGAGTATGGGTCAGCTGATGACTATGTTCCACAAGTCATGGATATGGAGATATCAAGCTGAACATTCTGATACTTGTTAGGGAACAAAGTATTGGACCGACCCGCTTTAGGAACACTGCGAGGAGTGTTACATAATGTCATCAGTGATGTTCCCCATTTATGATATCGTATTATCCTCAGACCTGAGATCGCCATGGTTATCAACATAGGGATTAGCATGTCAGGTATTATCAAACGTTGCTCTTGACCGAGTAATCATAAAGATGATGATCGAGCATACTATGAACTATGTAGAGGTATGTGGTTGATCAAGATGGGATTTGTCACTCTCATATAATGAGAGAGATATCTTTGGGCCCCTTGATAAGTATAATTAATATTTGCATGGCCATGCACAAATGAGATGTCATTTGTTTTAGATTAATTATACTTAGAGATCAAGAAATAAAGATTGAACTATACAAGAATGACACTTGCCTAGTTTTGTGTTCAATCTAGATATCGATTGACAAAAGGAGTTAATATGTGGAATATCAATTTATGGTTCTGTTGTTTTGACCATTATACCCTTTGGGTAATAGTAATGTTTTACTAGAGACCGCTTACTATTCGTATAATAAAACGGGCTTTTAATTATACTGCCAAAGAGTATAAACCTACAGGGTCGCACACCAAAACGAGTTGGATCAAAACGAATTGAAAAAGGGCCAAGTTGGACTTGGGCCTAATTCGTTTTGTTGTTTAGGGTTTCTCACTAGGGTTCCCCTTTAAAAGGGACCGTCGTTCCTCTTGGCCGTCTAAGAGAGACACAGAGGCAGAGTACGAAATTAGTGGGAGAACCCTAAAGGCGCTAGTACACCAAGCAAGGATCTGATCTCGTTCGTGTGTGCATACCGTAGAGGCGTTGTATTTTCAACGCTAGAACTACAACAACAGAAGGGTCTGTCTACCGTGTTCATTGATTTTAATTCGAATCTCATACAAGGTATGTCTTCCATCGATTTATATTAAACTGTATAGATCCTAGGGTTTAATGATTAGTGCATAAATTAGTGTATGTGATTCTTGATTACTGCCCTAGTTCACTATAGTGGTATCAGAGCGAGGTTATTTAATGTTCTTTATTTTTCGATCATGATTATAGTCGTTTTATAACTTGAAGATCTGTTCTCGTTTAAAATTTTGATTAATATCATATTCGGATTTTAGTATCATGCTAGGTTTTATTAATATCGATTAATGGGTTAATCGTTTTCTGTAGCATGTTTCTGTTTTCGTTAATCAGTTTACATATACGATATGTCCTTTTATAATCTGATTAATAGAGATATGATAAGTCAAAACGTGATTATTGTATGACTGTTATCGACATGTTCATGATTCTGTTAAGCCATTTTCGGTTAGGGTTCATCTTTTGGCATGTTACTCGATTAGGATCTTTATGCTGTCATGATTTTAATTCCGCAATTATCATACAAGCATGTCAGAATTGTTCTGTTAGGGTTTACGCAATCGTTATAGACCTGATAAGATCACGGCTATAGGGTTCTTAACGATTAATTTGATTAATGAGATAGGACAGATTAATATGATTAATCTAGACGAATCTGTCTACTATGGTTAGACACGTTTCTGGAGAAAATAATTTGAAATCGTTCAAATTCTCCACAGTGGCAGAAGTGTGATTCTCTTGCAGGTCATACATTGAGCCCGATGACCGCCACCGGGGTGTCCCCCCCCCCCCCGGACCCCGGTTGGGGCGCTGCCCCAAACCCCGCGTGGGCGTTGCCCCTCGACCCCTTAGTGTTTATTTAATAATTGATTAAATTTAATTTTCGCATTTATGTGTATGCAATGTGTTGTGTTATGGGATAATACTAACTTGCAGGGTTATAATTTATAGTGATATAGTATGGCCAAACTAAATACGGCCTGCGTGTCATCTTATTTTTATTGTAATATATAAATATGGCCTGCGTGTCGTTTTGTGTTTTGCAATGTAATTTTATATTACTAGTCTCTTGTATTAGGCTGTACAATTTTATTTTATTTTGTATATTACCTTGCATAGAAGATGGAGGATCCCTCATCACAAGAGAAGATAGCCAAGAACTTTGGAGTGTCCAAAGCTACAAAGGATGGAGAGCAAAGTTAATTAGTAGCTTTATTTCTTTGGCCATGCTATATCACATATTTATTTATTTATGCTTGTTTAAATATTCTGTTGTATTATTGTGAAACTGCATATTTATGTCCCTAGAACAAATGAAATTATTTGTGCCTTTCCAACACTGATAACTATTAATTTTATGATTATTATAGAAGACGCCTGCCAAAGCGCGGTTATCTTAGATCATCATAAATTAATAGTATAGAAGTCGGACATCCATAAGTCAGAAAAGTGTTGGATTGATTTCACGAGGCCATCAAAACGGTTTTGGGCCTTGAGGCAAACTGTTGAGAAGCCGAAACATAAGATGTAAAACTCAACAAACCAAGAATTGCATAAAGAATGTAATTAACAAATGTTGCTTACCTAATTAACAAAGTTTAAGTGAAAAGCCAAAGCTTTCTTAATACCTTGTGTAATATGGATCTTGGACCTACTATGTCCTATTGGGACAATTGCGTGTAAGACATAGTAGGAATTTTTAAAATAAGCATATTAAATGTTTGCATATGTTATTTTGCTGTAGATAGATGACGAACAATAACACAATCGCTTTTTCGTTGCGATCTGTCCTTGAGAAGGAAAAACTAAACACAACCAACTTCCTAGACTGGTTTAGGAATCTGAGAATTGTTCTCAAACAGGAGAGGAAAGATTATGTCCTCGAAAATGCTATTCCTGAAGAACCGGCAGCTAATGCTCCTCGTGCACAGAAAGATGCATATCAGAAGCATCTAAATGATGATTTAGATGTTTCATGTCTCATGCTTGCTAGCATGAATGCTGATCTGCAGAAGCAGTTTGAAAATATGAATGCATTCGACATGGTTAAGGAATTGAAGAGTTTGTTTCAGGAACAAGCTCGAGTCAAACGCTTCGAGACTACTAAGTCTTTGTTTTTCATGCAAGCTTACCGAGGGAGGCTCAGTCAGTCCTCATGTACTCAAAATGATTAGGTACATTGATCACCTAGAAAGGTTAGGGACAACCATTAGCCAAGAGTTGGCCATTGATGTCATTCTTCAGTCGCTGCCTGAGTCATATGATGGTTTCATTATGAACTTCAATATGCACAGCCTGGAAAGGACATTAACTGAGCTGCATAGGATGCTGAAAACAGCTGAGCAGAACATTGTTAAGAAAGGTAAGAATAATGTTCTGATGGTTCAAAAGGGAAAGGGTTTCAAGAAAGGTGGAAATGGCAAAGGAAAGTCCAATGCCAAAGGCAAAGGTAAAGCTCCAGTTAAGAACTGGAAGAACAAGAAGCAAAGTTCAGAGCCAAAGCCTAATCCACAAGCTGAAATGGTATGCTTTCACTGCAATGAGAAGGGTCATTGGAAGAGAAACTGCAAGAAGTATCTTGACGACAAAAAGAAGGGACTAGCCCATTCGTCTTCAGGTACTTACGTTATAGAAGTAAATGTTACTTCAGCTTCTTCTACTTCTTAGGTATTAGATACTGGAAGTGCATCTCACATTTGTGCAAATGTACAGGGACTCAAAAGGAGTAGGAAGCTGGCTAAAGGAGAAGTGGACCTACGCGTTGGAAATCGAGCAAAAGTTGCCGCTCTAGCTGTAGGAACATTTGAGATTCCTTTGCCTTCAGGATTGATTTTAGAATTAAATAATTGTTACTATGTGTCTGCTTTTAGCAGAAACATTATTTCTATTTCTTTGTTAGACGAAGAAGGTTTTGAATTCAATTTTAAGGACAAACGTTGTTCATTTTCTTTGAATAATATGCAATATGGTATTAGACAATTATTGGATGGTCTTTATATTCTAAATCTTGAAATACCTGTTTATAACGTAAATAATAAGAGAATCAAGTCTGATGATTCGAATCCTACTTATTTATGGCATTGTAGTTTAGGCCATATAAATGAGAAACGCATGATGAAGCTCCATAAAGATGGTCTTCTAAATTCATTTGATTTCCAGTCATTTGAATGATGTGAATCTTGTTTATTGGGAAAGATGACTAAGAGCCCTTTCAATGGTAACAATGATAGGGAAAATGATCTTTTGGCCCTCATTCATACTGATGTATGTGGACCACTAAACACAACTGCCAGAGGAGGATATCAGTACTTCATCACATTTACTGATGATTTCAGTAGATATGGTTATGTTTACTTGATAAAACATAAATCGGAATCTTTTGAAAAGTTCAAGAAATTTCAAAATGAGGTACAAAATCAACTTGGCAAGACTATTAAAGCTCTTCGATCAGATCGAGGAGGAGAATACTTAAGCCAAGAATTTAATGATCATCTTAAGAGTTGTGGAATTGTTTCACAACTTACTCCACCAGGAACACCACAATGGAATGGTGTATCTGAAAGGAGAAATCGAACACTGTGAGACATGGTTCGATCAATGATGAGTCAGACATCTCTTCCAATATCATTATGGGGATACGCTCTTGAAACCGCAGCGTTCACACTAAACAGATCTCCATCTAAGGCTGTAGAAAAGACACCTTACGAGTTATGGACTGGAAAGGTTCCAAGTCTGTCTTTTCTAAAGATTTGGGGTTGTGATGTTTTCGTCAGACGACTAATCACAACTAAATTGGAACCCAAATCTGATAAATGCTTCTTCGTAGGATATCCTAAGGAAACTAAAGGATGTTATTTCTATAATCCAACCGAGAACAAAGTGTTTGTAGCTCGGAATGAAGTTTTCTTAGAAAGATAATTTATTTCCAAAGAAAACAGTGGGAGCACGATACATCTTGAAGAAATTCAAGATGATAGTAATCTTAATGAAGAGCCTCAACAAAGTATGCAAATAGTTACAGAAACTCCTGAAGAAGTTACAGTCTTACGAAGGTCAAATAGGCCAGGTCGCGAACCTGAGAGATTATCACGTCTCAGATGAGCAAGACATAGTGTTGTTAGACAAAAATGAGCCCTTGACTTTCAAAGATGCAATGGAAAGTTCTAGTTCCGAGAAATGGCTAGAAGCTATGAAATCCGAAATGAAATCCATGCATGACAATCAAGTATGGGACTTGGTTGACATGCCAAATGGCTGTAGAGCCATAGGTTGCAAATGGGTTTTCAAAATTAAGATTGATAAAGATGGCAAGATCAATGTATATAAAGCTCGATTGGTTGCAAAAGGATATCGACAAATCCATGGTATTGACTATGATGAATCCTATTCGCCAGTTGCCATGTTTAAATCAATCCGGATCCTTTTAAGCATTGCCGCATATTATGACTATGAAATATGGCAAATGGATGTCAAAACTGCTTTCCTCAATGCATACCTTGAAAAGGATGTGTACATGACACAACCTGAAGGTTTTGTCGATCCAAGAAATGCTAACAAGGTATGCAAGCTTAAGAGATCCATATATGGTCTTAAGCAAGCATCTCGGAGCTGGAATCTTCGTTTCGATGAAACTATCAAAGAGTTTGATTTCAGAAAGAACGAAGAGGAACCTTGTGTATACAAGAAAACTAGTGGGAGCGCGATAGTCTTTCTGGTATTGTATGTAGACGACATACTACTCATTGGGAATGATATTCCTATGCTTGAGTCTGTTAAGACCTGGCTGGGAAAATGTTTCTCAATGAAAGATTTGGGCGAGGCAGCCTACATATTAGGGATCAAGATCTATAGAGATAGATCAAGAAAACTAATAGGACTGAGTCAAAGTAATTACATTGACAAAGTTTTACGTAGGTTCAACATGCAAGACTTTAAAAGAGGGTTCTTGCCAATGACACATGGTACAACACTCAGCAAGACTCAGTGTCCTCAGACACAAGATGAGGGAGATCGCATGAGTAAAATCCTGTATGCTTCGGCTATAGGTTCTATCATGTACGCTATGTTGTGTTCTCATCCTGATATAGCATGCGCATTGAGCGTGACTAGCAGATACCAGTCAGATCCAGGTGAGAGTCACTGGACTGCTGTCAAGAATATCCTCAAGTACTTAAGAAGAACTAGGGATATATTCTTGATTTATGGTGGGGAAGAAGAGTTGGTTGTAAATGGGTACACGGATTCTGGTTTTCAATCAGATAAGGATGACTTCATATCACAATCTGGTTTTGTGTTTTGTCTCAATGGTGGAGCTGTGAGTTGGAAGAGTTCTAAGCAAGCCACAGTTGTTGATTCTACAACAGAGGCTGAATATGTTGCTGCTTCAGAAGCAGCAAAGGAAGCAGTATGGATAAAGAAGTTTATCACTGAACTTGAAGTTTATCACTGAACTAGGCATTCGTTTTATGAATGAATGGTCCTAGTACAAGTGGGAGACTGAAAGAGATATGTCCTAGGACTATTCATAGATTATGATTTGTACTTGGATATCTTATGCTTGTTGTTGTTAATAAAGTTTATTTCATTTTACTTTATATTCTCTTGTAAATAATATTTATTAATACTAGTTCATCAAGTACGTGACTAGATTGTGGGATGCTAGTAATGTTATAATAATATTGTTTAGATGTCCCTGATCATGTGTCAATAACCTAGGATCACATTGATATAATGATTAGAGTATGGGTCAGTTGATGACTATGTTCCACAAGTCATGGATATGGAGATATCAAGCTGAACATTCTGATACTTGTTAGGGAACAAAGTATTGGACCGACCCGCTTTAGGGACACTGCGAGGAGTGTTACATAATGTCATCAGTGATGTTCCCCATTTATGATATCGTATTATCCTCAGACCTAAGATCGCCATGGTTATCAACATAGGGATTAGCATGTCAGGTATTATCAAACGTTGCTCTTGACCGAGTAATCATAAAGATGATGATCGAGCATACTATGAACTATGTAGAGGTATGTGGTTGATCAAGATGGGATTTGTCACTCTCATATAATGAGAGAGATATCTTTGGGCCCCTTGATAAGTATAATTAATATTTGCATGGCCATGCACAAATGAGATGTCATTTGTTTTAGATTAATTATACTTAGAGATCAAGAAATAAAGATTGAACTATACAAGAATGACACTTGCCTAGTTTTGTGTTCAATCTAGATATCGATTGACAAAAGGAGTTAATATGTGGAATATCAATTTATGGTTCTGTTGTTTTGACCATTATACCCTTTGGGTAATAGTAATGTTTTACTAGAGACCGCTTACTATTCGTATAATAAAACGGGCTTTTAATTATATTGCCAAAGAGTATAAACCTACAGGGTCGCACACCAAAACGAATTGAAAAAGGGCCAAGTTGGACTTGGGCCTAATTCGTTTTGTTGTTTAGGGTTTCTCACTAGGGTTCCCCTTTAAAAGGGACCGTCGTTCCTCTTGGCCGTCTAAGAGAGACACAGAGGCAGAGTACGAAATTAGTGGGAGAACCCTAAAGGCGCTAGTACACCAAGCAAGGATCTGATCTCGTTCGTGTGTGCATACTGTAGAGGCGTTGTATTTTCAACGCTAGAACTACAACAACAGAAGGGTCTGTCTACTGTGTTCATTGATTTTAATTCGAATCTCATACAAGGTATGTCTTCCATCGATTTATATTGAACTGTATAGATCCTAGGGTTTAATGATTAGTGCATAAATTAGTGTATGTGATGCTTGATTACTGCCCTAATTCACTACAAGAGGACGGCTCCGTTTGATAGCAACATGGAAAATGAAAATAAAAACAATTAATTTGAGTGAGAAGATGGAAAATACGTTGAGGCATATGGTGAGATCCTCTTCATCTCATACTTATTTTTGTGAGTGTATGTCCTCCATCCTCCTTTAATATTTTGTGGAAAAAATTTCTCCACCATCACCCAAAGAAAATTTTGTCATGGAAAAAAGCAAAAGGCAAGAGTTAATCTCACCACATCCCTCAACTTATTTTCCATCTTCGCACCTAAATTAATTATTTTTCTTTTCATTTTTCATGTTGCTATCAAACGGAGCCGTAGAGTTTTGAAGTGGTTTAATTGAAGAAAAAGGAGAAAGTCAACTCAAAGACAACTTGTGGACCGAAGATAAGGAGTGGACCAATCAAAATCGTTAGAGCAAGTAATTTTGGAAGGTGATAAATGCGTATTTTGGAATGGATAAATGCATTTCTCTTTTTTTGTAATTAACATAATAATCAGTACTTTTCACCCTTTTATTTTTAATTTTTTATCACTACCACACCATCCCACCATTCTCTTATTTAATATATTAATTAACAATTAATTAATTATTAACCCTTCTTCCTCCTCCTCCACTTCCTTCACTTCTTCTTTTTCAAAACATACATATACACACACGTATATATAGATCCAACAATGAAATAAATAAATAAAAAAAAACAAAAAAAAAAATGCACACACACATATATATATTTTAAAAAAATACAAGAAAAATCAATACCTACAAATATGTTAGTTCACTCAGTTCATATCAACCAACCGAGTTGCAGGCCTCCACACTTGATGACAGACAAGTGAGTAAGGTGGTAGTAACAGTCACTCATTTGACATCAAGCGAGTATGTTGACATCAAGCGAGTATGTTAATGATACTCGGTTGATGTCAAGTGAGTGGCTGTTGGTTCACTTTGTTCACGACAATCGAGTTGTAGGCCTCCACACTCGATGACGGCTAAGTGAGTATGGTTGCAGAAAAAAAATTAACCGTGAGTCGCCTGACATCAATGTCAAGCAAGTATGCTAACAAATACTTACTTGATGTTTAGCGAGTGATTGTTAAATGATTTTCTGGAACTCTACTCGCTTACACTACCTGAGGAGGGGATTTAGGCGACGTATTACCTACGTCTCCTAAGTTATATTTTTCTGTCGCCTTAATTTACGCGACGTAAACTACGTCGCCCAAGCTACGGCGCCTAATTTTAGTCGCCCCAGATATTAGGCGACGAATTTTTTTACTCCGTCGTCGTAGTTGATATTTAGGCCACGATGATGAATTGTCCGTCGTAAGAGTATGTACTCCTAGGCCACGCATATTTTTTATTCTGTCGTAGAATTTTTTATTTTAGGCCACATATTTTTTATCCTCCGTTGTACAAAATTCAATAATAGGCGACGTATCCTTTTATCCTCTGTCGTAGAAAAGAAACATTTAGGCGACATAGTTATCATGATCCGTCGCGTAAGATGGACACCTATGCGACCTTCGAATTATCTTACGTCTGCTAAGTATGAATTTTAGGACATGAAGATGTAATCCTTCGTCGTCTAAATTGTAAATCTAGGCAACGTTGGTATTTTTACTCGGTCTCCTAAGTTGTACTCTAGGCCACCTAGTTATTATCCTCGGTCTCATAAGATGTATACCTAAGCTACGAATGTATTATCCTTAGTCTCCGAGGATTACATTAGGTCACCTAAATTGAAGTTTAAGCCACCTACCTACGTCGCCTAACGCGTTGATACAAATAAAAAAAAATTTAACGTGGCCTGTAATTAAGAGTACTGGTGCCAGTAATCCAAGTTTCTGGGCATCTGGAATAGTGGGTCCAGTAATCCAAGATTATGGGCATCTAGATTATTGGTGCCAATAAGCATGATTACTGGGCATCTGGATTACTGGGGCCAGTAATCGAAGATTATGGGCATCAAAATTACTGGTTCCAGTAATCTAAGTTTCTGGGCGTCTGGATAACTGGGGCCGGTAATCCAAGTTTCTGGGCATCTGGATAACTGGGGCCAGTAATCCATGTTTCTGGGCATCTGGATTACTTGGGCCAGTAATCCAAGTTTTTGGGCATCTAGATTACTGGGTCCAGTAATCCAAGTTTATGGGCATCTAGATTACTGGGTCTAGTAATCCAAGTTTATGGGCATCTGGATAACTGGGGCTAGTAATCCACATTTCTGGGCATCTGGATTACTTGGGCCAGTAATCCAAGTTTATGGGCATCTAGATTACTGGTGTCAGTAGTAATCTAGATTAATCATAGCTTTTATGTGCAGTCGCACGGCCGCACCTGCGCATATATATAGAGACGCACCTGCAATATTCAATAACAATTTCAACCTACCCAACTTATCATTGAATAAATATATGTCTAATAAACTATCAAAATTTTATTCAATTCCATTCAATAAATAATGTTCAAAGATAAATTGTTCTAACTTCTAACACTAAATAAAACGTATGGGGGAGGAGCCATCTGAGGGAGGAATTGACGGTTGAATCCCGGCCGCTCTGATCACATACTCTATTTGAGCTTGCAACTTGCGCTCAAAATCTACCCTCTCCCTCTCTCGCTCGGCCCTCTCCGTCTCTCACTCGACCCTCTCCCTCTGAAACTGCTCGTGTATCGCAACTTAATTTTCCCTAAGCTGGGCAACCTCAGCCACGAGCTCCATAGATGTGTCGCTATTCGTCTGCGATGATGACCCTCTCTTCCGCGGCAGCTTTGTGGAGCCGCTCCCTAAGCCCCTCACCCTCGTCCCTCTCGAAGGACCCACTGCTCTCTCAAGGACAGAGACATGGGTCTCGTAAGAGAGGACCAGGCCCAGGGCGCTGGCCGGCGAAGTACCGTCCGACGCTTCATCGATCGGAGGCAGATCGGCCATCATCTTCTCCACCTCAGCAGTCCTCGCGGACTGAACGGCTGCCTGCAAATAACAATAAGTGTTGCATAAAAAATAATTCTTGTACTAACTAAATAATAATACTATGAAAAATAATAATTAAAGTGGTGTATAAAAAAGATTTACCGCGTGGTCCGGGTCATACTTCTTGTACACCTCGACATAAGTAGTGAGGTGAGGCGCCTGGTCTCCCTTCTGCTTCAGGTCATGAGCTCGGAGGACAAAGGCCTGGCCCCCCCCCCCCCCCCCCCGCTATGGGACTTCTTATTCTCGGAGGCCCGGATTTGGGTCATCTGCGTGCCCAGTTCCTGTAAAAACAGTTGTATTTATTTAAGCATTTATAAACATATAAATTAAATGAAACAACAAAAAAAAAGATAAATGAAAAAATAACCTGAAAATCCTCGGCCTTGAAGTGGTTGCATAACCACTGCCACTGGTCCGGGCGATGAATGAACTCCACTGGAATGGGAGCATCGCCCTGCGCCTGCTAGTTCTTGTGGATCTTGTACTTCCAATCTTTGAAGCGATCCGCAGCCTTCTTCTGTATCCACGTGATGAATGCCTTATCAGCATGATCAATGTCATAACTCTCCTACAAACCAAACAGGAACTCAAGAAGAAAAATTAGTACAAATAAAAATAAAATTTAGTAAGGCAAAAAAAAATAAGTTAACTAGAATAAGAAAAAAGTAATTACCGACAGGTAGTCGAAAAGCATTGTTCATTCTGATAAAGGCATTTCTCCAAATGTCGGGTACAACATCGGTGCTCGATCTTTTAAGAATGCCAACAAGTCACTGACGAGTCGGGAACGAACCTCCTTTGGCGGCCCAGAAACCGCAGGGTCGTATGTCACATGGGACTTCCCTGACGTACGGACGATCGCCTCCGTCTTTTTCCCGGTGACGACTCCTCTCTTCTTATTACAAGAGGAGGCCTGCGTACCTACAAATAAAAGCATACAAATTAATCAGTCAATCACAAATAATAAGAATGCTGCGTAGGGGGAGGCCGGCATCGGTGGTGCTGCCGGTGGTCAAATTTGTAGACGGGGTAGGGAGCACCAGCGGCAACGCCGGTGAGTGAGATGGCTGGGCAGAGGGCTGTTCGGCGGATGGCTGGGAGGAGGGCTGGGAGGCCACGCGCAACAAGGCCTGCTATAGCTCATTGTACTGCACCTCTGGGCGCAACTTCTTCCTGGTCGGATATGCTCTCGGAGGCATCCCTGACTTGAATCTCAAATTTCAATTTCAGTTTTGCCCTAATTTAGTTTAATTGAAATTGAAGTTTAGGGTTTCAATTTCACAACAATTTCAGTTTCAATTTATGTTTTTCCCAAAAGGTTGTTTCAATTATTGTTCCTTTTAGTTATGTGTTTGGGTTTGGATGATTCACCGGAATAGGAAACTTAAAATAAAACAAACACACATACATTACTGGCACCGGTAATCCATTACTGGGTCCAGTAATCAAATTTACTGGGGCCGGTAATCCATTACGCGGTCAATATTGCTCTGAGAATTTGGGGGAAAATGGAGCACAATTAAGAAGTTTGGATTGGTGTTTGGACCAATTCATACAGCCGAATAGACCATAACACAATTGTGGTCCACATAGAACAAATGGTATGAAATCACAATTCGATTTAACTGAACTCAACTACCAAATGCTTGAATATGAACGTACTGACCTGTTAATATGAAGGTTCATATTACGAGGCTATTATACAACAAATTAAGACAAATAGTGATCGAAGCTCATACATGACAAAAAATAGGCAAACAGGATAATATCTCGTGTTCATGCTTAACATAGATGAAAAATATATGTATATAATTGTGGCAATAGAGTTATTTAATTTGTTTAATACATGTATTTATGGGCATACTAAAAAATGTTACTTAAAGGCTGTTTCAATTATTTTTCCTTTTAATTATGTGCTTGGGTTTGGATGATTCACCGGAATAGGAAACTTAAAACAAAACAAACACGCATACATTACTGGTACCGGTAATCCATTACTGGGACCAGTAATCAAATTTACTGGGGCCAGTAATCCATTACGCAATTAACAAGTTTGGATTGGTGTTTGGACCAATTCATACAGTCGAATAGACAATAACACAATTATGGTAATAGGCACATAGGAACAACTACTCCATTACTGTCCCAATATTGCTCTGAGTATTTGGGGGACATGGAGCACAATTAACAAGTTTGGATTGGTGTTTGGACCAAATCATACAACTGATAACACAATTATACATAGGAAAAAATACTCGAATACAAGCCAAACTATCTAATTTCACGCAATAACGCCTATTCAAGTCCCATAATTGCAAACCAATAGAAATGGAGAGTGAGAAGCTTACCAAATAGAAATAGGATGTGTAAGAGAGAGAGAGATTGAGACGGGGAGTTGCGTAGGCGGTGTAGGAGAGAAGAGAGAGCAGATTTCATGTGTGGGGAGAGAGTGAGGGGTAGGGGACAGAGGAGGAAAAGAGAGGAGGGTGCCGGGGGAGAGAGAAGAGACCTTAGGGTTCGTAAAGAATGGAAAGGGGGAGGGAAGATTCAATAATTTCTATTTATAACCACAATCTTGCGAGACGTAAGTCTAATACAAATTATTTAAAAGCTACGTCGCCTTAAAAATTTGAAAATTTCAAATAATTTAAAATTTTTGCCAAAATTTATGGGGGGAATACTTTTGGGCGACGTAATATGTTCGTAGGTCTCTTAAATGAACTTGAGAGACGTATGTATAACTTGTACGTCGCCTAAATATTTATGAAAGAAATTTTAAATAAATTTTAGTTGAAATTATTGACCAAAATTTTCTCCAAAAAATATAAGAATATAATGGTTAGATATACATGTTATGGTAGAATTATTTATACACCATTGATAAGTTTTGTACACGCATCAAAGTTAAGACACTCACACATAAGAAAACTATCACATACTAATAATGTTGTCTACATTAAAAATGTCATAATTTAAAATAAAAAATTCTAAATTTAATAAATATTTAATATTTAAAATGGACTAATCAAGATCAATTAAAGAAAAATTATGCCAAAAAAAAATCAAGAAAAATTATTGTTTAGGCCATCCCAATTTGTCATTTTTAAGACGTACGTTACGTTGTTAGATTATGATTAAAAGGCTCTTAAAAAAATTAAAAACAAGTTGGTCCAATCAAGTATATATACTTTTAGTTTTTTCAGTATTACTATATACTGAACTTACGTTTCAATTGTTCAAAACGTTAGATTAGACTAGATAATGGGTTCAAAATAGAATGATTGATTTTGTCTATTTAAATTCGTCACATGTTAATTATTTTTATCCTATTATTAGATTTTTTTTATTTGACTGTGTAGGATTAGCTTTGAGCGATTGATGCCAGTATATTGTCTACTAGAACATACGAGGGTAAAACAAATGGATATGATCTGTAAGAAGAGAGCTGAGTCTGTTGTGGACAACCAAACTTACACCGAAAATAGAGGAGAATCTGAAAATAAAGATGAAGAAGTCTCGCAAATTCAATGTTCATAATTCATCCTCTGGTGTGTATGAATTATCTGAACAGGGATGTTTATAACTTCATTGACGTCGTATTTCACACTGATTCATCCAAGAAATCATACAGTTTCCCCATTCACCCAATAACAAATATGGACGAGTCTTCCTCAGAGGTTTCCGGGCAGGTGCAGGAACAAGAGGATGAAGTCTAGCGGAGGAGAGTATACGGAGATGTCAATCAACTTGCGCTAGCTGTCATTAGAAGGGCATCCACAACAGACTTACTTGTTATTTAGGCCTGTAAACGAATTGGATTTGGATCGGATCAAGGTGAATCCAAATCCATATTTGGAAAAGTTTTCGGATCGGATTTGAATCGGATCATGTAACGCATCATTAAAATATCGATCCATATCCAAATGTGTTCGGATCGGATTATATCCGATCCATTTAAAAATTTATCCATATAATAATTAGTTTGTAAATATATAAAAAATTATGAAATTAACATAAAAATTTTAACCAATAGATTCTTGTATTTTTGATAGAGATTTTTTGGTCAAATATGGTGTTTTATATAGATTTGAAATAAGGCAATTCCATAATTACTGGGTCCAGTAACATATTACTGGGTCCAGTAATAAACATTACTGGACACAGTAATCCAAATTACCGGGGGCAGTAATTATATTACTGGTACCAGTAATTACTGGTGCCGGTAATCTAGGTTTCTGGTGTGATCTTTACACGTGCGTACCATCTTCTCGAGTCGTCAGGTTACTAATTGGCGGGGGGGTTTAGCCACGTGGCAACGCGGGACAGGCGGGGAGTGGTTACCAAAGAGTCACGTCATTTTAAAATTAATAACTTCCCTCGAAAACCAACGCTTGCACTGCTATAAGTAACCCATTCCATCCCATCAGGTTTATATCTTTCTCATCTCTTTGTAAATACCATTAATATGGATAATATTTCATATGCTAACAGTTCTTATCGGCCTCTGGTGACTCCTAGTGCAGTTGATAACCTTTTTCGGAGGGTGGAAAGACTTGAAAGAGAGGTTAGGAGGTTGGAAAATCTGACCCGAACCATTAGAGACCTGGAGCAACGTCTGGCCGCCGTGTCCGCAGAGCGGGATCGCCTACGTGAGCGGTTAAGGTAGGGTGAAAGGACGGTCAGGTGATGGGAAACCTTAGTTCTTCCTAGATTGAAGCCCTTTTGTCGATCTACGGTTTCTAGGGAGTTCTTATGGTTTCGGGCTCGTTGACAGGTTGCCCTTAGCATAGCAATCACTTGCCCATCTATCACCTAGTTTTTCTTAAACATTGGTGGTTTATTTCCCATCTTCTGTTCAGAAACTGCCCCGTCTGTTTATCTCTCCGCTCCCTCTCCTTGAGTTCTTCTTGGATTGACTCAGTTTTCTGTATCTGGGTTATCTAGGGAGTTATCATGTTTTGGAGCTCGTTGACATGTTGCCCGTAGCATCGCAGTCACGTGCTCGTCTATCACCTAGTGTTTCTCCGGTAATGGAGAACATACAACAGTGCGAGGGGTTAACTTCATAATTAAGAGCCCTCCCTCGTTTTTTTTTTTGAATAGTTGGTGGTATCTTTCCCATCTTCTGGTCTTAAACTTTTTGGGGCTTGTTTTATTTCATCCTTTAATTGAATATGTAATCAGTTGGACCTCGAAGATAAGTTGTCTCTTTATATCTCGTCTTGTACACCAATTATTTTTGTTGGACCTCGAAGTCCCTCCTCTGTAATTTTACTTTCATCAATGGAAAAGAATTTGTTTCTCTAAATCTCATCTTGTACACCATTTATTTTCTCTTGTCTATGTTGTAAGAATGCTTGTGTTTGGGTCATTGTTGATTTGTGGCAAATTGATGGAATTTGAAAATCTACTTCTTCAGCTATTATCAACATGAACTGAATGATTACTGGGTCCAGTAATCCTTATTATGTGGGCCTATAATTAGGATTACTGGGGGCAGTATTTATAATTACCGGCACCAGTAATGGATTACTGGTGCCGGTAATCCATTACTGGTGCCGGTAATTCCGTTTCATCATTTCGAGTAGTCAGGTTATTAATTACTGGAGCCAGTAATCCACTGATGGGTCCAGTAATCAAAGTTTTTAATTTGGCTTTACACGTCAGTATCATCATTCGGGTAGACAGGTTATTAATTAGAAGCAGGGGGCGCTTGCCACGTGGCAGATCTGGAAGGGCGGTAACGTCTACGAAAAAAATCACGTCTTTTCAAAATTAACTGTGGTGTACCCATGCAAATTAAATAAGAACCGATAATAAGGTAATATAAAGGAGAAGCGTGTGATGAATCTAAATTTGCTTAGTTTCAATTATTGGACCGACATCTTTTTTAATTTTTAAAATAATTTTTAGACTACTGGTGGCAGTAAAATTAATTACTACGGCCAGTAATAAATTACTGGCGCTAGTAATTACCATTACTGGGGACAGTAATCCACTGATGGGTCCAGTAATCGAAGTTTCTAATGTGGCCTTACATGTCCGCATCATCATTTCGGGTAGACAGGTTATTAATTAGCGGTAAAAGGGGGGGTTGCCACGTGGAAGATCTGGACGGGCGGGTAACGTCTACGACAAAAATCACGTCTTTTCAAAATTAACTGGGGTGTACCTGTGCAAATTGAATAAGAAACGATAATAAGATAATATAAAGGAGAAGCGTGTGATGAATCTAACTTGGCTTAGCTTCAATTTATCTTCATGCTAGGAAAATATATATATATATATGTAAATCGGATTGGACCGACATTTTTTTTAATTTTTAAAATAATTTTTAGATTACTGGTGGCAGTAAAATTAATTACTGCGGCCAGTAATAAATAATTGGCGCCAGTAATTACCATTACTGGGGCCAGTAATCCACTGATGGGTCTAGTAATCGAAGTTTCTAGTGCCTTTACACGTCCGCATCATCATTTTGGGTAGTCAGGTTATTAATTAGCCCGTTAGCCGTATCATCACATCGTTTCAAAATTAATAACTTGCCTCGAAAACCAAAGCTTGCACTGCTATAATTAGTAGCTTATTCCATCACTTTTCTAATACCATTACCGATGGATGATGTTTCAGAGGCTAACTGTTCCTATAGTCTTCCGGTGACCCCTACTGCAGTTGGAAGAGAGGTTCGGATGTTGGAAAATTCAACTCGAAGCATTAGAGACCTGGAGCAACGTCTGGCCGCCGTATTGAAAGAGAGATTCGGAGTTGGAAAATTTGACTCGAATCATTAGAAACCTAGAGCAATGTCTGGCCTCCGTGATCGCAGTGAGGGACCGGCTACGTTAGCTGTTAGGTTAGGGGGAGAGGAGGAAGGTCCGATGGGAAAGATTACCTTGATCAATCGGAACTACATGTTTACCCATGTATTTCTATGAATCAAGGATTTGCCAGGGAAAAAATTAGACTCGGTTCTTTTCCACTGGTCTTGAGATCCCTCTGGTCTTCTGTCTCTTGAACAATTAGATGTTTCTTTCTCTATATCTCATCTTCTACACCATTTATTTCAGTTAGACCTCGAAGTTCCTCCCTTGTAATGTTAATTTAATCAATGGAAATGAAGTTGTTTCTCTATATCTCATCTTGTACACAATTTATTTCAGTTGGACCTCAAAGTCCCTCCTTTGTAATTTAACTTTCATCAATGGAAAAGAATTTGTTTCTCTATATCTGATATTGTACACCATTAATTTTCATTTGTGGGCTGTTTTATGAATGCTTGTGTTTGGGTCGTTGTCGCAAAGTGGTGAAATCTTAAAATCTAAATTGGTCTGCTGTTTTAAATTTTATGTAAAGAATTACTGGATCCAATAATATAGATTACTGGGACCAGTAATAAATTACTGGGGGAAGTAATACTAATTACCGCCCAATAATCCAGATTACTGGGTGAAGTATTAGGATTACTGCGGAAAGTAATCCAGTTGCTAGGTCAGAATTTGGATTACTGAGGTCAGTAAGTTTGGGTCAGTATTTGCATTTTAACACATCTGTAAATGATATATTCCTCTTATTTACATCCGGTACCACTCCTCAACAAAAATTCGCTTTTGAAAAAAACTTTTCGCTCTCCCCACCTTTCTAACAACTACCGCCATTTTCGGAGACCACGATTCACAACGAAGTTCTCGCTCTCTAACTCTCTGTACTACACACATAAAGACATCATCTTCGTCATCTCTTTGGCTTATCCACCCATGTAAGTTTTTTTTTGAAGTACGTTAATGTCTATTAACAACTTATTTTCATCACCAAGAAGATTTTATATTTGATGAAATCATCTCGCCATTATGAGTGAATATAGATAGGGTCTAAAAAAAACTTGAACCCTTTATATCTGTTTCTATGTGTAATGTTTGAGTAGTATCTTCCCTTGACATGCGGTTGCTGTTCATTGTTGAATGTTGATTGCTACAACGATAACCAAAACAAGGATTACTGACCCCAGTAATGACGTTTCCTCGAACATTAAATAAATACTGAGGACAGTAATGTGATTACTGTCCTCCGTAATGTATTACTGGCCGCGGTAATCCATGACTGGCCCAAGCTATGAATAATTACCGGAACCGGTAATCCATTACTGGCCCAGCAACTTGGATTACTGGGTTATTAATCTGGATTACCTAATGGATTACTGGCCGCGGTAATCCACTACTGGCCCAAGTGATGGATAATTACTGGCCACGCTAATCCATTTTCAAAAATATTTCATAATCAGAAGCTGGAAATCTTACTTAGATTATTTGATCCATTAGCTCAGAACTTAAAAGGTTTTACTCACAAGACATAGTTTCTAGCTCTGATACCAATGGGGGGAACAGATATCCGTAGTTTCGGACTACGCAATACCGCAAAGAAAACACAGATTTAAGAATAATAAATACCTAGGGTTCTTAAATCACGATTATCTGAATACCATCCAGATAATAAAAACCATATAACAAAAATATATAAGTAATAGGTTAAAAGAGATAGGAACCTATGATAGATAAACAAAGAAATTAAAAGAGTGATATAGATAATTAAGGCATTATTCATTTGAAAAGGAAGATGGAATTACAGAGAAGTATACAACTTCTTCACCAAACTACAATCGCTTCTCAAACTCCAGAATCCTTAAACTAAACAAGAGACTGCCTATTTATAGGAAAACTAAACAGCTGTGAACCATACAGCTGGAAAGAACAATAATTACAACTTTGAAAAAGGAAAGATTCCTTGTCAATTATATTACTGGGGCCAGTAATCCCAATCACTGGTTCCAGTAATCCAAGTAACTGCCTATGTAGCTTTTCTCCTTAATAAACTAATTGATTTTGCTGAAATCAGAATGGCATCACAACATGATACCCCGGTGCGTGGTAGGGAAGAGGTCTCTACAAGCAGCAGTGATGCTGTGCCATTATCTGAATTGAGGAAAAGACGTACACCATTGAGTGAAGCACAGTCGAAGAAGGCCACCAAAAAGACAGTTGAATAAACGGTAGCAAACCCGAAGGGCAAGCCCACTAGTTCTCCCAAAACTGCCGAATCGAAGAAACAAAAGAATCAGGCAAAACCATCAAAGCCAAACGCTCTCAAACAAAAAAGGTCTCTTCCCCAGAGATGCACAATATTGGCCTTTGCCTAATTGGTAAATCTATACCGGGAAGCCATCCCGACTAAAACATGGGATATTCTGAACGGGACGGTCTTCGGCCCTATGATGTGTCGCTTCCGGGATGCCTTAGTCAAGGAAGCCAATTGTAGGAAGACTAAAATTGATTTCGAAATAATAATGAAGCATTTCGACATGGACAAGATGTTGTGGTCCTTTGGCAGTTTACAGTTGGACTTGACCAAAGAGTTTGTGACGGTCTTGTTTCACCTCCCCACTGGAGGAAAAAAAATTGTACCCGTTCCTCGATCAGAGGATAGAAAGGAAGAGGCGGCCAACCTGTTCAAAAATTGCAAGGAAACAAAAGGGCCTTCTCGTACCGATATAAAGAACTTGCTCGCATCCGAGCTAAACAAAGAAAAAAGAGCCGATCCAAAACAGGTTGTATTGACTCTGCTGATGTATTTATTCTCAACATTCTTCTTCAGCAGAACGGGGATTGCATGGGATTTGGTCAACATATGCATTGACATTGATAATGTTGACAAGTATGACTGGGCGAACTCGACTGTGGACTTCTTGTTCTCTGGCATCAAGAAGTACAACAAGGATAAACCAAGCACACTCAACGGATGCACGCTGTTGGTGCAGTATTGGTTTTTGGAGAACACAAAACATAGATTGCCACGGTCAGAGAATCGTCTAATTGGCAGGCCACATTTCGTGGCATGGAACATTAGAGACATGTTCGACGTGAAGGCCTTGGAGTCAAACCCCAACCTCTTAGAGGTAACTTTTGCATTTATATAAATACTATACTTTTATGCATTTAAGAGAAAAAGAGCCTATTCAATTGTACTTTGTGATTTAGGAACTTGTACTTGGCGGAGCTTGGCCAATGTCCGCCTTTAATTTGACGCACGAACAATTGGTAGGGGACAAGGAAAAGCAAGGGCAGCAGGGAAAGGAGGAGGAAACTGTTGGGGATAAGAATGGTTCCGAAGGTGAAGATAAGAGTGGTGAGGATGAATCCTTAGAGCTTTCAAAATGGGTAAGAATTTTGCATGAAATATAGGATGTTATACTACTAATTACTGGACTACTTCTCCCAGTATTGAAGATTACATGTTCCAGTAATCATAATTACTGGGATTGGTAATGGATTACTTCCCCCGGTAATCCTGATCATATGCCCCAATAATTCAAATTATTGCCTCCAGTAATCATGCTTTAATAAATTACTATCCCCAGTAATCTAGATTTATTTGGCCATAAATCAATTACTGCCCCAGTATTTCAAATTACTGGCCACAGTAATCATATTACTGCCCCCAGCAATCCATTATTATTGTTATACATAGGCTGGAGATTCTCATTACATGTCATGTTTTATCTGTGATTACAGGTCCCACAAAAAAAGGAAAATGAGAATATGGCAAAAAAGGTGGTCCAAATTGTGGATACTGTTGTCGCCGAGTTGTCTCGACTTATCGACAATAACATCAACGTGGACCTACAAAAGCTGAATCTAGTGGGCTATCAAGAAACTGTCCATGCCCTCACCAAAAAAATGGTTGACGCTATAACAGCGTCGGATAAAAGAATCAAGCTGCTAGAGCGCCAACAAGAAAAGAGGCAGGCTGAACCGCGGGTCACAACACCTACAACTCCAAGAGACCAAAATGATCCAATACCACACAGTCCAATTCGGGATGATAGGGTTGATGACACAGCGGACTGGGCCGAAGAAAGGGAGGAAGAGGTTGTCACAGAGAGGGTCGAAGACTGGGGAGGGTCTATAAATGAAGAAGCAACATTGGCCCAGGCCGACGAAGTGGTTAAATAGATTGCTCAAGAGGTGGCCCTCGAACAAAGGGCCATTACGTTGCCGCCCCAACATTCAATCAAGAAAAAAGTGAAAATACACGATAGGGGTGCAACAAGGCAGAGGGAAAGCGAGTCGGCCACTTCAGCAATCAGCAGCCACTTAAGAAAGCAAAGGTCCATCGGACCATACAACCATTGCTTATCAATGGGATCGACTGCACAAAGGAACCCTGGCAGACCCTCAAAATGAATATTTAGGAGCATTACCACAGTTTCTGGGAGTCGAACGAGTAAGTACATATTTTTGTTCACAAGTTGTAATTGTAAAACTAATTTAAAAAAGCCATACTAATTGATTTTAATTTGTTATCTTAACAGAGAAATCTACTACCAGGATCTTGAGACCTCGTTCGGCCCCATTATAGAAAAAAATATGATAAAAGACATAATTGAGGGGAGAGATTTGGATAAAGATGTAAGAAGCAATTGAATAATTTGGATTATTATCCGTTATCATTTTCGATTACCGTGTGTATTTGGATTGCTTGGGCCAGTAATAAATATTACTGTACCTAGTAATCACGATTACTGGACACCGTAATCATGATTACTGTGTCCAGTAATATTAATCACTGGTTCCAGTACTCAGTATTACTGGACCCAGTAGTATTGATTACTGGCCCAAGCAATCCATTACTATTGCACTTGTAACTTCTCTAACAAGTTAAGTGCATGTGCAAAATGTTGCAGGTTTTGAAGCAGTACATTACCATGATGAAGTAGGAGGTAAAACCAAAAAAAATGACAGATTTGGTTTCATTGACTTGGAAGCTTCAATAAGTAAATCCCAAAAAAACCAAAAAATTACAGAGCACAAAGATTTACATTCACGGATCTAATTCCTGTTAACTTTCCTTTTACAATTTTACTGTATTGCATACCACGAAAAGCTTGCCACGTCCGGCAAAGACTTCAGTGGGAACGAGTATGATGTTGCAAAGCTCCTCACGGAACTCCTGTGGGAAATATTCAACCGCAACAAAATCTTGATTTCATTGCATCACTGGACGAGCAGGCATTTCACCCTTCTCCACATAAATAACGATCGGAAGACAATAACCCACATGAACTCCTCCCTACCCGTAAAGGGTAAAAGGTCCGATGATGACAAGTGGAGCAAAAATGCAGAGACAGTGGTAAGGCAACAACCAAATATTAAATCTATATATACTGGCCAGATTATATGTTGTCAATATTAATACCTGACTCCATATATTTACCTTGGCCTTGTTAAAAAAATAAAATAAAGGCAAACCACATTAAGCATTGGATGAATGACATCTGGCTTGGCGGTCAGTTCCAAACTCAAGCGAGCATTGATCCTGAGGTGTACCGAGAGCAGGTGGTTCATCAAGCTCAAAACGGCCCAAAAATTATACATAAAGAGCTGACCGCCAATGAAAAGAGAACGAGGTGGCTAATCATGAACAAAAATTTGAAATTTGAGTCATACACCTTTGTCGAAGATGTCGACTGCCCACAACAAATACCAGGATCGTAAGTAGTTCGGATATTCATAGCTTATTTATTAGTATTTTTTTTGGTAAATGATATTGTGGCACAATAAACCAAAAATTGGTTTTGGTTTTCAGGTCAGATTGTGGTGGGTTCATGCTTCACTTTATGGAATGCTTGGTTAATGGGAAGAAGCCGTCCCAAAAGGGTGGGACATTTTTCAGGCAGAACATACTCGACAAATTCAGAACCCTTAGACCATCGGAGTGAACCATGTTGTTCTAAATGATTGTGGTCTGTTGATTATGGTGTAAATGATTGTGGATAATTATTTTAATCTTTTAACTATTCCCTCTTTTTGTAGTCTAGTTTTTTTTTCTGTTTTTGTGTGGATTACTTCCCTAGTAATGGATTACTAGATCCAGTAATATTGGATTACTGGGTCTAGTAATATTCATTACCGGATCCAGTAATTATTATTATTGGGTCCGGTAATAAATATTACTGGGTCGGGTAATAAATATTACTAGTCCCAGTAATAATGAGTATTGGTGCCAGTAATCATGATTACTGGTTTCTGTTCATGATTACTGGTCAAGGAATACAAATTTTCACAACCAACTTGGAAGGATTACTGGCCAAGGTAATCCAGTAGACATGTTTTCACTAGATGATTGTGGTCTGTTGATTATGGTTTAAATAATTGTGGATAATTATTGTAATCTTCTAACAATTCCCTTTTTTTGTAGTCTAGTTTTTTTTGTTTTTGTTTTTGTTTGTACACCAATTATTTCAGTTGGACCTCGAAGTCCATCCTCCGTAATTTTACTTTCATCAATGGAAAAGAAATTGTTTCTCTATATCTCATCTTGTACACCATTTATTTTCGCTTGTCTATGCTGTAAGAATGCTTATGTTTGGGTCATTGTGGCAAATTGATGGGGCTAGTAATTGGGATTACTTGCCCCAGTAATACTTATTACTGGGTCTAGTAATTAGGCTTACTGGGGCAAGTAATCCTAATTACTGGTGCCAGTAATTCCATCTCATCATTTCGAGAAGCCCGTAATAAGGATTTCTGGAACAGTAATCATGATTACTGGTTTCTGTTCATGATTACTGGGTGAAGGAATCCAATTTTTCACAAGCAACTTGGAAGTATTACTGGCCACTGTTATCCAGTAGACATGTTTTCACAAGATAGTTTGGTTGTGATTGAAATCAGGAAGACGTATTATAATACTAATAATAATTTTTATTAAAAATTAAAAAATAAATAAAAAAATAACAATGTGTTAAGAAAAAAAAAAAGAACTACGTTAAAAAAAATGCAATATCAATTTTTATTTTTCTTCTTCTTCTTCTTCTTCTTCTCTCTCTTCTTTGCCTCTACCATCTCACGGTTCCTCTTCGACATTTCCTCAAGCATCGCTCGCATCCTCTCCAGACACTCTTCAACTTTTGCCGATTCAGCTTCAAAAGCCTTCCGCGTTTCATCGGCAAAAATAAGATTCTCAATGCACATCGCGGTGAAATTGGATGGAGAGTTTGGAGGAGATGACGTGGATGGAGATTTTGGAGGAGTTGACATGGTGAAGCAAATAAGTGAAAGTTGAAAAAAATCAAAAAATTGAGATATTTGTGGATGTGGTGTTTTGCGAATGTCAAATCATGTTTATATAGTAGTCCCTTGGAATATGAAGGGCTGTCACTTTGGATCACATGCGTGCATTAATTCCAATTGTTATAATGACGGCCGCAACAACTTTGGAAACTGAATAGATGCATGCATGCTTTCAGAATTTCAAATTACTGCACCAACTTTGGAAAGCGAAGAGATTACGTACTGGGGCCTTCTTCAATCCGAATTACCGGGCACAATAATCCAAATTGCTGGAGAAGTAATGGATAATTACTGGCCCCAGTAATGGATAATTACTAGCACCAGTAATAGATTACAGATCCAGTAATCCATTACTGCATCAGCAACTGGGATTACTGGCCCTTGTTATCCTGTTCACTGGGCAAGCAACTTAGATTACTGGGGTCAGTAATCTGGATTAGTTGTCCCGAAAATGGATTACTGGATGCATATATGGATTACTGTAGCCAATAATCTGGAATACTAGGGCAAGTAATCTGGATTACTGGACCCAGTAATTATAGAATTATTTTCTTTCATATTTTAAAAATGAAAAATACCATGCAAATAAACCATAGAGGCATGGAAACAAATACAAACTGCGAACTAAAATTTCAATTTTACCCTCATCTTTGTCTGATTTATAGGAACATATAGAACATCAATGGTAGTCATCATCATCATCATCATCCTGATCCTGATCCTCCTCTTCATCTTCGTCCTCATCATCGCTTAAAAGATCATTGTTATACCCTTCTACATCGTCAGAGTCGTAATCCTCGTCATAATCATCATCCTCGTCGAAGTCTTCATCATTGGAAATATCTATCCGCGGTACTAAACTGAAATCGATATATAAAGTAGATATGGGAATACATATTGCATTAGGTTCTTGATAGGGTTCTTGTACTTCATACAGTGGAGTGGCGGTTGCATCCCTTGCAAGTGTGGTCTCACTGTATGTACCCTTATGTGACACCAAATGGACGACTTTCCATCCTTCACCAGCCGACGGATCATCTATATAAAATACTTGGCTTGCCGTCTTGGCAAGAATAAATGGAAGGTCGTCATACCAACTAGTATTCGTGTTGATGGATAAAAGCCCACGGTCATACTTTGTGCTACCGGGAACATCAGGGTCGGTGTTGTAACACTTACACATGAGCAACACAACTGGCATGTCTTCCGCATATCTTAGTTCGACAACAGCTTGTAGAATCCCAAAATATGTGATGTCACCGGCCATTACCATCACTCCACTGTTCTGAGTCTTTCTGATCTGGTCTCTTTGATGACACACATACTTGACACCGTTTACGTCACATCGTGAATAAATGGTGCAACGCATAGGCTTAGATGCTAAAATCTGTACATCCCGGTTATATTTAGGAGCACCTTTACTATGCAAATCGTGCATCTGCATAACAAAATATATGGAACATTAGTTAAATGCATGTGACGTAACAAGTCAGCTAAGGATGAATGTTTACCCATTTAGGGAAATGGTCAAGAAAAGACGCAATACGCTCCTCATCAGTCCCGTTTGGAACTAGATCAGCAAACTGATCTTGGTGAATGTCTATATACCATTGTGCTTCGGTACAGTTCTCCACCATACACCAGTGAGCCGTCGCCATTTGTGCTCTCCTAAGGCCGGCGGTCCTGATGCAGCCGCTTGGCTTCACGAGATCGAAAACAACTGAGATGTTCCACCGAGGTGCCTCTGGAATTATTTCATCACTTACGTTAGGATCATCGAGATAGTTATTGATGTAAGTCACACACTCGTGCATGATGTTCCGCTCGGCAATACACCCCTCTGGGTAACGCCTGTTTCCGACATCTTTCTTGAATTCACCGAGCTGCCTATAAAATTGTATAGTTATATACTAGGGATATAGATAATTATAAACAATAAAAAATAATTCATACCTTTCAGTGAAAAACATCCAGGTATAATGTATGGGACTAGTGAGTAGGACTTGTTCCGGTAGGTGGATGCAGAGATGGACCATGATGGTAAAGAAAGCTGGCGAAAATATCATCTCTAGCTTGCAGAGAATCATGACAATATCGCTCTGCATCTGGCAGACATCCGATTTCCTCAACTCTCGAGCGCATATCATCTTGAAGAATCTAGATAACTCTACTAGCGCGTCGGCGACGTGACTTCCCAAATATGGCCGGATGACCATCGGAAGAACACGCTGAAGCATGACATGGCAGTTGTGCGTCTTCAGTCCGTAGAACTTTTTATCAGAGACTTTAATCTTATTCTTTAGGCTTTCCGCATAACCTCTTGGATACTTAACAGCAGCAATATAATCAAATACAACTCTCTGATCCCTAGGCCGAACTGTGTAATCAGCCTGAGGTAGTAACACTTTGCCTGACGGCCCTTTCTTCGCCCAGAGCTTGTTGCGTATGCCCATCTTCTGTAGAGTTGCGCGAGATTTCGCATCATCCTTCGTCTTTCCATCAAGGCTTAAAACAGTGCCGAAGACGTTGTCGCATACTTTTTTTCAATGTGCATGACATCTAATGCATGTCTCACACTAGATGTAGTCCAGTAAGGCAGCTCCCAGAATATACTGACGTGAGTCCAACAAAGTCTCTTTTTAGGTGCCTGAAAATGTGGATGCAAACTCATTGAAACTTAATCGAAATTATAAACTCAGTACAACATCATGTATTAAGAGGCGTACCCGTTTAAAGTCGTTATGAGGATGCGTCGATTGAAGAGGGTATGAATGCTTAATGGTCGCTTCGTAAACCTGTCTTGCAGACATAATTAGTGGGGCAGTTCTGAACTCTTGCTTACCATTAAACACTGTAGGCTACGTCCGATAGTGGTGATCTAAGGGTAGCCATCTACGTGCGCCTTGGTACGACATTCTTCCATTATTGTGCACTGCATCAATATCGTCCAAAACATATAGGACATGCCTTATACCCTTTCGTCCGAATGCCTCCCAACATCCTTAATCATGGGAAGTCGCTTGTGGTCCACATCACGGCTGTCCTCATGTTGAATGCCTCTTCACCGTATCGATTCCAAGTCGGTACCCCCGTCTCCCACAACATTTTAAGCTCCTCGATCATTGGCCTCATAAACACATTGAGACACTTTCCCGAAGACATGGGGCCAGATACAAGCATCACTAGCATGTTAATCTCCTTCTTCATACACAACGATGGAGGCAAATTATAAGGCATCATAATAATAGGCCAAGCGCTGTATGGCACGGCCGTAGTCCCATAAGGACTGAACCCGTCGGACGCTAGAGCGAGGAGCACATTTTTGAAGTCTGACGCAAATTGCGGATGTAACCTGAAAATGACAAAACAAAATTCAATACTAGAATATATAATAAATTATCAATTATTGTATATATACACAAATACAAACTGTAAACATATACTTCACTTGTCGAAATCCTTCCATGCTTCCCCATCCGCTGGGTGTCTCAGAAATTCAGGATCTTTTGTTGTTCTTTCGCCGTGCCACCGCATTTCCTTTGCAGTGCGTTCGGACATGTATAGACGCTGCAACCTCGGTGCCAAAGGGGAGTACCGAACAGTCTTTCGGGCAATCCGCTTACCACCGCTTGTACCATCTTCTTCCCATCTAGACTCATCGCAAACGGGACATTGATCTAGATGTGCACCCTCTTTGTAAAACAAGAAGCAACTGTAGTAACAAGCGTGGATCACCTCATAACCCATGCCAATCTTCTTCAAGGTCTTCTTTGTAGCTGCGTATGAGTCCGGGTATTTGTTTCCATCGGATAACAGATAATTCATTTTCGCAACCCACTTGTTGAAGACCATGTCCGTCATATTGCAACCCTGCTTCAACTGCAACGCTCTAAGCACAGAGCACATCGTAGTCACTTTACAACCCTCGTACAATGGAGTCATTGCTTCGTCCAATAGACGCTGATATAACATCATATTTTCTTTGACAACTGGGTCCGCCTGAAATGCAGTGTCAACACCAGGGGGATGTACGATTCATGGAATGAAAAAGCATCTTGCACGAACGCCACAGTTGGGTTACTACAATGATCGACATTGTTACTTGAAAAAGCTGTGTACTGTTGTTTTTCTCGCACTTCACCGTGTAAGTACCATAAGGTATACAATGGCATTATACCGTTACTTGTCAGGTGGGCGTATATGTCTTCCAAGCTGAGCCGTGTGCCCATGTTGTAACACCGTTTGCAAGGACATGGATACAATTTAGTCGCACTGTTGCCATTCTCTCGTACAAACATGCAGAAATCCATTACCCCGACAATGAATTGCGTTGAACCTCTTGAGCATTTCATTCAAGATTTATCCATTTTCACTGCCATATAACATATATATTTTAAACAATAAATATATATTTTTAGCAATAAACATATATTTTCAAATATAGAAATCTACAATTCTATACTAAAATATTAGCATCCACTACTAATAATACAAACCAAGAGACAAATAATATGAACCAAGCATCAACAACTAATTTATACTAAAATAATATATTCAACAAAAAATATACATTTTCTACACAAATCTCAACGTATTTTAAACAATTAATATATATTCTCAAATCTACAAATCTACAAATTTATATTAAAATATTTGTCTCCACTATCAAAAATACTAACAAACAGATCAAATAGGGGCAACAACTAACAACAAAATCATATATTCAACAACAAATACACATTTTCTACACGAATCTCAACATTTATATAAATACAGAAATTACTTAAAAAATAATATTAATAAGAGATAAACTAACTAAAGATCAAAAAAACCTTTAACGAGGGGAATGTTGTTGATTTGTAGTTTCAAATTGGCAAAATCGCCCAAAAATCAGACCATAACCTTCAGATCCCGAAAATGGAGGACCTGCGGCTACTTTATGTTTAAAAGAACCTAGGCGACGTAAGTATACATACGTACGTCGCCTAACATTAAGGTAATTCCTGGTGGACCTCCACTTAGATATAATGCTCGTGATCAGTTGATTTTAGGCGACGTAGGTTATTGCTCACATCGCCTAAATCTTTCTTACACAACCAAATATATACCTAGGTCGCATAAGTTATTCTAGGCGACGTATGAAAAAATTACGACGTCTAAGATTATCTTAGGAGACATATATATTTATACGTCGCGTAAGTAAGTATAAGGCGACGTAATATATTAAATGCGTCGCCCAATCTACCGACTGGTGTAGTGTTATTCGTCATCGAGTGCTCGCTTGATGTCAAGCGAGTGACAGTTAAATGATTTTCTGCAACCCTACTCACTTGGTTGTCGTATGTGTGTGTGGAGAAGAAGAAGAAGAAGAAGAGAAGAAGAAGGAGGAGGAGGAGGAGGAGGTAAAACTGTTTTATTGTAGTTAAGAATTAATCAATTAGTTAATTAATAAGATAGTAAAGGCATGATGATGAGGGTGGTAGAGGTAAAGTTTAATTTGTTTAATTCAAAATTATTTAAGGGGTGTTAGTAATAAAAAAGACGGGTGCAAATATCACCCTTTCCACTCCCCCCCCCCCCCCCCCCCCCCTCCTCCTCCTCCTTTATTTTAGATGAGCTTTGTCTTTTTCTAAGGGTGGAGATATTGGCACTTCCAAAATATTCGATAATACTTTTATTTCATTCGGTTCTTTGTAACCAAGTAAGGTATCTGTAATTTAATTCTTGAGGGCCGAACATTAGCCTGTACACTTAGTCATTGACAATCGAGTAAGGCATTGTTAAATTTATATTAAATCCTTTACAATTAAATAGTATATACCTTACTCGATTGTCAAAATTGTATGAAAAAAAGGGAGTGTTTCTCAAAAATATTAAAGTTATTAGTATCTCTACTTTTTTTTAATGAAATCCGAGAAGTTTAGATTTTTTTGATAAGTCATTTCTATTCATATTGTAATAAGTTAAGATTAGATTTATTGGTGCTCCACTACGCTTTAAATTTTAAAATATGCCATTAGTGTAAGTTAAAAGTTAAAGTAAAAATAGCCGCCCACAATATTATACACAAACTGATGTACTATATGTCGTTGAAGTGCTGACACCCTACGACGACAACACATAATTTATTGTCTCAAGAAAAAAGTTTGCAGACACACGAAGGGACAAACGTGGAAAAAGAAAATAAGAGAGAAAAGACCAAAACAGAGTCAATTTATTTGAAAATTCAACAGCTCCAAATTCTCCAATTCCTCTTCACCAAATCTCAAAAGATTAAAGACTCATCTCTGAAATTCTTTCCTCCTCAAAACCCATATGATAGTCTTGGAATTTGATAGAATTTTCCCTTGCATCTGATTTTCCTCTGCTTCCCCTGCTGTTAGAAAATCAGCCTTTCCGCCTGTTTGATGATCACAAATCAGGTATTATAACTCACAAATTCTTCTCTCTTGTCTGTTATGATGGTTGTTCCTTTTTTATTATGAATTATTAATATTCTTCTCTCTGGATTAACTCGGTTGATGTAAATTCTTTAGATTTTTTTTAGTAGGATCTGAGTTAGATTACCATTTCAGAAAATTTAATAACTCGGAAAATTTTCCAAACAAATGTTAGTTTGAGATCTTCAGATGCTGTTTTTCATATAAGATTGTACTGCTATTTTGTATTTCTTAATGCTGGAAATGAAAGAACTTTAGATTCCCTCAATTTTATTTTATTTTTGTTCAGACTTCAGATCCATTTGACTTGTGACTATGGCTGAGCCAAATCCTGGAATATTTCGTACACATGAGTAATAAAACCTAAAATGCTTCTGAACGTGTTTACATTTTTCAGGATTCATCTTCCTTATTGTTTTTTAATATAGGTGCATTTGTTTGTACATGTAGGCAAACTTGAAACAAATTTTGAGACACTGCTTGAAGAGAATAAGTGCACACAAGGGGGTGTGGGGCATTTCCGGCTTGTTCTACTTACATTTTGTGCTTAGCACCTCCAAACTATTCTTTCTGGATGTCCAAGGAGATGTAATTGGTATCGGATCTGGGGATAGCATCAACATCCTAAAGTAGTTTTGGGGGATCTGATTCAATAAAGGTTATTTATTATGAGAGATGTTATATAAGTTGGTAGAGTATGTATATGTGGAATGGGTGGTGTGGGTATTAAAATATGGGATGGGGTTAAGCAGAAAAAGAAGAAAGTATATGCCAATAAAATGCTACCCAAATTTTCAAGAGCGTGACGTGGGTACAAGGTGATCATTTATCGCCTTTCCTTTTTCATCCTTGTTTTAATTCAATTTGAATTACACTTTTGATACATTTGCTATTTAAAAATTTTGTTGCCCTGCATGCTTCCATAGATGTTTTCAGCTATGCAAGATAATAATTGAAAAAGATTCAAATGATAAACCTAAGAGGATTACGAAAATCTTGAATGACCTATGGAAAGAATCCCTTGTGCAGGTGATAATAATAGCTACGAGGTTGTATTGACCTCATGAAACAGAGATTTTTGCGTCCAAATAATAATTGATAAAATATTTGTTATTTTTGCTATCAAAGTATCTAAATCATGAAGCATTGATTCTTTCCAAAACAGCCTTAGACATTGTGAAGGAATGTGGAGGTTTGCGCTCAGTGAAAAAGAAGCAGCTACAAGGAATTATGTGCTTAGACAACTAAAATGACTTGTGCTACAGGAGACAAAGCAGCTGCGTATATAACTCGGAATCAAAGATATCTTCTTATTTTGTTATTTATTTCCTAAAGATTTTTGTATCTTGATATTAAACTTGGCAAAATAGGGGAAGGGGTTAAGGCTGTTTAAACATGCTTGTAAGTTGTATGACTGTATGAGGCGATAGAATGTACGTGTGCATATTGAAATTTACGAGGAATTCTAATGTACTATTATGAAGTGACTCTATAGTGTGTCAAAATGCACAACCTTGTGGGAGAATTGGTATTTCAATTGTATCAAAAGGTTGGCTTAGGGTAATGCAACATAACCGATGTGCCAAATTAACACAAGAACTATTCTAAAACTTGCGACTCGGGACTCGATCGGCGAGGTGGGGAGTGGGGAGTTTTCAATTACTCGGGGATTAATCGAGAATTAATCGGAAAAAAATCAGATAAGGTATCTTTTAATATAAATAATGTAATATGATGAAATAGTTTGCAAAATAACAAGAACTACCGATTATATATATATATATATTTTTAAAAAAAGTGTATATTTTAAAAAGAGTGAGATATGTTTAATTATTTTTTTTTCTTATTCCCATTTTTAAATCCTCTACTTTTTTCTACCCATCTTGTCTGTCCCCCACATGCCCTTCTCTCTTTATCCTTTTTTTTCCTTTTCACACGGCACCTTCCTCTCTCACGTGATCTCTCTCTCTCTCTCTCTCTCTCTCTCTCTCATGCAACTTGCATTATTCAAATTTTACATCAGTCCTTTATTCATTCTTCTCTCTCTCTCTCTCTCTGAAAAAGAAGACTTATGGAGATAAGATCCAAGAAATTAAACACTTCTTTTACTTCTTCTTCTTTTTCTCCGCCAATATATGCGTGTATATCTACATATGTATACACTTCAATGGCTTTGAAGATCTTCCATTGTCATACAAAAAAGAAATCTCTTACTCGCCGAGTCTCGCAACTCACAGTAATCGGCGAGTTTTACCAAGTCAAGCCCGAGTTTTACCGAATTTTACCAAGTTGAGCCTGAGTTTTTCGCTGGCCAAGTAAAGCCTTCTGAGTAGGCATACTCGACTCGTTTGGCTGCCGAGTCCCAAGTAATCGCCGAGTACTTTGCCCCACTCAGCAAGTTTTAGAACACTGGCAAGATTATAGTTTTAGTGTCAATTTGATGAAAAAATAAAAATAAATAATTATATGTTACATTGAAAATTGTTAATAATTAAACTAAAAGATGGTTAAATACTCTATGTTTCTGCAAAATCTACAGCAAGTGTTTAGTAGAACACGAGGAGAGGACTTTTAAATTCATCTTTAACAGTGGGTCCACTTAATATCAACACATCTGTATATATAACTTTTATATAGCTTTTATTCATAATTTAGGACCGCCGAAAAAGAAATAATTGACTCAGTTTGGGACAAAGCTATTTGTAATATTTCTATTAATTTTAAAAGCTTATGTAAAGTAGAATGTAGTAGGCAATTTCATTGACATGTATTTGTTATAAAATTTGTGCAATTTTAAATATAAAAACTGATATTATACGACATCGAGTCCTGTGATAACCACAGTCTCCTTAAAACAGCTACGTCGCGTCTCGGGTTGTGCTTAGGTACTGCTTAACGACGCCTGTTTCCCAGGATAAAACGATGATCCAGTTGTACTTTAGCACGCAAGCACACTGATCGAACTGAAAAAATCTTCAACTTTCCACCGGATATAGGAACCTACTGTCTAGAGAGGAGAAGGAAAAACGAGTGTGTGTAGAGATTTCGAGAGTTTGATTATATGTATGAGGAAGAGCCATGATCTCCTTTTTAATTCAAATTGGAGAGAATAATGACCATTAACATGGTCATTAATTCAAATCCGTTTCTCAAAACTGATAATTTAAGTGACAATTTAATTGGGATAAATGCATGAGTTTAAAATTCAAATTGGAAAAAATTAAATTTTCGGGTGCAAAACTTAGCCCGCGCAAGGCTCGCTTTTCGGTCCGGCATTCGTGTCCGCAGGTGCGGGCACACACGAGCCGCAACAGGCTTATTTCGGTCCGTGATTTGCACCCCCCCTGCGCCTGTGTGCGCGAGAGAGAGCCTCTTATCTTGAATCATTCAATAAGGCATTCCTATGAGCTTAGTTATAAGCCCATATAATTTTTTCCATCTTTCCTATGTGGGACTACCCACTTTCATTGCATTTTCCAACTTCAACTTGCTCACTTTAGGTGACAATTTCTCATTCACCACTTAACCATTTTGAGCATATAATTATACAAATTTGATGTACTCACGTAGGAGAACACAAATATATTAAGAACTTTCACAACCGAGTGCAAAGTCTTATTACAATTTTGCCCTCAAAATGGTAGAAAATGTGTTTTCTAATACCCATTTTCTAACAGTATTTGTTCATTTATCATACTCATGGTATCGAATAGACAATTACGAGATTTATAAGAGGGCGGGGCTGCATTTTCAGAATGAAATGAACCTTTTTTTTCCCACCAATTATATACTAATATCACAGTATGTTCGGACCAACTTTTGCGTAACTCGATTAATCTTTGTTTGTTTGAAGAATAGTGATCAGCGATTTCAGTTGAACCCGTACTTGATGTTAGTTGAACCCAATACCTTTATGACATTTGCCGGTGGTTTTAAAGAATTTTTATAAAAGAGAGAAATTAGAGCATCGAAAATATTTTAAGTAGTGAAAGAAGAATATTAAGCAAAAATGAAAATTTTGAATAGATGCATAGAGATTAGGGCGTGTTTGGAGTAACCAAAGAAGTGAAGAACAATGGAAGAAAATGTGCTTGATGGGTTCTGATTAGAGCTTACAAATTCATTTTCTCTCTTAATTTTTGTTTTATTATTGTCTAAATAATTATTTAAAATGCTTGGCTGCACTTGAAGGGCTTCCTTACATGTTGTAGGAGAGAGTGTGGTACTATATATTTCACCTCAATGGATATAGAAGGCGGATTCGGCTCCTTTTGAATATGCAAATCAATTTAAGAGTAAAAATAGTAATTTGCACAAATTGATTAAATAAGGGTTAATTATAAAAATATACGACGTACTTTCACCTATTTTAGACTTTAGTCATTGTATAATTTTTTCGACAAAACTGATAGTGTACTTTGTGTTTGTTTTCATTTTGGTCATTTTGTCTATCGGGATTAGTAACTCCATTAATGGGGAGCTGAGTTGGTGATAACAGTCTCACGTGGCATCCTACGTGACATTCATATCAGACTATTTTCAAATAAAAAATTAATTCCAAAGATATACACACAAACATATATATATATATATATATAAACTCAAATTTATAGATACACAAATAAACATATATATGTCCACGTATATACACCAACATATCGATACATATACATAGACTATAGTGTATAAGAGCAGATCAATGGTGGTAGTTAATGCCGAAAATGGAGGTGGTTATAGTGTTGCCGGCGTGAAGATGGGAGGTGGGTATAAATTTTCCGGTGACCACCGAAAAAGAAGAGCAATAGAAGGGGGAGAGAGAAAGAAGAAGAAGAAGATCATCGATGGTGTATATATGTATAGCAATAGAAAGCGGGGAGGGGGGGGGAAGAAGAAGAAGAAGAAGAAGAGGAGCAACAGATCGATGGTATATATATATATCTATGCTTTCTCTCTCTAAATTTTCCGGTTACTACTGGAAAAGAAGGCTCCTTTCCTTTTTTTTTTTAAATGGAATTAATTTTTTATATAAAAATAATCTGATGTGGTTGGCACGTAAAATGCCACGTGAGATCGTCATTGCCAACTTAGCTCGCCGTTAACGGAGTTACTAACCCTAATGGACAGAATGACCAAAATGAAAAAAAACACAAAGTACACTATTGATTTTGTCGAAAAAATTATACAATGACCAAAGTGTAAAATGAGTGAAAGTAAATTATTTATTATTGTAATTAACCCATTAAATAAATAGATAGGTTGAAGTCAATAGTCTCGTAGTCTAGTTGAATTTATTATATCCGCTGATAAAATGTGTCCCATAATAAAATATTTTTGTTATTAAGTTTTCATTCACAATCTTCAAGGTTTTAGCTATTTGACAACTTTAGGCGTTCATTTGTTTTCTAATAATATTCTCGTATTTGGGATGTGAAAACATAATCAAATAGTTTTTTTGGTACAATCCCCGAAAAGGATTTTCCTTAGCATCCACTAACAAAGTTTTATCACATTATTTTGCTTCAATTTCAGTGCAATTTCATTTAATTTATTTTTTTAATTACATTGCTAGATTGAACTATCGACTTCCCGTTCAAAATTCATAGAGCGAGCCATCACTATCGCCCTACTATAAAGCTATTGTCATGTTGGTTCATGTACTTTGTTATGTATTAAATGTACAACACAAATTACTTGGAAAAGTTTTGTTTTTGTGATTTTTTTTTTTTGAGAGAAAAAATGTGGCATAGAGTTTTAAATCTCCTCTAGAACATAGAATCCATTTATATTTATAAACATATAAGTAAAAAGTAAAACGATATTTCAAAACAATTTTTATGAAGTTACCTATGATGGTTATTCGCTAAATGTGGTTTGGTTATACTTTACTAAAATATTCTGTATATACAATGCGTATGATTGACATTTATAGTATCATGGTAATAACTTTAAAATTTCTCATAATATAAATGAATTTAGTCTATCTCAACAATAAACTAGATCAACTGAAGCAATGTATCAAATACTAGAAGGGCTCTAAATCAGATTCGTTCAATATAGCTCGTCATTTCGCCCACCATAACTTCTCAAAATGAAAAATCATGGGTTATAATACAACAAATGGGTGATACAATCACTAAATTTATACTGGCAAAATATTTTTATGTCAAAAAAATATATGCTTTTAATGACAAAATTAAAAAAAATTGTCACTCAATATATATGAACAATATCCCTGCTGAACACATAAACTATTTAACAAAAAATTGATTTGCACAAACACATTTAACATTAACATATTAGTTTAGAACAAATCACTATTTATATCACTTTAACCTAAGACACTAAGGTGCCGTTTAGTAAAAAAATTGAAAACTGAAAACTGAAACTGAAACTGAAAACTGAAAACTGAAAAAGCTGTTTGTTTACTTCTGAAAAATGTATCTGAAAAAATGTTGTTTGTTTTAATATAACACATCTGAAAACTGAATTTTTTTTATTATGTCCATTTTGCCCTTAGCATACTCATCTAATATTAATACTGAAAATGGTAAACATTCAACTAAACCCAACAACCATATAGCATACTCATCTAACAAAAGCAATCAATTTAGAAATTTTTCTTAAAACCCAACAATTTCGTCATATATATATATATAAACAACAACTAGGGAAATGGTTTTTTCCAAAATTTTTGTCAAGAATATAGGAGAAAAACCCAACAATAATGGCTCCTGTGTCTGTGTGCGTTTGTGTGTGTGCGTGCGTTTGTGGGTGTGTGAACGAGAGAGAGAAAGAGCGATTTGTGTTAGTCTGTGTGAGTGTGTGTGCGTCTGTGTGCGTGCGTCTATGTGTGTTTGAACGAGAGAGAGAAAGAGCGATATGTGTGAGTGTGTGCGTGTGTGTATGAAAGAGAGAGAGAGAGATCTTATCGGATGGTGGAGAACGGCGACGGTGGAGGCGGAGAAAGGCGAACGGAAGTGACGATGGGGTGAAGAGCGGCGTGGGTTATGTGTAATTTTGAGAAAAGGGAGAGGGTAAAGTAGACTTTTTGTACCCTTTAAAATTAAGTTTCAGATTTAAGTGGCAACTTTGCCACTTAAAATTTTGGATGAAAATTTTAAGTTTTAAGTGGTAAAAATTAAGTGGCCACTTAATTTTTTTAGTTAGTGAACAACTTTGACAACCACTTAAATCTGAAAATTTTAAATTTTCAGATTTAAGTGGCAAATTAAGTGACAAGTGAACAAGGCCTAACATTTTATTATATAATATTTTGTGTATTCAACATTCCTCATTTTCTTTATATTTTTGGGCTTTGCACAAATATAAAAGCAAGTTTTCTCATGCAAACTCAACTATTTTTGCTGCACCCAAACTCAACTTTATTAAATGAAGGTGCACGGTTAGCATTGTAGGTGCAGTTGTACTCCAACAAAACAACTTAAAATATCCCCCTTCGCAACCCCCGCAACCTGTCCCTTCTCTCTCTCCCTCTCAAAAACCCTTGTCCCCTCAACACTTTCCTAAGGCCGCCGGACACAATTTGGCCGCCGGGCATAGAACTGTAGAAGGAGATATTAAAGGTCAGCTCTAAGTATTTATACATGTAGATTTTGTGTAGATTTTCTATGAATCTCATTAGAACTTGAAGCTTTCATGTAAATGGAAATAAATCTAGTTGATATATGTTGCGTAATTCACTTCAACTTTTTGCACCTGTTTTAGTTGGATTTTTGTTTAGGCTTATAAGTTTTTGTCTTTTCTAAAGTAGTGTATCTAAATCTTAAATCTGAACCTCAATCTCAATAAATCATTCCACTAGTAAACAATCCCTCTTTATTTATTTGCCTATACACACACACACACATATTCTTGTATTTTGTTATATGTTTCAGTTAATTTTCCATATGTTCTAATTGAGTTTTTGCATATCAATTGTTCAGTATAGTATTTACTCTGGATTAACTCAAGATTTTGGCAATACCAACTCTGTAGATGTGAATTTTTAGTTTTTATGGGAAATTGATGTTATTTTGGAAATTATTTGTGGGAATGGAAATGTTATTATTACTTAATTCCAGATTTTTCAAATTATGGGTTTTCCGATAAATCCCTGATTTTTTCTCAATTTCTCCAAAAATCTCCAATCCCTACCTTGCCGATCTAAGTTTGATTTACGATTTTTAGAACATTGGTTAATATGATTGCATTTGTATGCAGGTGTAGGCAAACTTAAAAGAACCATCATTAGAGATTTTGAGTATTTTGAAGATTCTCTCTAAAGAGAAAAAGGGCACAATCCACATTGTATGTTATGTGGAATGGGTGGTGTGGGTAATAAAACATTGGTTTGAGGAAGTCTCTAATTTGTAAGAAGCTTGCCTATTTGTTTTGGCATGTGATTACGTGCATTGGAGGCACATATGTCTGCTTTATGAACGCGCAATGAGAAAGGATATTCCTATTATATTTTTCAAGACCGGTATCTTGAAAAACATTCATGTACTAGGGGTTTTTAGTGCTCTTGTCACTTATGCGGTATATTTTATCAACCTCTTGGGCGATTCATCAGCAAGGGATAGAGAAAAAGAAAATGATGCTTTGAAAGATAAACAAGTGACTAATGCCGGGGAGAAGCGGATGAGGCAAATAAAAAGGTTGATAGCCAGGAAGGCAAAATTGATGAACTTCTAAAAAATTTAGAAATCTTGATGAACCAACTAACGCAAAATCATCAAGGTAAATAGCCTCTCTATTGGGACCCATGTTGGCGTTTTAGTAGCTTATTTTGATGTTGATACTCATGACATGTTTGGGACCTGTGTTAACGGGCTAATTAGTAGCCTGTTTTTGATAATTGCATTATCGTGACAAGTTAAGGACCCATTTTAAATCATGGTTGCATTACCACTAGTCTATAAATTGGTAAACCAACGATAGAATAAAGGCATATTGATTTGATTGTTGATACAACCATTGGATTAGGAGTATATATAAAACCCACCCTGATTTCAAGTTAGTTGAATGATGGCCAAGTGCTCAAGATTCATTCTATACGTACGTGGTTTTCAAACTAGCATAATTGTGGTTTCAGAAGCTATACTTGGAACGCATTTTAAATTCCAAAACTATCACAAAAGGAACTCATCTGATTTTTTTTCTCTACTGATTATTGCAAGTGTTGACTATTCTCAAAGTAACATAACTGTCCTGATTATTGCTAATCTTGAATTTGATTTAGAGATGTGCGGATTTCATAGTGTTGGAATTTCTTGAATAATTGTGGTTCCCCTAGAAAGTATTGGACATAATTTGGTGACAATCTTGCGGGTGTAATATTGTGGAAATTTTAATTGCATTAGCCAGTAGAAAGTGTCTTTTTTTTTATTTTTTTTCAGAACAGTCCCTTTTGGGATGATTTTGGAATTCTGAATGTGTTTCAAATGATCGAAAAGCAAGCTGTTTAGTGGTTAACTTTGTGTATAATTTGTTTCATCGTTACTTGAGTTGACTAGACCTTTGTTAGAGCCTATTTGGTTGTTAACAAACCTCAAATAGGCGTACAATGACTTTCATGGACCCTGAGAGGCGAACTAGAAGTGTTGTGTGCAATTTAAGGGCTAATTGGAAACTTTTAGAGGTTCTGGTGCAGTATTTTAGTTGTAAGTTTTTCATTAAATGTCCAAATGAATGCATCTTGGTGTCATTGGAAAGATAATCTAGTCATCTACAACTTTTGTTTTTCTCAGAATTCCAAAATACTCCATCTTGAAGGCCAAAATTGCAGCGGAAAATGGTTCCAACACAGTTCCCTTTTTTTTTTGGACAATACACGCACATTTGATACATCAATTTTTGGTTAGGATTTTGTTTCTCCACTAGTATTAGACGATGCTCGGTCTATTTGTGGTCAATTTTCACAAAAATATTTTGAGTTGGTATTTCTCACTTTGAGTTGGTATTTCTCGACTAGTAACATATAGGATGGGGTTAAGATGGTTTAAAAAGACTGATATGGGATGGGGTTAAGGTTGTTTAGATTTGTTTATCGCATGGATAGATTAAGATAATTTATGTATGTATACACGTTGCATGAAGCAAATGAAAATACATATGCACATTGTTGAGATACTTAAGATTTTTTTTTACTATTATGGAGTGAATTTGGAGAGGAATTACTTACATGTATTACCCATTTGTTCAATTTCACTTTGGTACACGATGTTTCAGAATGCACGCATAAAACAAAGAAGATAACCTGTTTATAATTTGGCAAAGTACATTTTTGGTGCCCTTTTCAAAAATTTCAAACCAATCAGGAAATTGATGGGCAATAAATTTTTATGTTTTATTTTTCACTTACGCATAAGCTTTGAGTATGATGCACTAAAATAATATGTCATACAACAAATCTACTAATTACAAGTGAAGAATCTAGCTAATTTATATTTATTGAATTACCCCACTACGAAATCCAACAGTAACGGTCATAATTCACATCATCCAAGTACTCGTGTACATGTAGTTATATATGCTTACTAAAAATATGTTTAGATTTTAATTACTAGATACCAAAGCATACAGTGTTTGTGTATGTTTATTGTTTATTTTCTTAGCATATGAATCGTTTATTTTAGAATAAAAAAAAAAACAAAAAAAATTTGTGATTGCTTTAATGGACAAGACTAAACTTGTTGACCAAAATATCTAGGATTCAAACCACGGGGCTTATTACAATTTTGATAAAAATATTGGTATTGGGGCAATGCTAGAAAACTATTAATTTGGTGCCGCAACTACCCTTAATTTAGTATAGATATTGGCAAGCTATCTATTCCATTGTCCAACAATTTTAAAATTGCCAAAGCATGTTTGACATACCAAGCGGCAAGTTGTACAAGTGTCTCCAGATATATATTATTGGTGAGTTTATATATATAATGTTCAAAAATGAGATCATCGATTCGCTTAAATGTAGTATCGAATTTCTTGTTGTATCTACTTGTAGGGATGGCAATGGGTTGGATTTAGCCAATCCTGAACTCGACCCGCTTATAAACCTGCCCAACCTGAACCCACTTTGACTCAATGCAGGTTTTATTTTCTAAAACCTGTATAAACCCAAACCCGACCGGTGTTAATTATATCATAAGGTTATTTAAAGAAGAAAATACTATATTCGGTGCGGGGCGAGTGAAACGAGTTAATTGTGTGTAAACCTACTCGAACCTACAACAGAGTTTTATTTCAAAAACCGAACTCTCTCCGGTCTTAAAAAAATCTTGCTCCGAACCTGTCCCATTTGAGTTGAGTTCGGTCAAAAACCTACCGAATTAGGTTTTATTGTCATAGCAAACTGCCTATTACTATAATAGGTGTAGTCTCATCACTTATATATTAAAAAAGTTGTATTATAAAATTATCGCTTATATTTATATATATTCCTATTGTGCCATGACCAAGGCAATGTACCATAGCTGTGCAACCTTAATTCCATATGACATGGGTCATTTAAGGCTAGTCCATTGGATCACCATGGTTCTCCATAAAATGAGGTATCATGGCTGGCCCACAACAGCTAAATGACCAAATCTAACCTAAGGAAGTAATTTTTTTTTTTTTTTGTGAGAAAATATATACTTAATAAAGCCGGTCTTTCCAATTGCTAAATTTATAATTTAAGCAGTTTATGATTTTTAATTTTTATTTATGTTCATCTATAAAGTTTAAATTAAGTTATTATAAGTTGATATCATCATAGATACACCAATTTATAGCGTACTAATTATGATCTTAGTTCCCTAAACGATCTAACCTAAGTAATTGAGTGAGTGGTTTAATTATGACTTGGGCCAAAGTTCAGTCCCCCATTTCCTTGCCCTATCCCCCCATCAAATTCCTGAATTAATCATTAATTTTATTAAAAAAATGGAAAAAAGGAAAAAAGAAGTTCATTGTTCTCTTAAGAAATAAAGGAAAGTAACTATCAATGTTGGAAGAATTGCCCAGCGCAGCTGGTTGAAGCTGCTCTTTCCTAAAATCCCAAGTGCTAGCATAAATTAATAAAATTATCATATAATTAAGTGGTAATTATATGAATTTTTACTAATGACCTATACCTCAGATAGTATTAATATCCACTATTTATATTATATAGGAAGTGGGATTCAAACCCCATAGCCCATTACAATTTTACTCTAGTTTTTTATTAAAGTGTTTTTTTTTTTGTTTCGGCAAAAAAATAAAATTAAAAATATCAATACTGAATATTTATTGGACAATTAAAAAAAAAGGTCTTATTAGAGAAAAAATTTTACACTAAAGTTAAGGAATAATTTTTTTGTAAATGAAAGGTCTATTTTTTATTTTATTGATAATATGACGTGTCTTTTTTTTTTCATTGTAAAATGACATCCTAACCCTTAAAATAAACTAAAAAAATACTAATATGTATTAAAATATGGACGGTAATATAAACCTTGCAGTCCATATTTTACTGCAGTATAAATTTTGCAGTCTATATTTTTAGTGTAAAGTTCATATTGCAGTCTATATTTCACTGCAATATGAACTTTCCAGTCCATATTTTTTGTGCAAATTTCATAAGAAGGGAGTAATTTAGGTAATATATACAATATTTTTATTAATTAAATGATATTTAAATTTATTAAAATATCTTCATTTAAAATATAAAACAAAATAGCCTCTTACATTAATCACCAATTAAAAATAGGTCATTCATTCAAAAAAATATTATTCATTAAAATTTTAATAAAAATCAATGTATAATAAGACTTTCTACTTAATTTGTAGGAATATTTAACACCATATCTTACATATTTAGAGAGCCAATGCTGGGCTGGACTTATGCATTGTGGGCCACTTTTTGCTTAGTAAAACTACCGTAAAGGGCATTTTTTGATTGATTTGTTTATTTATAACAAAGTAATAAAGTGGGCTTGGTCTTTAAATACACTTACCTTTGGAAATTCTAACCCTAGCAGCATATCATCAATACGCTCATCGATCTCTGCCGCATAACTCAAAACAAGAAACTTGAGATATTTTTCCGCTTATCAAGTCAAAGAAGCAAATATCAACAAGCTCAACAACTCCACTGGTAAACGATCCCTCTTTCCTTATTACCTATATGTAGTATTTTTACATATTGGAAGTAGGCGAGATTTTTGAAGCTTGAAAAATATATATGAGATAAAAAAATTATCTAATATTTTTTTTAAAGGCTGATAGTCCATTTCACACAGGTTGTGACATAATATTTATATATTCTTTTAATTTCTAGTATTTTTTTAAGTTTATTTTACATATAAAATTGTTCGTTATATAGCCTAGACTAAATAAGAAAATCAGAAATAACAATTATGTATGTAAGTGTGAATTGTTCAGTTACGAGGATCTTATTTGGATTACCATTTTAGAAAACATTTAAAAATTGTGAATATTTTTGTTGTCTGATTTTGACAAAATTACAAGACAAAGGAATATGTAGCCAAACAAATGTTGGTTTTACATCTTCAGAGGTTGTTTTTTTTCTATAAGACTACTGTTATTTTGTATGCACAGTTAATACTGGAAATGGAGGTATTTAGATTCCCTCAATTTTTGTTTAGACTTTAGACCTATTTGACTCGTGGCTATGGCGGGGCCAAATCCTCGATTACGTTTTGGACACATGAGTAATAAAGCGTACATTAGAAAACAAAAACCTAAAATTTCATCTCAACGTGTTTGAATTTATGTCTGCATTGTATTTATAGTGCACGATGTTTCTGAAGAACGGTGGTTTCCTATATTATTTGTTAATAAAGTTGCACTTCTATGTACATGTAGGTAAACTTCAAACAACCACATTTGAGAATTTTGCATATTTTGTACAAGACATTGAATGCAGTGAATAGGGGCACAATGAGGTGTGAGGCAATTCGGTTTGCTCTACATTTTGTGCTAAGCACGCCCAAGCTATTCTCCTTGGAGGTCGATGTAAAGTCAAAGGAAACATCCAATGCAACATCGGTACTAGATTTAGAGAGGGCATCAATAATCCAGAGCAAGGGATTTGGTTCAAGGTTATCTATTATGAGAGATGATACAGAAGCTACTAGAGACTATAATACCTACTTTGCAGATATGTGTGGAATGGGTGGTGTGGGTATATGTAGAAGAGGCAATGGGTAGAAAAAAACCCTTAAGGTACATTATGCTTTCTCTGCAAACTTGTTTTGATATACTTTTACATATGCATATACGAGGCAATGAATATATGAGGCAATGAGAATAAAGAGCCTCTTCCAAAATTAAAATAAAAAAAGCTCCCTACAATTTGACTAAAAACGAATTTTGACCAAGTGAATATATTAATATACATACACAATGAATGTGTATATATATAATCCTAGTGTGAGGGATGAAAAGATATTATACTCAAGTACAATAGTGTCACTGTCACGCTCTTCTTAGGGTAACTCCAACGCATTACACTATTTTTTTGTTGATTTAGCACAAAAATAATGTCATTTTCACACTATATTTTTTCAACTCCAACCACAGCACTCACTATACCAGTTGGGGTCTTGGGCGACACATCCTATTGGGTATGTCTCCTAAAACACGTCTTAGGAGACATACATTTCATGTTCGCCTAAGTACTTCCTTAAGCAACATATATACTCCATATGACTCCTAAGTACTATCTTAAGAGACATACATATAATATGTCTCCTAAGATATGTACTTAGGCGACATATATTAATTGCATGTCGCCTATGTAATATCTTAGGCTACATAGAATTGCGTATGTCGCCTAACTATACCGGCTAGCGTCTTGGGCGACATAACATATTGGGTATGTCTCCTAAAACACAACTTAGGAGACATACATTTCGTATGTCTCCTCATAGAGTCACTTATGAGACATTCATTTAATATGTCGCCTAAGTATTTACTTAGACGACATATAAATTCGGTATGTCTCCTAAGTACTTATTTTAGGAGACATACATAATTAGTATGTCGCCTAAGAGTTTTCAAAAAAATTTGAATTTTTCGCAAAAAAAAAAAGGCAAAAAATTTTGTCCGCGAAAAAGGGCGGCAAAAAATTAAAACTCTTCGGCGACATAGTATTTACATATGTCGCCTAAGATGTAATCTTAGGACACATACATTAATAAGTATGTTGCCTATGAACTTTTTCAATTTATTTTTTAATTTTAGTAAGTAAAAAAATTCTATAAAAAGTAAGCAAAAGATGGAGAACATCTCACCAAGGCACTCATCGTTTTTTCCAAATTTTCATAAGAATTAGTATTGTTTTCAATTATTTTTCAACTTTTTAAGTTTTTATTAAAATAGACCCAAAAGGAACATTATTGTCACCATTTTTAATGAGTAATTAATTACCTTCATCATCTCCCAAGAGGAATTGTTGCACAGAGAAGAATCAAGAACTGCCTTGTAGGTAGGAGTGGACATGGCAGTTGTAACTAATACTCCAACAAGTTCACTAGTAGCAAATAAACTCTAGGGCATAATTCCAGTCTTTACACCATACTCTAATTGAATAACTGAATGGCTACACACATTCCTAACCGTGCCATCATAACAAACAACAACATCTCGAAGAATAGCCAGCAAGTTCTTAAACAAGGTTCCCGGTTAAGTCAATCCTCTAGAGGAACGAACCATCACTTCTCTATTACTAATTGAGTGGACATCTCTTGGTATGGGTCCAGCCTATGAAATAGACAACTCCTCACAAAACCGAATTCCTTAGTACTGTAGGTACTGCTTAAAGGATACTTCCTGTGAAAAAGAGAAGTCATTTCTCCAACCAATGTGCTTTAATAGAGTTTCCCCTTATCTGACATTTGAACACCCATTGCTGAAGCACCCTATTAATGGCCGAGTTGCTCTTGGAAACGATTATATCACTCATTGAAGATGACTTCAGAATGAAATTTGTGGCGGGCATTTTAACAAGCTTTAGATGATTCTCTAGTTGCAACTCCACCAACTCGTTGTAAGAGGACCTTAAGTGATGCAGCAAGGGGGAAACATCTTGAATACTCGTCTGAATATTCTCTTAGAGTTCTTTAGGGATAAAAAAATCTTCCAAACTCACACTAAAACCTTCAGAATATAAATTCTCCGTAAGCATCAGTTGTACACAATTGCCAAATGTCATTATCAATATAATTACCAACTAGCTGGTTAAAATTACATCAACTCCTACTTCCGCAATATACAATTGGTAATTGGCAAACATTCAGCTATTATAATTACTTTAGTCATATAGAAATTGAATTTTAAAGTGAACTTGTGGTACTGATACAGCCCGCCACCGAAGAAGGATCTGAGGCTTCGATCCAGGTTCCTCTTGATGAAGAGATCCGTATCATCAAGAGTGAGATCGGTTCTTCAAGAGGGACTAGAATCCGAGGCTTCGGGAGCTCTGTTGTCAAGGAGCCGAAGAAGAGAGGTCCCGGGGAGCCGGTGCAGATAAACCTCTAGATGACGGAACGGATCGCCCAGCAAGATGCAAGGATCGCGGAGCTTGAGGCGCGGCATAAAGCAAAACTTAAGGCAATGGAAGAGCGGGTACGAGATCTAGTATCATCGATGATGGCGAATCTTCCTACGGGTGGTGGTAGACCATGATAGGTTTAATGATAGACTTGTTTATTTATAGACTATTTTGCATCTATATATAGACTTTGTAAATTTCAACTTTGGCTTGTAATTAGACTTCGTACATTTCAACTTTCGTTTATAATTAGACTTTTTACATTTTAATTCTGGCCTGTTTTTGTGTGTGAATGAATTGAATACAGTTTGATTTGTAGAAATTTTTTTGTGTGATTGAATTGTGTTTGAATGAATTAGTATCAAATTTATAATGTAGGTTGATTTGTAAAAAAGTGTAGGTGTGGCTGCACACTAATATAGCTTGTTATAAAACAGGTCTGGAACCTCTTAGGAGACATACAAATAAAAGTATGCCGTTTAAGTGGTGGATCAAAACACACTTAGACAACATACTTGAATTTATATGTCTCTTAAGATTAAAACTTGGGCGACATGCGATATCATAGTATGTCGCTTAATAGGTTCACTTAGGAGACCTAAGATAGTAGAGTATATCACTTGAGTTATTAACCTAAGCGACATACCAAGTAGAGTATGTCGCCTAAGTTGCTAGATCTTAGGTGACATTAGTATTATTAATATGTTGCCTTAGATCTTAGGCGACACCTCTTAGGAGACACCACTTAAGCAACATACATTATGTCGCTTAAGGCTTAAGCGACATACATCAGTTCTTAGGAGATGTAATTTCTATGTCTCCTAAGTGTTTGTTTCAGGTGTATATTCTTTCCAAAAACAGAAAATTCTCTTTATTATTTTATTATTTTATCAAATCATACAAATTATTATATTGTACTAATTATTTTATTATAGATATTATTATTAATTAACTTATAATAATTTAAATAATTATAATTTAAAAATTAAAAATCAGTAAATTAACATAACATATTTATTATGGAAATAAACATTATATTACTAGAAAAAAAAAAACATTACATTTAATTTTAAAAAATTACACAAAATTAAAATTCGGAATTAATCGACACTAATTTTCCGAATTAGTATGTTTGTCCCACAAGTGTTCAATTAATGCATTTCGAAGTTCAATGTGAGCTTCCTTATCCTTAATTTGTTTATGTCGAGTAAGGAATTCTTGAAATTGAGTGTTATTATCAACCATCATCTCAACTTGTGGAGTTGGCACTTTAACTCGTTCTTCGATTGATACAGTAATATCACGTTCATCTTCGATTATCATATTGTGCATAATAATACATGCAGTCATTATATCATGTAATGTATTTTTATTCCAAAAATGGGCTGGCCCTGCCACAATTGCAAATCTTGATTGCAAACTGTAGATGGACGGCATTCCTTCTTTTCTTTTTATTTTTATCTTAATGTTATTTACTTTTAAATATCAATTAGGTCATTTTTATACTTCTAATTTAAATTTTTTTAGTTTATTTTTTTTAATTAGCAATATTAATAATTTGTTTGATTGAAAAATTTAATTTATTCTAATTAAATTTATGTATACTTTATTGTAATTAAACTTTTTAATATATAATAATAAGGAAAAAAAATTATATAACATTTAAACTTCATAAATTTAAACATACATTAAAATGAAACACGTTTAACACAAAGTCGAAATAATGCAACATATAACTAAAATAAAATACACTAATGCAAAGTCGAAAACAATACAACGTAGAGCTAAAATCAAATAAACTAGCAGAAAGCCAAAAACATACAACATAGAGCCAAGAAAAAGGAACATAAACTAAAACAACGATTTAATACTCTGGAAGATTGCGATAATAATATTGACCCAAATCATCTGAGGGATATTTAGATCCTTGGCATTGATCTTGAGATCCTCGATTTTGAGATCCTTCTCCATGTTGGGATCTTTGTGCTCGAGTTCTTTTTTGCATTATTCTTATTTGTTTGTTTTGAAGAAACTCACGAAGCTCTGGATTGGATAAATAATTTAAATATGTTAATAAAATTTTATTATGTTCCTTAGCTTCAGACGCACGAGCTCTGTCTAAGGCATTCTTTTTCATAACTTCAATAATATTTCGATTTTGTTGAATTATTGTATTAATATTTTCATCATTTTTTCTTACTTTTGCTTTTTTCAATCCAATAGGTCTTTCGTTTGAAGTCACACCAATTTCCTCATCATTCATATTAAGATTAAATGAAGACAATCCCGGGGATGCCGATGTGGGAGACTCGAAACTAGGAGAACCTGGATGGGGTGAAACAGAGTTAGCACTTTGTTGTTGAAGTCGAGTTGCTACATTGGCGTTGATATTTGAAAACTTCTCAATATTTTTAAGGATGGGCCACACATGATCAAATTTGAATCAATTTTTGTAATTTAGATCTTATGCAAGTAACATTTTAGCTTGATTTAATTGTAAAAATATAAATAAAGATATGAGTATAATTTTAACAATAATTTATGTATTATAAATTAACTATAATAATAAATACTCACAACATCTTGTTACGAAGCACCACTTGGGTTCAAGTTTTCAATTTGCCGTATACATCCCCTTAATTTTGATATTGCAGAAAGGATAGACAACATTCGAGTTTGTAAAGATCTTTGTGGTCTTGGTTGATTCATAAAGATTGGATTTAAGTGATAATCAGTCGTAACTCTTGACCAAAATTGATCTTTGGACTGGTTCCTTCCTATGATTGGATTTTGAGAAATATCAAGATATACATGACATAAATGAATACCTTCAGCAATTGAGTACGATGAAGTTCGACTTCAACCCATTTTATAAGAAATATTAGTTGATGAGATATGTTTGAGAAGATATGTTTCATTCGTAGTGTATGATGGTATTTTATAAAGTGAAGATAGGATAAGATAAGATGAGATGAGTCTTTCAGTTAGTGGAAATGCTACTTTTTTATTATAAAATAAGGACATCCAATGCCAAAAAGACACCTCAAAGTGCTCAAATTATTGCAAAAGATGAAAAACACCCTCCATTTTCCCTAAATTCCAATTGTGCCATAATCATGATCTCGGGCTTCTCCTCTCAAGCGAAAATGTACTCCCAAAATTTGCACATCTTAATCTTCTATACAACCTTGATTGTGCTCATCATCAATCATATTCATCATCTAAATTTTTATTTTCTACTCTTAATTTGCCCAATTTGAAGCCGATTGATTGTTCATAGTACTGATTCGAAGTTGATTCAAGGAACATTGCTCCTTGGTAAATTTTCAAAACTAAAGGTGCGATTCCTCTTTTGAATCAATTCGATATACTTTCACGTATATATATACATATGAACACATGTATATATTACGAATTTATTGCAATTTTATGATTTTGTGATGTTAATTATTTATATATATGTAGAGTTTGTTTCTGGTACAGATTAGGGCTTTTATGACGTTTTTTCCGTCATAAAAACACTGGAGGGGTGTTTTTTATGATGCAAAACCGTCGTAAAAAGGATCGGATTTCTGGTTGTACTTTCACGTGTTTTTTTGTTTTTTTCCCTTTACTTTTGTTTTGTATGAAAGAGCGATTTAATTTAAACTTCAACAGTGGGCAAACCATTTTTGTATTACAAGATTTAGATTCTATTAGTCACATTCCAAAGCAGGAGGCAAAGACCAAAAAAATTGTTTTTTAACTTGTAATCAAGATGATCCAAGAATTCTGCAAGTTTTTATGCTTCATATTCTCTCAAAATTTCACTTACAATACGGGGATCAATCTTTCTTCATAAATACATGACATTCGTTATATACACACACATATTTATGTGCCTACCACCACAATCACTTGTCACCACCACAAACCCTATTCTTCCACACACCGTCACTCTCCCCCTCCGGTGTCCACCACTTCCTCCCTCTCTAGCTGAAACCAACACCGGAACCACCACCTCTCCCTCTCCGGTCACCATACCATTATCTCTGGTCTCTCCCTCTCCGGTCACCACACACACACACCCCGTCCTCTGTTTCTTACCACCATTGACTATAAATTATATATACGGTTTGTGTTTGTGTTGTTTGTTTTAGGTTACGATGTCTCCGATCAGGACTAGTGCTATGCCTAACACTCACCAGCAGATTAAGGAGCGACTATTAGCGTTGCAAAATCCCCAGCCCATTGCTTCGTCGTCGTCGCAGGACTCGCCGGCATTACTGGTGGTCCCTATTTGTTTTACTACGGACAGCAATGCGCCCACCACAGCCGGGCCCATATGTAGTGTTCAATCACAATAGTAAGCATAGTCGTCTCATAAACATTTTGATTTCTTAATTATATATAGTAATTATACATGTGTATCTGATTGATTGATTAGTATGCATGTTCTAATTTGTTGGTACGCAAAGCGAGGTAACCACCGGAGACGATGAAAAGAAGAAGAATAAGAGAGGCGTCGTTACCGAAAAGAAGACATCGGCGATTGTTCGTTCCCTAGGGAGGTCGACGCTTAACTACGACCCAGGGGTCCGGGGATTCTTGATCAAAACCTTGAGGGGAGGGTGGTGTTGGACATAGGATCATGCGTGAGGGACCGAATCCCTGACGTACCATAACTACAGCGATATGCCTGCGGAGTCGAGGATGATAGTGTTCGACTACTTATCGGTAAGTGCACTTTACTTTAAGGACATTCTTGTTAACCTTTTTTTTCGTACTAATCTTTTTTGATTTAGACTAATGTTTTTGCTATTTTGTTTTGTAGGAGAGCTATATCATTGATCCCAATGATGATAACCTCATTGAGTGGATCGAAATGAAGGCTTCCAGGCGCTTTCGACAATGAAAGCATGATTGCAAGAAAGAGTTGGATAAAGACAAAGACGGTCCCGTTCCGATTGAGTTCGCCCACTGCCCTGCATAGTGGGAGTCCCTCTACGCCCACTTCAGCTCTCAGTCCAATAAGGTATTTCTTATGTTTCACTGAATTGAATTGAACTTACAATTGTTAGGATAGGATTTTAACTTGTATGTGTACTTTAACTTATATGTGTATGTATATATATCTTGCAGGAAAAAGGGACGCAAATGTCTGTGGCCTGGAAGTCCGAGAAAAAGAAGAACCACACCGCTGGGAAGGTTTTGTTCGCTCACTTGGCGAAGAAGCAAAGGATCGATGGCAAAGTGGCCCCTCACTTGGAGGCCTATATGGACGCCTATTCGGCCATCTACCTCGAGGGAACGGTATTAACTTTTACACTTTACTTTTTGCTATTATTTAGTTATGCTTACTTTATCTATATATTGACACTTTACTTTTGTATGTATCGATTTAGAAGAAAAAATAGAATGTACCAGTGCTATTTATGCTTGTATATCTAAATTTGTATGTATGCTTGTACATGGTTGCATATCTTATGGCTTGATAATTTACAATTCTAACACACGGACACACACACACTGAATTTTTTTGGCATGAATTTAGGGCAATATATGAATTTTAATTTATATATATATGAATTTATTTTTGTATTTAAGCAATTTGAACTTTATTATTCGGTACTCTTTCATGCCCATGTTTGGTACTCTTTGATTATGTATATATATATGTATGTATGCCTTATTGCTTGTTTGGTTTCATATCTTGTGGTTTAGTAGAGTTAGATTGCCTATGTTTGTTTGGTTTAGTATAGCCACTTATCTGGTAGTCAAAGCATGAGATTGAATACACACACTGATCTATTGAATATACACACACACATTGATCTATTATACAATTATCACTTGTATACATGGTCGATATAAATGCTTTCATGTGTGCTTTGATTTTCGTCTCTCACACACGCACATTGATATACAAACACACACATTGATCTATTGAATTAGGGTCAGTTTGGTTTCACAATTTTGAAATTATATTATGATTCGATCCTCGATATTGTTGCTCGTGTAAAGATCCACACACACATATACACACAATATATATATATATATATTCACTCACAATATTCAAGTCGCAATAATGGCGAGAGTGAGAGCCGCCACTGATGAGGCCGTGGCGAAGATAATGGCTGATCAGCCCGCCACCGAGGAAGGATCTAAGGCTTCGATCCAGCTCCCTCTTGATGAAGAGATCCGTATCATTCAGAGTGAGATCGGTTCTTCGAAAGGGACTAGGATCCGAGGCAGACAACAAATCTACTGATTACAACAAATCTACTAATTACAAGTGAAGAATCTAGATAATTTATATTTACTGAATTACCTCTCACTATGAAATCCAACAGTGACAGTCATAATTCACATCATCCAAGTACTCATGTACATGTAGTTATATGCTTACTAGAATTTTTCGAACACATGAGTAATAAAGCTTACCTTTAAAGATCGAAAATCCAAAATGCATATGAATTGGATCACATTTATGGGCTGGTTGTTTTAATATAATAGAAAACTAGGATTACACCCCTATTTTTGAACTATATTAGTAGTTAGGACAGCACTAATTGTATTATTAGGATTACATCCCTCATTTCAAATTGTTTCTTAAAATAGGGTTTTTGTGATTAATGCTGAGTTGTACGTAATATTGGACGAGACTATTATGCCCAAGATGCCTTGTATGGAAACATTATTGATTGAGCAATTATGGGATTTTTTGTTTGATTTATGTTTATTATGTTTTTTGGAAATAATTAAACAATATTGAAATATACGAACAAATTTTGGGAAAAAAAATACGTGTGTATTTAATTTTTCAAATTATATATAGCGAGCATAGTATGTGTTATTATAATTAATATGTTATTTATATGTTAATCGTACGCATATATTTTATGTTCACAATATTTCTAAAAAAATTTAGGTATAAAATATATTGTTCCAGTAAATAGATTTTAATAATATTTTTCAAACACAAATTTGTATATGTTTGTAATATATTTTGTATATATATATATATATATTAAATTATAACATAACTATTTTTTGTTTAAATTTAATAATTACTTGTATCTTATGTATAATATTTTTAGTTGTTTCAATTGTTTGGAAAACATATTGAAATTGTGTTACTGTTTCGGATCTTACTGATATGTTTCAAACACATATTTGTGTATGTTTATAATTTGTATAACTATTTTATCTTTAATCTAAACAATTAATTGTATCCTTTTTTTAAAATATATTTATTAGCTCATAATCATTTTATGCATCTGTTTCGAATTTATACTAAATTATTATATATCTATTATTTGGAAAATATATTGAAATTGTGTTACTGTTTCGGATCTTACTGATATGTTTCAAATACTTATTTATATATGTTTATAATTTGTATAACTATTTTATCTTTAATCCGAACAAATACTTGTATCCTTTTTTTAAAAATATATTTATTAGCTCATAATCATTTTATGCATCTGTTTCAAATTTATATTAAATTATTATATATCTATTATCTGTATAATCCAAATAATTACTTGTATCTTTTTGTATAGTATTTTTAGCTATTTCAATTATTTAGAAAATATATTAAAGTTGTGATATTGTTCGGAGTTTGCTGATATGTTTTCAAATATAAATTTTTATCTGTTTATAATATACTTTTATTAATTTAAGATATTTTATGCATCTATTTCTAAATATATTAAATTTTTATATAACCATTTACTATTTAATCCCTATCATTACCTGTATATGTTTGAAATTTGTAATATTTTTTATGAATTATATTATATTGTTCTATAATATTTTTAGCTGTTTCATTTGTTTTAAAAAGTTATTGAATTTGTGATATTGTTTCGAATGAAACTCAAACATGTTTTTGTATCTGTTATAATTTTTTTAGCTGTATAACTATTTTATCTTTTATCCGAACAATTACTTGTATCCTTTTTTTTAAAATATATTTATTAGCTCATAATCATTTTATGCATCTGTTTCGAATTTATATTAAATTATTATACATCTATTATCTCGTTAATCCAAATAATTACTTGTATATTTTTGTATAATATTTTTAGTTGTTTCAATTATTTAGAAAATGTATTAAAGTTGTGATATTCTTCGGAGTTTGCTGATATGTTTTCAAATATAAATTTTTATCTGTTTATAATATACTTTTATTAATTTAAGATATTTTAGGCATCTATTTCTAAATATATTAAATTTCTATATAACCATTTACTATTAAATCCTTATCATTACATGTATCTGTTTGAAATTTATAATATTTTTTATGAATTATATTATATTGTTCTATAATATTTTTAGCTATTTCCTTTGTTTGAAAAATTTATTGAATTTGTGATATTGTTTCAGATGAAACTCAAACATGTTTTTGTATCTGTTCTAATATTTTTAGCTGTTTCAATTGTTTAGAAAATGTATTAAAGTTTTGATATTCTTCGAATTTTGTTGATATGTTTTTAAATATAAATTTGTATCTGTTTATAATATACTTTTATTAATTTAAGATATTTTATGCATCTGTTTCTAAATAAATTAAATTGATATATAACCATTTACTGTTTAATCCTTATCATTATATATATCTGTTTGAAATTTGTAATGTTTTTTATGAACTATATTATATTGTTATATAATATTTTGAACTGTTTCATTTGTTTGTAACATTTATTGAATTTGCGATATTGTTTCAGATGAAACTCAAACATCTTTTTGTATCTATTCTAATATTTTTAGCTGTTTCAATTATTTAGAAAATGTATTAAAGTTTTGATATTCTTCGAATGTTGTTGATATGTTTTCAAATATAAAATTGTATCTGTTTATAATATACTTTTATTAATTTAAGATATTTTATGCATCTGTTTCTAAATAAATTAAATTGATATATAACCATTTACTGTTTAATCCTTATCATTACATATATCTGTTTGAAATTTGTAATGTTTTTTATGAACTATATTATATTGTTATATAATATTTTTAACTGTTTCATTTGTTTGGAACATTTATTGAATTTGTGATATTGTTTCGGATGAAACTGATATGTTTCAAACATGTTTTTATATCTGTTATAAATTATGTTTATTAATTTATGAAATGTTATGCATTTGTTCGCAAATATATTAAATTATTATATAACCATTTTTTGTTTAACAGAAAATTTCTTGTATCTGTTTGAAAGTTGTGATAATGTTTCAGAATTATTATTAAACAGATATACAATTAAATTATTATATATTATGTTTATCTGTTTTTGTTTCTAATATTTTTTAATCCTTATAATTACCCGTACTTGTTTGAAATTTGTAATTTTCTCTATGAATTATATTATATTGTTATATAATATTTTTAGCTGTTTCATTTGGTTGAAAAATTTATTGGCTTTGTGATATTGTTTCGGATGAAACTGATATATTTCAAACATGTATTTGAATATGTTATAAACTACGTTTATTAATTTATGAAATGTTATGCATCTGTTCGCAAATATATTAAATTATTATATAACCATTTTTGGTTTAGCTCACATAATTTCTTGTATCTGTTTGAAGGTTGTGATATTTTTTCCGAATTATTGTTAAATTTATATACAATTAAACTATTATATAATATGTTTATCTGTTTGGGTTATAATATTATTTATATATGTTTGAATTTATCGTTATTATGTTTCCCTAACATTGTTAATTGAGCAAATCTGTTTGGAGATGGTAATACTGTTTCTGAAATAATATTAAATTATTATATAATATGTTTATATGTTCCAATTGTTTGTAGAGTATTAAATTGTTATTCATTACTTAGTACATGTTAATATATATCTGTCTCTAACGTATAACTGTTGTTTGTACATAATTCTAGTTGTGGTATTTTTATATGGGAAGACATGGCAATATGGGTACATAGTATTCACAGAATAAGAACAATAGAGAAGCTTTTGTGAGGATTACTCGATATATATATTGTAATAATTTAGGCAGATGCACACCTTTATGACTGGAGATGTTTCATTGAATTGTTACAAATTAATGTGTATGTGTTATTAAGTAGCTAGATAAATTTTCACATCTTATTATGCTATTGATAGTGCAATTCTAATTTTCATAGTTTTTCTCATATATATATATAATCACATGATATTGCTCTTGTGCAAATTTGTAAAATCGTATTCAATAAATTACATACTATACCATTTTTTAAATTGAAAGACGTAACAAAATGTATATGAAATCTAATGACCATTTTTTTCAACTCTTGTAATGCCAGTATTAAAAGTTAAACGTAAATTTAAATATCATCTACTTAAAAAAGTAAAAAAATATGGAACTTTAGCATATTTTAAAGACCAAAGTAGTAAAACGGGAATTGATAATGTTATACATATATTATAAAGTAGATACACACGATAAGGATAAAATATGTTTTAATTTTTATATTGTGTGATGGTTCTATATGTTGAAATTTTACAACTACACAACAGAACGCAAAATTCTCCCAGCACATATCACAGCCCACCAAATATATGGATTTGACAGAATGATGCTGAAATGCGTTGCAAGATTAATATAATAGAGAACACCAAGAATTATGTGGTATCGGGAAATTACCACTAGTCCATGCAAAGCCAATTTCACTATTAAGATAGCATTGGTACAATGCAAGAATTACAAGAAAAATGCATTTTTTTTACACTCAGACCAAATGCACCAAATCTCACACATAGAAATTACATGTTTACGTCATAAACTCTTTCACTCAAGAAAAATTAACCTCAGACAAAAGTTCATGAAATTTTCTCTCCATATTTTATTCTCTTATTTCAAGAAAGTCTAAGTGGTTAGACACATCACTCCCATGGAGGCACACAAGATACGTAAAAAGCCTTTTCTCTTTGTGCATATTTTCGCACATCAACAAGATCAAAATACAGATGAAATAAACTAGACACAAACATGGACTACACTGCACAATGTCATAACATGAACCTTCGCTGTAGAGTATGGCAGCACATGGAGTTTAACCCTTTTGAAATTGTGAGATTATCTCTAAAAAGTAACAAGCAGAATTCTAGCATTGTATGGTACAATTCCTCGAGTCGCCATCTCCATCTTTGTTCAAATACAGAGCAAAGAACGACTCATTTCCAACACTTTTAGAACCGCTCTAAGTCCTTAGATTTAGACTTGCTACAATTGGATCTTGACAATAATTAATCTTATTCTTCGGTGAAGATCGAACCGTTGTCCATAGACCTTACAAATGGTTATCGAACCTTTCGTCCATATTTTGCATTAGCTGTCCATTACTCTCATTTCAAGAGTAAACTCGACCGTTCAATCAAATATCTCACCTTAACTGTGAAGCAATATTACCAGCCATAATTTTCACAAGTGATAAAAGTCGAACAAATCCCATGTTATGAATAAAAAATCTAGGCAAGACTCTTTATCAAACACCTTGTGTAACCTCGAATGCTCTGATATCAGCTGTTGGGATTTTACTACTACAATAACGGAACACAAAAATCCCCTGCACATATCATGGACCACCAAATATATAGATTTGACGGAAGGACGCTAAAATGCATTATAAGATTAAAATAATATAAAATACCAAGAATTTCGTGGTTTCGGCGAATCAACACTAGTCCATGTCCAGCCAATTTTACTATTAAGATAACATCTGTACAATGTAAGGATTACAAAAAAAATGTAATTTTTTACCGTTATCCCAAATACACCCAATCTCACTCAAGAAAATTACAAGTTTACATCATAAACTCTCACACTAAAGAAAATTACAAGTTTATCCCAAATACACCCAATCTAAATTATTCATCGTACACCTTTGTATTTTCATTTATGTCAAACGTATACTGATGCGTATCGATATACACGAATTTTAACGATTTATTAGCCTTTGTATTAATACAAAAGGTTTCATTTACACAAATGTTATTTTATCATTATGTTCACCCGTGCAATGCTTTATATCGAAATCTTTGTAGGTTGAATAGTTAAGCCTAGATAGCATAAGCAACCATTTTAATTTACTACCAATATTCACATGTGCAAAGCACAGGCTGAGCTAATACATGTATACATATATGAATAAAATTTCTTTTTCGACTACAAAAGGGACGATATTTTCATATTGCTCAAATACATGTACAATACTGGTTTTTCTCTAATATGTCTTAATTCATTTACACTTTATGTAAAAGTAATTAGTTATACTTATTGAATGAATTAAGGACGAAAATTATATTACAGTCATTTATAGTTGGAACCGATTCAACAAATTTAATATCTCAGTATAAAAACCAATATATACAATTGCCTGATTTATATCATACATCAATACATATATTTGTAGGTATTTTTGATGTTTGAAAACTACTCATATTACTCATGACTTAATACTAGTGTTACATGTCTATTCGAATACAATATCTCCTAATTCTTATATATCATACTATATAGATATTATTTACTATAATATATATATGTTATATATTTATTATTTTTGCATATGTTTACTTAGAATATTTCCATATATACATAATTATTTATTAAATTATATAAATATATTTGATAAAATTATTTATTCAGTTACTTAATTATATTTTCAATATATGTGCTAGATATTCAATATGTTCTTACGTAAATCTGTTATATAGTTATTATGCATTGATCTAATTTACATGAATTTGCAATTATACATGTTTATTTAGTAAATTATATATAGCTACACATATATAATTATTTATTCAATTATACAAACATACACACACACACACGCACACACACACAGATATATATATATATATATATATATATATGTTTTTAACAATTTATTTGATTATATAACTGTTTTTATAAAGCTATTTGATATACATAAATATGATATTATTTACTATAATATATATATGTTATATATTTATTATTTTCGCATATGTTTACTTAGAGCATTTTCATATATACATAATTATTTATTCAATTATACAAATATATTTGATATAATTATTTATTCAATTAGTTAATTATCTTTTCAATATATGTGCTAGATATTTAATATGTTCGTACGTAAATTTGTTATATAGTTACTATGCATTGATCTAATTTACATGAATTTGCAATTATACATGTTTATTTAGTAAATTATATATAGCTACACATATATAATTATTTATTCAATTATACAAACACACACACACACACACACATATATATATATATATATGTTTTAACAATTTATTTGATTATATAACTATTTTTATAAAGCTATCTGATATATATAAATATGTATGACTGTTACATTTAGATATATATTCAATTATATATATATATATATTCGATTACATAAAAATATATGTTGCAATCATTTAGATATATATTTTTAGAGTAATGCTACAGTAATAAATAAGGTTATCATAATAAAGATCATACATATTAATTATTAATTTTCTTACAGCATGTTGCTAAATATATAATTATCTTTACTATAAGCATTCTAATATAAAAATGCTATTTCTAACATATACAACTTAAATTTTCCTTAAAACATCTACCCACTTTGAATGGCTGGGATTTGTGTTTTCATTCCAAATCAATTAATAATATTATTAAAAAAATTATTATACATAAAAAATAATAAATCTATGTACTTAAGTACCACGTTTTTATATATTATATTATATTATATAAATACAATTGTTATTAAAACACACAACTGCATTTAATAATTTTGAAAAATCAATTTATTTATCTGTTCAATTATATGAAACAATTCATTGTGAAACCCCATTGTATGACGGTTTGATTGTATATACCTAACAAAATTTATATAGATAATGGACACACTCACAAATTTAACAGCCCAAACATCCCAAAAGTAATCATAACGGTTACATAAACATTTCTCAAAAAAAAATTCCAAATATATGTAGATTCTCAATTAAATACATATTATCATAAAAAAAAGGAAATAAAATAAACCTACCAATTATACTAAAAAATATAGACACGATAAAATTGATCAAGATAATTTTAATGTTTCACACAAAATAAATGCAGTGGATCCAATATATTACCACGCATCCAAAATAAAATAAGATATACAAAACAAGTAGCCAAGTAATAAGGCATAACAACATATATATTAAATCACGCAGACATTAATTCTCAATCACATCAACATTAAAAATGGAAAGAATTTAACAATTATAGACAATTAATAATAATTTTAATAAATCAGTTAATATTCAAACAAAGTTTCCATGTTTAACAAAAAAATCAATCTTTCACATTAAACAAAAAAAAGGGAAATAAACAACAAAGGAAACAAACAATAATCAACCATCACCATTCACTATCTTCTAAATCATTCGCCCATGGCTCATGCTCAGATTGAATTCCGTCGTCGGCGTCATCATCATTATTGTTGCCGAGGTCATAACATCCATTGTCTTCATCCTCGTCTTCGTCCTCCTCAACATCATCAATGTCGTTGTTTTCTTCTTCGTCTCCTTCGTATTCACCTTCACCATCATTTAAATCTTTCGGATACTGGTATGGGGTGAAGACGGAGTTTGATCATAAAATCGTTGCCTTTTGTTGGGCTCTAAAATCGCTAAGGAAGAGTTAGAACATTTTAAAACTTTTGCACGACTTATATAGTAACGGATGTTTGAGCACCTATCGGAGTAGAGACCTTTCAATAAATGACGGTTGCGGAATACAAATGGTTGCGTCGGTTGCAATTCCCGGTGGAAATCACGAATCACGTGTTTGAATTCCCATAACTGTTTCGGCTATTTAAACAGGTATATTCCAATACCCAAGAAGAAAAATAAATACCTATATATATATTACTTATCGGTTTGATTTGTGATTAATTATTTCGTATTTGATTACCATATCATCTGTATGTGCACATTTATTTAGAGTGTTACATTTTATTTCAGCTAGACAAATATAATCAGGAAAATTTTAACTTAAATATTGTATATATTTACATGTAAAATATTTTATATATTTGTAACATATATACATGTAATATATATGTAGTTTGCACAATTATTCGAATTACACTATTTACCTGTTTCATATTTTTAATATATGTTAGTTTTAGCTGTTTCATTAATTACACGTAAAATATCTGTTAGGTTCTTTTCGTATATTACATGTTTTTTTACGATAATTGTATGTATCAGTTTGGTACTTTATATAATCTAAGTATTTATATAAAAAGTGAATTAATTTATATTAAGTATATTTTGAAACATATTTAAAAAAAATGTTATATTTCCTAAAAACCATACCTGTTTTGACGAAAGTATCTATTTTATGTGTCTATATATGTAGTTATATAATTATATATGGTTTTAATAATTTTATGAATTACAACTATAAAATTGGTAAGTTATCCAGGAAATCAAACAAAAGTAAAAAGATCAATCAATTGTAGTTTCCTTAATTAAGTTATAGGGGGTATTTTCGTCTGTTGCAAATTTCCTTAGTTAATGCAAGATGGATAATTAAGGTAAGGAGGACTAGATACTAATATCTAGATCTTTCTTGTCCTTACTACTAATTAAGTTAGAATAGAGGGGTGTAATACTAATTGCCCCTTAATATAATAGTACATGATATTTCTGAGGATTTGTTTTCTTTATTGTTTATTAATATATTTGTGTTTGATTGTACATACAGGCTAACTTGAAGGACCCAGTTGAGGATTTTGATTATTTTTTTGAAGATTCTCTATGAGACACCGAGTGAAGAGAACAAGTGGCGCAAGGAGCCGTGAGGCATTTCTGGTTATCCCAAAATAGTTTTGGCGGATTGGGGGATTTGATTGGAGGTAATATATTATAAGAGATCTTATGGAAATTTTTAGAGACGATATTATCCGCATTCTATGTATATGTGTTGTGGGTAGTGTGGGCAATAAAACGTTGGTAGATAATGAAGTTGCCGAAAGGATTGCCTACGAGGGATCGACCGGGTCATGCGACGAACTGCATTAACTTGCACTACGAACCAATTGCACCCACGATTCTTTGTTTCACCTTTCTGATCTTCTAGATGATTTCTTTGTGGGGTGTTATAGATGTAGAGTACCGAATACTTGAGTGGTTTGAGCATTGCCCCATCGGGAGGGCCCCACACTTGCACGGTTAATCTATTAGGAAACAAAGGAACAAGTTACATATAGGATGCGGTTAAGATGGTTTAAAAAGACCGATATGAGATGGGGTTAAGGTTCTCTAGATTTGTATATTGGAAGGATTAAAATTATTTATATATGTATACAAGTTACGTGAAGCAAATGAAAATGCATATGCGCATGTTGAGATAATTAAAGAGTTTTTATTTACTATTAGGAAGTGATTTGTAGAGGATTTAATTACATTTATTACCCATTTGAAGTTTGTACAGTTTCACATTGGTACATGATGTTGCAGAGGAAATACATTTTTGGCGCTCTCTTCAAAAATTTCAAACCAATCCGGAAATTGATGGACAATAAAAAAAATAAATTAATTTGCCCTGATACATAAGCTTTGAGTATGATGCGCTAAAATAATATGTCATACAACAAATCTAATTCAAATTCAACTAAATTACAAGTCAAGAATCTAGCTAATTCATATATATTGAATTGCCTCTACTTTGAAATCCAATAGTAACAGTCACAATTCCCATCATCTAAGTACTCGTTTTCTTGTAGTTATGCTTATTAAAAGTATGTTCAGATTTTAATTACTAGATAACGAAACATACGTGTTGCGTATGCATGTTCATTTTCTTTCCACAAAGATCATTTATTTTAGAAGAAAAAATTAATATATAAATTATAATTGCTTTAATTGTCAAGACTAAAACTTATTAACCAAATTATCAGTGATTCAAACCTTGGGACTTACATTTTTTACAACAATAATGATAGCAGGGGCAAAGAAAGAAAACTATTAATGTGTTGCCAAAACTACCTTTAATTGAGGTGGGCATCTTGACCTTTTGAATTAGTTTAGATATCCGCAAGTAGACACTCTTCTATTGTTTGACAATTTTGTAATTGCCGAAACATGTTTTGACATTCCAAGTGGCAAGTTGTGCAAGTGTCTCAAGATAATTGGTGACTTAGAGTGCATATATATAGTTCAAAAATGTGGTCATTAATTCGATATACTTAAATGTAGTATTGAACTTTTTGTTGTACTCAATTGTTATGGTGTAGTTGTGTATCTACCCTCTGCTTATGGTGATTTGTATCCATTTGTTACTATAATAGTTGTAATCTCATGGCATGTATATAAAAAAAATTGTATTATAAAATTATCCGAATATATATATACATGAATTTGTTATACCATGACTAAGGCAATATACCATAGTTGTGCAACCTTAGTTATTTCACATAATTTCATAAAAAAATATTTTTTTTAAGCACCAAATAAATCTCAAAGGTTTATGGTATATTATTTGCATAATTATCCGCTCACAAACCATTCAAGTGAAAGAAAATACGATTCATATTATCAATTACAATACCAAATGTCATGCTAGTTAATTAATTACATGATAATGAATACTTTATATGATTATATATTGAAAAATTGATAAACATGAAATATGTCTAATGTGATTGTCAACATAGAAGAATGTGTATACTTGATTCTTAAATCTTTATTATTATTATTATTATTATTATTATTATTATTATTATTATTATTATTATTATTATTATTATTATATGAAAGAAAATGGTGGAAGTATTAATAACATAGTTAATTGAAAATATTTTTTAATAAAACTCTTTAAAATTCTTTAAGGGTGTGTTTGGAATGTGGATTTGAGAGAAGATTTTAATATGAGATTTGTATTTGGAATTTCAAATCTAAATATTTTTATTTGGTGTGAAATTATGATTTGAGATTTATAAATATATTCAAATAAAAAGATTTGATACTTATCTTAAAGTTATAACTTTTAAATTTTAGATATAGGGTTGTTCCTTATAGATCCCAAACTTGCGAAGTTGAAAAAATATTAATTAATTTTTAAACAAATTATTATTTTTTATTATTATAAATATATTTTTAATATTAATTATAATAATAATACGAAGGATGACAAAGGGTCGTGTGTTGTCCAAACCCAAATTCAACAAGCATATAAATACATCCTAACCCGGTGCAGGTTTTATTATTTTAAATATAAATTCGTAGTGAATAGTGTACGCATAAACCCACTCCCACCACGCTATATTATAAGGAATAAAATAATAGGGGCGGGTCGAGTCAAACGAGTTAATTTTGTGTAAGCATGAGTTCCGCCACGGTGTTAAAAAATAAAAATAGCTTACTAATCAACTAAATATAAATTTTAGCAAAATAATATTTAGATTTATAAATCAATTTCCTTGTATTTGTTAAGTAAACACAAAATTTTAAACTCTTGTATTTCAAATATGTAATTTTTGAATCTTAGATTTATGAATTTTAAATCTAAATTCAATTATAATTCAAATGTACCGTAAAAGAAAATAGAAAATAAATTAAAATGGAAGTAGATTTTGATTAGGAATCTAAATTAAAATGTAATCTAAATTAGTAAAGTTATAAATTAATTTTAATTAGTGGATATACTTCTCAATTTTGAAAATGGTACAAAATTTGTTTGTCAAACACAACACAATAATTATTGAACCAAATAATTAATTATTTAATACAAAATAAGTTATATTTTAAGTGTTATTTAGGAAGTTATACGCATACTTCCGTATCTAATCAAATTATTAAAAGTTGAGTTAGTTTGAAATACTTTAAATTAAGAAAATACGTTTATTTTAATATTATTTTATGTTATTGTGTTAAAATTATTATTTAGTTGAACAATGACTAATAAAACTAGTAACACAAGTTATATAAGATGCTTCAAATTAATTTTTGAGTTTTTATTGTAATATGATTTGTCACGAATGATAATAGAATGATTAAATTGAAAGTGTTATTAAAATAGTTGAGTTGCATGTAATTTGTAAACATATTGTATAGAGATGAAAATTCAAAATCAAATATATTTTGAAAGTGCTATTTTTCATAAACTTATGTTATTAATTAACTATAAAATTGAAATGACGAAAACACCCATAAACATGTTTGGTTGAGATTTTAAAACATGTTTTGAAAAGTTAATTTAATTTTTGTTGAAGTTTTTAAAACTCGTAAAAAAAATTTAAAAAATAACAACAATTAATCTTGTTTTATAGATCTCAATGATTATGTTTCAAATATATATATATATATATATTTATCTAATTCCGATTTTTAAATTTAAAGTTATGGTATTTTAAAAATTTTATGAGAGATAAAGTAAAGTAATTTGAAAAGTGTGAAGTAAAGTTGACTTTTTAGTAAAAAATTTAAAAACTTGATTTTAAAATTTCAACCAAACACCACCTAAAGTTTAATTAAAAAAATAAAAATAGAATAAGTCACCTTAACATGTTGTAACGGGTTAAAAGATTTGACACATCACCAATATGTATTAATTATTATCAGTACCCATTAATAAGTAGAAAGATAAGGTAATCATTAAAAACTCATCCATATATATATATATCAATGCTGAATATTTCTTCACCACATTTTACATATTTAGAGAGATAATGCTGGGCTGGACTTATGCATTGTGGGCCTGTTTTTTCATATGACAATAAACTACTAAAATGGGCATTTTTTGATTTAACAAAGTATTAAAGTGGGCTTGGTCTTTAAATACATGCACTTACCGATAGAAATTCTAACCCTGGCAGTACGTCTTCAATACTTTCATCAATCTCTGCCGTAAAAACTCAAAGCAAGAAACTTTGAGATATCTTTGGCTTCTCCAAATATCAACAAGCCCAGCAACTCCACTGGTAAACGATCCCCCTTTCCTTATTTTACCAAATATATATAAGTATTTTTGTATTGAAAATAAGTGCTACAATTTTGGAATTTTGAAAATCTATAAAAATAAAAGAATTGTGCTTTTAATATTTTAAGATTTTTTTTAATAGTTGATAGTCCGTTTTGCACATAATATTTATATATTCTTTTAATTTCTTGCATCTTTTTAAGTTTATTTTTAGATATAAAATTGTTCATCATGTATTATAGATTAACTAAGGAATTCCGAAATAGTAATTCTGTATGTAGATGTAAATCATTTACTCACTAGGATCTTATTTGGATTACCATTTTAGAAAATATTTAAAAATTGTGAAAATTTTCGATGTCTAACAATTATGATATTTGACAAAATTAGATGTAGACAAAGGAATTTGTAGCGAAACAAATGTCGGTTTTAGATCTTTAGTTGCTGTTTTTCCAATAAGACTGTATATCTAGTTAATACTGGAAATGGAAAATGTATTTTAGATTCCCTCAATTTTTGTTCGGACTTTAGACCCATTTGACATATGACTATAGCTGGGCGAAATCCTCAAATACATTTTGGACACGTGTAATAAAGCTTACATTAGAAAATAAAAACATGAAATTTCATCTCAATGTCTTCAAGTATTGTATTTATGTCTGCGTTGTATATATAGTACACCCAACATTTCTAAAGATTGGTTTCCTATTTTGTTTATTAATAAAGTTGCACTTCTTTGTACATGTAGGTAAACTTCAAACAACCACATTTGGGGATTTTGAATATTCTGTACAAGACACTGAATGAAAAATTAAAGGCAACATTTGATGAAGCATCGGTACTAGATCTAGAGATGGCATCAATATTCTAAAGTAGGGGATCTGGTTCAAGGTAATCTAAAATGAGAGATGATACACAAGCTACTAGAGACTATAGAATCCACTTTGCAGATATGTGTGGAATGGGTGGTGTGGGTATATGTGGAAGAGGCAATGGGTAGACAGGGCCTGTATGGTACATTATGCTTCTCTATAGACTTGTTTTGATATACTCTTACATTTGCATATATAAGGCAATGAGAATAATGGGCCTCTTCCAGAGTTAAAGTCACATAGAGGATACCTTCTTTTCTAAAGTAAGGATAATCAACATAAGAGTGACACTTGTCCATGGTAAAATTACACTAAAACATGAAATTGCCTTTCCTTTTCACACAATTACAATCTTTCCACCAACTCACAGTCATCATTGTTTTGCTACGAAAACCATAACTTGATCTCCATCTTGATCTTCTTTTTCATCAATCATTCTTAAATAAAAAATCTTAATGAAAGAGGCGTTGGGTTAAAAGGGTCTCCTATAAAATTAAAACCAGTGAGATGACAAGTTACTTTTTCAATATAGAACCAAGGACAACCAAGATTGAAGAGACCCTTGGCAATGCTAAAATTATTGCAAAAAACGAAAAACACAATCTCCTTTTTTGAAATTGCAATCCTGCCACTGTCACAATCCTAGCCCCCTCCTCTCTAGCGAAACCTAACTCCAAATTTCGCACTCTCAATCTTCTCTCCAACCTCGTTTGTCTTCATTAGCATTCTTTTCCATCATCTAAATTTCCATTTTTTAATCTTAATTTGCTCGATTCGAAGCTAATTGATTGTACATAGTATTGATTCGAACATTGCTCATTTCCCTAAATTATTGCAAAAACATTATTGCAAAAAAGACATCCAATAATGAAAAGACACCAGGCAGCGTTCAAATTATTGCAAAAAATGAAAATCACCATCTCTTTTTCCTAAATTCCAATTGTGCTACCATCACATTCCTAGGAATTTCCTTTCAAGCAAAACCTAATCCCTAATTTCGCACATCTCAATCTTCTCTTCAACCACAATCGTGTTTCATCATCAACTAAAATTCCATTTTCTTCTCTTAATTTGCCCAATTTGATATACTTTCACATGGATATATATGTGAATATATGTGTATATTGATTTTTTTGCCTATCTAGACTTAAAATGGATTAGGTTTTGATCTAGATCCGCAATCATTCGATTTTGTGCAAAAACGATTTTACACTAGATCTGCACTCATTCAATTTTGTGCAAAAACTATTTTGCGCTATATTTGCATTCATTCAAGTTATGTGAAAATGATTTTGTAGTAGATCTGTATCCTTTCAATTTTGGGAAAAAACAATTTTGTACTAGATCTACATTCAATCGGTTTTGTGCAAAAAACAATTTTGCACTAGATCTGCATTCATTTGATTTTGTGCAAAAACGGTTTTGCTCTAGATCTGCATTCATTCGATTACTGTGCTGTTGTTCTAAATCGATGCTCTATTATCTATATTCATTTAATTTACTGTCTTTTTCTTAATCAGTGCTTTATATTGCTTGTTTAACATTAATTTGGCTGTGTTGTACTATTGTTCCTTTTTAAATTAAAACCACAAATTTTGTGCAAAATTTTTTTTGCACTAGATCTGTAGTTGACAAGTTTAGTGAAAAAACATATTTGTAATAAATGCATGTTTATTTGCGATTAGTTTTAAATTTCATTTTAAAACAAGAGGCAATGGGTTTAAAGGGTCACTTTCAAAATTAAAATCAGTGAGAAGACATGTTACTTTTTCATAATAAAATAAGGACAACCAATACTAAAGAGACATCTGGTAGTGCACAAATTATTGCAAAAGACCAAAAACAGCCCCTCATTTTCCCAAATTCCAATCGTGCCACCATCATAATCCCGCCTCTCCTCTTTCGCGAGGCCTATCCCCCAATTACGCAACCTTTCAATCTTCTTGGTAAGTTTCTTATTTATTTATTTTTTCTCTTTAATATAGTTAGTTATGCTTATTATTTCATAAAATCATCCGTGTTCTATAAATTCATTACATTTATTGCTTTTTGCAGTTGATGGTTCAACAGGCAAGTGATGAGGGGTTGCCTATTTGGTGGCAAGTATGCCCACGATCGAGGATACATCGGACGGTTCCTCGCCTGCCTCAATTATAGCCTCGCCGTTCCCAAGGCTCCTTATTGATGTAGAGATTGGCGTCATGGAGAAGGTGGTCCGTCCTTCGAGAGGGACTAGGGTTCTTGGCTTAGGCTGCGCCATCACTAAGCAGTCGAGGAGGAGAGGTTCGTCACAATCGGCGAAGCCCAAAAACGAAGCTGTCGAGGAGGAGTTGGCCAAACTTAGGGCTAATCCAAAGAATCTAGAGGAGTGTTTTCAACAGCAAGAGCAGGAGTGTGAAATGGAGCATGAAAGGAGCGTTAGGAGTGAGAAAGGGAGCGGTTAGCATGGGAAGCTAGGATATAGGCACAATTTGAAGAAATGGCGAGGCAGATGCGTATGGGGGCTCAGCTATCCAATGGCTCCAACTCTGCTCCTTAGTTTGAGGTTTAATATTGTTGAACATTTTATTATTTGTAAAGTGTTTAAAACAATTATATATATATATGACATTTTATACCCTTTGTAAACATTTTGAATATTTACTTTCGTGTGATTGATTGTTTGAATAATTAAATGTTTGAATGAATGAAAATATGAATGATTGGGCAGGCAGCAAGTTGTATTGGTTATCAATGCAAGTTATTGTATAGATGTGCGGGTGTAGGTAAATACATACTGTGAGAATCCGCAAATGCGATCCCAGGGTCTCAATCCCTCTAGTTTGGGAGTCTGAAACATCGGAAAGGATTCCGTTGTTCCATTTGCTTCTATGTGTTGATAATTCATATCGGATGTCCCTTTATCCTATTTCTAGATGCAAGAGGGTTCGTTCAGAGTTGCCAGTACGTTTTACGAGAAAACGGACAAAAGGGGTCGTGTAAGAGGAAAGGCTACAGATAAGCCTTTCTTTACACATTTGTCTACGAAACCAGGATTCTATAGAGTTCGGGAACTATATTACGGTTTGGGAAGGTGTTAAGCACCCATTCCGCCCTTTCGGTCTCTAGTGGTCTTATATTTTATTTCTATGTTGGAAAACTTGGATGCTTTTACTGATATTCTACTACTTTCTGGAAATAACTAATGAAAACCTAATTTTTGGGCGCGTTAGGAATATACAAATATCTTATTTAATTACTAGAAGAGACTTTAGTTACCTTCCCGACAATATATATAAGAATAAGAGAGAGAAAATATAATCTGGCAGAGAAGACCTCCGGCGAATATTAGCCTTCCTCTTAGAAATATTTCCAGCGGTCTGACTCTAGAAGGTGGCACTCCGGGTGCCAAGATTAGATCCGAGACTCTTGCGGAAATAAATGTTATCACAGATGCTTCCGGAGAAGGCTTAAAGATTAGAAGATATCAGAGAGAATAAGGAATTTTAGTATAGAGATTGTGGCGAGAAGTTGCCGTCCAGAACCCTTGGGGGTGTTGGCCTATTTATAGTGCTCGGGAGAGATTGTCGCGCGATATTCCTCAAGAAAGGGCAAGTGTCGCGCGACATTTCTCTTTGTCGCGCGACATTCTGTTTGTCGCGCGACAAACGGCTGAAGTGATGGGTTCTGACACTGTGATGTGTCAGAAAGTGGTTGGTCGGGTGCAGAGGGGTTTGTCGCGCTATAAAGGCATGATTGTCGCGCGACATATCAGTGATTGTCGCGCGACAATCTCTCTTAAAAACATGTTTGTTGGCCAACAAACCCTCCTAGGGTAGTTTCGGGTGCTCGGGTGGGTCTCGGACCCCAAAAATCAGTAGTTCTCTAGATCGTTAGGGTTCTTGCGGGTCACAGATCGGGGTGTCTACACATACGTTGCCTAAGTTGATACCAAAAAGACGTAAGGATTTACCTACATAGTCCCTTAAGATCTAGTCAAATGAATCACTTAGGTAACATATGTAAATACCTATGCGCCTAGTTGATGTACCAA